>VXAX01003741.1:63258-108636 GCA_013399835.1 Leptocoma aspasia | reverse complement strand
CACAGAATATTCTGAGCTGTAAGAGACACATAGGGATCATTGACTATAACTTCACAGGACCACCCCCAACAATCCCACCTTGTCCCTGAGAGCACTGTCCAAACGCTCCTGCAACTCTGTTGGGATTGGTGCTGTGCCCATTCCCTGGGGAGCCTGTTCCAGTGCCCAAGCACCCTCTGGGTGAAGAACCTTTCCTGCTATCCAAGCTAAGCCTCCCCTGACTCAGCCTCAGGCCATTCCCTGGGTGCTGTCCCTGTCCCCACAGAGCAGAGATCAGGGCCTGCCCCTCCTCTCCCCTCACCAGGAGCTGTGGCTGCACTGGGGTCTCCCCTCAGTCTCCTCCAGGCTGAACAGACCCAGCGCCCTCAGCCGCTCCTCACGCGGCTTCCCCTCAAGGCTCTTCACCATCTTTGTTGCCCTCCTTTGGAGGCTCTCACAGGTCTGAAGGCCTTTCTTGTACTGAGGCACCCAAAACTGCTGACATTATTGAAGGTGAGGCCGGCCCAGCCCAGAGCAGAGCGGGACAATCCCCTCCCTTGCCCGGCGGGTGATGCTGGGCCTGGTGCCCCCCAGGACAGGGATGTCCCTCCTGGCTGCCAGGGCACTGCTGACTCAAGTTCCACCAGGACCCCCAGGTCCCTTTCCATGGCACTGCTTTCCAGGATCTCATTCCCCAGTCTGTCTGCACATCCAGGGTTGCCCCAAACCAAACCCTGTTTTAACTAAACTAACATTTCCTACGCTTTAGTCCTGTCTCCACACAATACAACCAACCCCAGCCTATACAATACTAGTAGGGAGGATTTCTGTTTTATAGAAACTGTAACCCTTAGACCATGTCCTGATGTTCGTGGGTGCTAGCTAACCGATGGTTGTCATCTGTGAAAGCCCAGACAGTCTTGTTTAGACATTTATGTCAACCATAAGTACCAGAAAATTTGTGTTTTGTGTTCCTCTTGATGTACACAATAATGTAGAGTAAATGAAGGTGAGTGTGTGTTTGCTCAAAAATCTGGGATAAAACATCCCTTATGAGCAGTCACACCATATTTAAAATTAGACATCCTTCTTCTATGTGGTTCTGGTATTTGCTGTTTATGAAGTTCTTTGGGTTTCTTTGCAATGAAAAATACAATATAGACCAAAATATTACAATATTGGTCTCTTTGTTTACATATTTTAATTTTTCAGATGATTTTGTCTCAGAGTAGTCTGTGTATTAGCAGGTGAATGAATGAGTAATGGTCTTCTCTAAGTAGTGATTATTCTTCTTTTCTGGAAGTGAGCTTCCTTGGCCTCAGAGACACAGCAGACCTGACCTGTTCATTACCTGTAAGTATGATATCAGCAGTAGCAAAGGAAGGCAAATTATGGTTTGTGTTTAGGTGTGTACACACAAGCAAATAAGACAGAGTTCTGCTACTCTTGTTTCAATTGCCAGAGGAAGATACGTGGAGTAATTTTTACATGGTTCTAAACAAAAACTACAATTACAGGATGCTCTCCTTGCCTTGAATATAGAAATGAATGCTACCAAAATAAACTGTTATCCACCTCTCTGCATGCATTTGCTGCAGGAGATCTGTACTGTCTGCTTCCAAGAGGTTAGTATGGAGGGAGCTGGGAATGAGAAATTAATTGCACAGGAAGAAAGCATGTAGGGAAGAATTTGGCTGACTCATGGAAGGTATCAGTGGCAAATGGAGCAGTATATTGGATAGGACCAGACAGGTTCATATGTCTGTATGTTTGAAGGTGTATTTGTGTTGAAAACTCTGATCAAGGCATAATATTTTCTGCTTCTCAATGAGAACGATCCCAAAAACCTAAAAATTTCTGTAAAAGGGGTTATAAATGTGAATTTCTATTTGCAGGTGGAAATGTTGAACCCCTCAACTGATGATCAGGAAATAGCTACCAGGCAATTACTTCTGCTAAAAAGGAACTGAGAGTTATTGAGGAAAACAAAAAAAAATTCTTGATATTGTCATTGTGGCATATGATTTCATAACATACAAAGAGAAATGACATCTGCAACATAAATGATTACTCTGATCTACTCAACCCTTCTGGATTATTAAAGTGAAATATTTCATGCAGCTTTGGACTCTACACATCAAGAGAAGCATGAAGAGTCGGCAGAATATCAACAAGCAGGGATGTGATCTAGAGACATTAGTCTGACTTTCCTGGTACTGTGCAGCTTTCCCGGTGGGCATCACTGACACATTCCATGTCAGCTCTCCAACTCCAAATTCTCTGGTCTTGTGTTAAATGCACTTTAGATCTCCTCAATCTCTTTCTGCATATTCAAATAATCTCCCTTTGCTCTTTGGTGATAACTATGCTAATGTTCTTCCAAGGTATCTCTTACAGTATTTTTTTGATTCAGGAACATCTTGACTACCCTTATTTTAAGGCTTCATTATCAAGTTTACCAATATGCCTTGTAGATTTCAGAGTTAATATGCTCATCAAGCACACAGTCATTTCAATTTTGTGATGCAGATGAAATCTCTACTTAGCTGAAGATTTTAGGTACTCCAAGAAGAAATTAGAGGAATGGGAAACTTCCATGTTAGATCCCATTATGATAGTTTTAAAAAACAACAGGTTTTTTTTGTTTTCTTGTGTGGACTTAAATCAAAACTTTGCACAAAAAAATAAACAATAATAAAAAAAGCTCATATTCAGAAAATTCCTAGTGTGAGCAATTACGTCTTTCTCTTAAATTTCAATTTCTTTGGGTGCCGTTTTCCCCTGAAATTGAAATCCAAGTTAAAACAAGGAGATCCAGAAGATCAAATTTTCATAATGTATAGTATTAGGAATTCTTAACTCACCTTAAAAAAAAAAAAATTTCCTTTCCCAATTCATAATTACTTGACTTCAAGATCTTTCCTCCTGGGATGAAGTTAGGGAGAACAAGAGAAAGAGGGAGAAGAGAAGGTAAAAATAGATATGGTTCTAGTTTGCAGCATTTTAAATAAGTTTTCCAACTGGTTTTCATCTGACCATCCAGTGGTACCTCAAGTAGCCTGGCCTTCTTGATGAGAAAGAGGATTCTGACACAATGAAAATTAACAGACCTGAATTAAATTCAAGCCTTCAATTACTCTTGATTAATTGAAGATAAAGCCAAGAGAGAAAACATCCAAATTTGGGCAAATCCTCTCAGGCACAGGGTGTGACTCTTGGGCAGGATCCTGTGCAGGGCCATCGGGTGGATTCAATGATCCTTGAGGATCTCTTCCAACTCAGTTTATTCAGTGATTCTGTGAAATTTGGTCCTTGGCCTAAGGCCTTGTAAGGCTGCCCTTGAATAGGGTGTTGCTAACAAAAGGAAGCAGATCTTGGCTTCCTTAGTCTCCAAAGAATATGTAATCCATTATAAAATTTCATCAGCTATGAAGCCAAGATTTATGTAAAGTTAGAATTCACATTCTCATTTTACATATCACTATAGAAGTGCTCAGGATATATGCAAAGGCTTCAGGATTTCATGTGTTCCTTTCTAATGCAAATGTTATAGTTACCCTTGTAAAAGCAAATTTTATGGTACATGAACATGAATAGACTGACTTGACTTGGCTAAAAATGTTTGGCATTGAGCCTTGCTCATCATACATCATCTGAGGAGTACGGCTCTGCTAACCTCATTGCTCACCACCCCTTATTTTTTCATGTATAATTTAAAAGGATTGTATGAAAAAGGATCAACTGGTTAAGTTAGGATAATTTTGTTTCCAACTTTAACAGAAATACTAAAAAAAAAAGAAAAAAGGCAGCCTAGAAAGCAAAGTACTTGATCATATTTTCCCTTTGGAAATAAAACTTTATTAATATTAATATAATATCTTCTTGTTATCTCTTTTCTAAAATGTTGCCCCTTAGGTATATATCAGAAGCTTTGCAGCTACTGCTTGTCAGTTAAATCTGAATATCTTGGCTGGTTTCCCATTGGGTTACATATATAAATTATTATTTTATAAGTCTATGTGTATATATTTATGTAGGGTTGTGTGAGCATACTCTTTTTATTGCAGAGCCTTTTGCATGCAATAGATAAAGATATACATTAATAGCTTATTAGGCCTGTGGTAATTTTTTTTTTCTGTATATGTTTTAATCTTGCATGCTGGCACTTTAATCCCTCAGTACCTGTCTTGCACATTAGCTTCTCATATCCTTTCAAAAAAGCAAGGCTAATATTCCCTTCTTGTTACAGACATCGAGAGCATTTCTCTGTTAATAATTCCACAAAACAGAGTGAAAATATTAAAAATGTAAAGCATGAATATAATATCCATTGCAGCATTTTTTGCCCCCATGAGTAGACCTCACAGAAGTTTAAATGAAAACTGTTGGAATTTGAGGATCTGGCCAATTTTTTTTCTGTTTTCTTCTCAGGGAGGGAGGGGGAAGAAAAGGAGAATGAAAAAAGATTTCTGCAGAAAAAGTCAAAGAAGACCAAAAAAATTATCTTCTAAAGAAAAATAAGTAGATTTTCTAACCAGAACTATCCACAGAAAAATATTCTATTTGGAAGTTTCCATGCAAAACCTTCCATGAGATAATAACTTGTGCTGTCATGAGGTATTACAAATTAATTTCACAAACCTGCAAGATTTTGGATGTGGCAAAGCCTTTGTGCTCAGAAAATAACTGTAACATCACTGTTTTCTTATTTACATTCTGCTATAATTTGTAGAATAAATAATTAATTACAAAGACGTTAATGAGAAATTTTAACATTCGAAGCATTTTGATATTTTTTTCTCCCCTAGACACTTGAGCCTTTAATGTATTTTTATTTGGGAAATGATCAAACTTTTAATGCAAGTAAGTGGAAGAAATAATAGTTATCCAAATCTATGGGAGCAATAGGAGCCTTTGACTTATTTTGATTCCCCAAGAATCAAAAGGAAGTTTCCTTTTGCTGCAGGAAGCCATGACAAGGCAGAGGAAGGCTTCAGTAAAATATTAGTGTCCCCACACTAGGTGAAATCCACACAGACTGGGTGCTGGCAGATCAGACCTCAACTACATTTTATCTATACATCATATTTTTTATGGTAAAATCTTCTAATACTGTCACAGTGCCTGAGTACACTTCACTTGAAATGGCTATGAAGCTCCCAATGGACTCCATGCAGTCTGTGTCATTTCTTGCATAGCAGATCAGAAATTTCTTTTTGGTGCTGTGTGTATATCTTCCCACAAGGCTGCGTGTAACCCCTGTGGATGGGTATTCCCCTACATTCATGTAAAATCTACATTAAGCTTGACATTTAGTGTGAAGTGTAAGCAGAAATTAACCTTAAGGCTCTAATTGAGTAGGAAAGTGATTCTGTAATAAAATCTAAAACACATCTTGATTGTAATCAAGATACAGGGGAGGGGGAAAAAAAAAAAGGATTATACCGTTTGGTATTTAATAAAAAACAACATGTACAGCTTTAGGTATGCAATTTCCTCAGATGGCATTAAAATGAAATGCAAAGTGTATAAAAACAAAAAATCTTTTCAAGTGCCTTATGGAATCATAAATCGCAATGACATTACAACAAGAACAACATGATTTGCCCAGTCAAAAGCAATTATGTTAGGGTAAAGGGGAAAAACAAGAAAGCTGTGGTCATCATAAACATTGTCAGCCCAAATCTGCATCTCTGTGCCTTCTAAGCCAACTTGCTTTACTATTTTATTTGCATCTCCAAAAATTGTTTTTTGCCTTGACGAAATGAGCCTACCACGTCTTAAAAAGATGAACTTTCTGTCTAGTTAATCTTTTTAACTGTTCACACTCAACAACTAACTTTTTTTCTTTATTTTATCCCTGAAATGCTCCTGTTGATTGCTACATATCATACTGCAGGAACAGGCACAATTGCACAATGAGCTGATGTAATCTAATGAACACGTTAACCTTCAAACTAAGAAAAAGGCCTATTTGTCTCATACATTTCAAATGTACTGTGCATTGAGTTTCCTCTTGAGTTGTACTCTGGATGTGGGTTGTGTTTTAATTGAACCTGTAATTAACAGGACAAGACTTCTTTTCCCTTTCAACACAATTGCTCTTGTGAGTCACAGTCTTGAAGGGTGCTGCACACCTCTAATTGGCAATCACTGAAACTTCAGGGTGCTCAGCATCTCACAGAAGTGCTCAGCACCTCGAAATCACTAATAAATAACAGAAGATGGAAAAACCAAGCACTCTCTCTGTTTGAGAGACAAGAGAGGTGAGATACCAACTTCAGAACACACCGCAGGCATCCTGGATGCCAACGTGAGATTTTTGCTGCTGTACTTGTGGGAACTAGCCAGGACTCATGTATGAGGTCAGCACTCCAAAAATTGTTCCCCACCAAGGAACCTTAGTCTCTTACCTTCCAAAACCAAGCAATACCATTTTGTTTTGGAGGTGGTGAGGAGCAGTGGCTGGAATGACAACCCGGGTTCCAGAACCTCTGTGCTCTTCCTTCCCTGGTTTGTTACCAACTTTGTCTATGACCTAGGATGAGGGTCAGGACTGGCTGTTGTGTTTTCCACCCAGCAACACTGCAGGCACAGCCAGGCAGTGCTGGGGGTCTGGATACCAAGAAATCTTCTCCCTTGCTCTTCCCAAGACAGCTGTGTTGGCTGGCATCAAGGCTACATTAAGCACGAGGGCACCAGGGACTGCTCCTGCAGAACTGGAGTTATTCCTAGTAGCTATCCACTATCCAGTTTTTTTTCTACCTATACATAATAATGAGTTCCCCTGAGAGATACCTGTGCTGGAATCCCAACCTCTTCATGCAAAAAAGGCATCTTCCACTACAAAATTGCTGTAGAACTCAAATTACCAAAACTGGAATATATAAAGAGGTTTTACACAGATTATCTTCTGGACCATAGAAATAAGTGCAACTGTTCATGAGCAAGAAGGTTCCTTACAGGTGTTGTTCTTAAATGCTCAATACAGCCTCAATCGCCTTTAATAACTGCTAAATAAAAAGATGATGAATTTAAGGAAAACCATTCTGTGCTGAAAATGCTGCCAGCCACTAGAGGGATATTATGAAAGGGTAAGAAAATAACACTTATCAGTCTTCTCTCTTGTAGACGTCTCTCCATGTGTTGCCTTAATGTTGTGGTATGTAGTAAAGATTTTCTTCAGAAGTTCTAAGAGACCTGGCCCTGTCATGTGTCCATAATATCCTGAACACAACCTTTGCAAGAGTCACAGGAAACATAAGATGTCAGTATTGCCCCTCATTTATTAAAATACCATGTATAACTTTGACCCAAATGAAAAAAAAATCAAAAACCAAAAAACAACAATGAAGCAAATAAACAAAAAAACAAACAAAAAAACCCCAAAAAAGCAACAAACCAAACCAAACAAAAAAAACCAAAACAAAACAAACTAAAAACCCAAAAACACACATTAAAAAAAAAATTTAAAATCCAACAAAAAAACCAACAAACTTCGAAACCAAACAACTAAACAGAACAGCAAACAAACAAACAAAACCAAAACCAAACCTAGAGTAGTGCTAAAAGAAATAACTCCCTAAAAAAGAAAATTGTAGCATTTGTTGGTGAAGTTGAGGCATCTAGGGGACCCTTGGGGAATATTCTTGGGTATTTTAGGCAGAGAAAAGCACTAGAATCTAACTGATTCAAGGTCTCCATCTTTATCTGTCACTGATACACTCTGTTTTCTGAGGAGACTCACGTGATCTCTCTTTTTTCCAGTTTATTTAAGTTTTCTTAAGGAATCAAAGATTATAATATCTAATTTACAGAACTCTTAGGCAGCCTCTATGGATAATGGTGACACATGGATTTTCATCCCATGATTCTGGCATGAAAAATTATCCTTATTCTGGAAATCATGAAGTTGTTATAATTAACATGAATAAATGTGATGTTGATTTTAACATTTATGTTTCAAGCATCACAATATTTTTATTTTCTTCAAAACTGTGGTTTCAAGAATGAGAAAAATATTATCCCCTGAAACTTTCACTAAAAACAGCAAGAAAAGCAGATTAAACAAAGAAGAATTCTAGTCAGTATAATCTTGAGAAAAGCTGACATGCATAACAGATATGTGAAATACAGGCTCAGAAAAAATTAAAAATCTAAAGTGAAATATGTGAAATGTGAATGCTTTGGTGGGACATTTTTTTATGAGTTTTGAATACCTGAATTTAGCAGTTAGGTGACCCTCCAGCTCCCCCTGCAAATATTCATGTCTAAAATGAATAATGGTACAATTTTTCTCCACAAAGTCATATTTTTGACAGAATACCATTTCATGTGAGATTTCACCTCTTCACATGTTAACTAGATTTGTCCTGATCCTACAGACACTAATTTCTGGACACGTCCTTGCAGCCTCCCAGTAACTGAGAAACCACTCCGCCTCTTGATGGACAGAGCTAATGAATTTTTAAATTAAAAGAAGTATCAATTGTGTCTAATTATGCAGAATCGGTCTGGCACTCTGGTCAGAACCAAAGAACCTCACCATACAAAACCAGCAATGAATACAGGCAAAATTCATGATTGTCAGAATTAGTCAAAACTCAAAATTCAGCGGGAGGCAGGAGGAAAAGCCCGTTCCCCGGGTACTTAGTGGTCTGAGTGGCTGGGAGGAAACCAGACCTCATGGAGCTGTTGTGGTGCTGTGATGTCTGCTAAGGCAGTGGCTGCAGAACTCGAAGAGCCTCACATCCTCTAGCAGATGGGATCATGGAATCATCCCATCCTACAATTGTTGGAAAAGGCTGTCGCCGACATTTTGTGGGTCCCTGGGTGAAAAACCTGCAGAGGCTTTTCTTCCCAGGGAGAAGTACATTCTCAGCACAGAGTTTCTATAAACAATCTCAGAGCTGTGCTCTGTTCAAGGACATTGTCCCTCTGGCCTGTCTGTGGGAGGAAGCTGGTCTTGGTTATCAGTTCTCACTTTGTGGTATCACACGGACAGGGGAGAGGGAGAGAAGATTCTGCCACAGGCAGTCGCAGCATTTTAAGATTCTTGTACAGGGCAGCAAGAAGAAAGCATCTGAGTTCTGTACATGGGTATAATAGCCCAGGCCTTCTGAACAATGGAGTCATCTTAATAAATAATATTTAAGCCTTCTGATACATGGAGTCAAAGAGTCCTGATTCATCGTGTCAGGCCATCCGCAATAAAAGACCTGTGAGATCATGGAGTTCAACTCTTAACCCAGCACTGCCTGGTCCACCACTAAACCATGTGTCCAAGAGCAATCCACACATTTTTTGAACACCTTCACAGACAGTGACTCCACCACTGCCCTGGGCAGCTGGTTCCAGTGCCTCAACACCCTTCCAGGGAAGATGGTTTTTCCAATATCCAGTATAAACATGCCCTGGTGAAACTTTAGACCATTTTCTCTCCTCCTACCTCTTGATACCTGGGAGGGAAGAGTGGCTCCCATCTGATATCAACCACTGCTCAGGGCCCTCTGACGTCTACATGGGGTCTCTCAAAAAGATAACAGCTCCTTCCTGCTCACAGGGAATAAAATAAGATCACAATTACTAAAAGGATTAAGCCAGTCAATGCTATAGATGTTGATCCAGCAACAGTTCAGGAACCTGGTCTAGTGGAAGGTGTCCCTGCCCATGGGAGGGGGCTGGAATGAGATGGTCTTTAACGTCTCTTTTAAACCAAAGAGAGTTTTTACATTTTCTCTCCCAGGGGGAGCTTTAAGTTGTGTTGACCAATGTCTCAGTAGATGGAACTGTCCGTGACCATCACCGAAGTCCTGCAAGTACCCAGATGACTTTTTTTCCCCTTGAAATTCTGTTGCCATACATTGCTCACATTGCTGTATTCCTGAGTTGTTTTTCCTAATCATAGGATTCAATCAGCATGTTTCAAGTGTTTCTTAGTAGTTACTACAGAGAAACTGTGAAAGCACACATTTGGCCTTGAAAACAATATTTCAGGGGCCAGAAGGCATTTAATTCACATCATATTGCAAGGGCACCACATGTTTTGACAGGCCCTAAGAGAGGTAATTCAATGAGCATCACTTTAATGATATATGATTTAGACAGCTATTTTTTTCCTTTTGTCCTCTCTGTGACCCTGCTCCTTCCCCCTTTCTTTTCAGTGCTGCTGCAGACTCACTGTCACAAAGATGTCATATCTGCAGCCAATTGTGTCCTTACTCAGAAAATAATACACAAAGGATAGAATTAAATGTGCAGATTGCTGCACAGTTTGATAATGGAGGCAAAGGAAATTTATTAAATTCTCTAATTCTTCTGCTTGTCCAAGACATAGGTTAGACATGCAGGGCCAGGTTTATCCCTGCCAAAAGCCCATCAAAATCAAGGGAGTTCCTCAGGAAGAATTTTTTCTCAGAACCAGCAAGTGTTTAAGGGAGTGGAATAATTTGGGTTATTATTTAAAATTGGTTCAAACTGTGAACTGGATGGACAGGTAGATCATTTATTGAAATGTGAGGAGAGATTTGTATTTCCCCTTATAATTCTTGCCTTACCTCACTACTGAAAGCCAGAACAGAAGCCTGAGAGTCACTGTGCAAGAATAGAATAAAAAGGGATGTCCCTATCCTAGCAAAGTTCAAATTTGTCTAGCAATAAATGAGGCATTTGGTTTTGCATCTCCCTGAAATTCAAACACCTGGCGTTCGCTCTCCCAACATGTGATGTCATTCAAGGCGTAAAAAACCTGAGATATGTGACAAAATAGCAGTGGAGAAATTTTTGAATCTTTTCCAGAGACCTATGGACTGTGTGTTGAAACAACTGGGTTTCCTATCCTTTTGCAATTCAGTTTTGATTTATAAAGTATTACTTAACCTGAATAAAGACACAGAATAAAGACACTGAATCAGGTCTCAGAGCAGAGGCTGGTCAGGATCCATCACATTATTGTAATCCTGCAAAGAATCAATGCTTCTATGAAAGCAAATCAACAGGCATGGAAATGCAATGCTAAATAATATCATTATTATTTTCTAGACTCCTGAAAGGGTCAGGCTGCAGCAAGTCTAGTCCATCTACTGAAAAGCTACAACAGAGGATCTTACAGATTATATCCTCAAAGTAACTCTGACTGATGCTTTCCTTCTTCCCTCAAATATTTATTGAAATGAAAGATGGGGTGCTTATGGAACCTGCATTATTCTGCATTACGATTGAAGAGATCATTTGGGTAATTTAATGTTATTTTCACCTTGATATTGTATAGATTCCCAAGACTTAAGACATGCATTTCTCATAAGTTTCGGGATAAAGAATTTAAAGGAGAGAAGTTGAAGCTGGTTTGTTTTGCATTTGGTTTTTTTAGGGGGGGCATTTTTTTTCTTGTTTGTTTTGTTGGTGGGGGGCTGTTTAGTGGTTTTTCTTTTGTTTTGTTTTGTTTTGTGAAGTTTTTTATTTGTTTTATGATTGGGGTTTTTTTGTAATTTCTCTGCATATTCCACTTACATTAGCACTTTACCTCTGTAGCACACAGGTGATACATCTGAGTGATTTGAACATTTATGATTTGAATTATTACTTTTAACCTCACCACCATTTGAGTAAATAGCCTTTTTAGTTCATATTGGCTTGGCTAGCACACACAGGAATTGGTGAAATGGCAGGAGGTAAATATGGTAATCAGTGAAAAGAGAGTTATCAGTGAAAAGAGAATCAGAGGATATATTGAGTTGGAAGAGACCCATTTTGATGATCTTTGTGAAGGACAGACAAGAAAATAGGTTTTGCACTTAGTTGTGTTCTACATCTGTTCTTCTCATCCTTGTCCAAATCTAACTCTCAAAATGCTTCCCTCTCCATATGGCCACTGCTAGTCCTGCTAATCAAGGGTGATAAGCTACTGCAGTAGAATCAGTGAAAAGTTTGGATTGGAAGGGATCTTAAAAACCATTTTGTTTCAACCTCTGGCCATGGGCAGGGATACCTTCTACTAGACCAGGCTGCCCAAAGCCCCATCCAGCCTGGCCTTGGACACTTTCAGGGAAGGGGCATCAATGGGGAGAATAAACAGTCTTTGTGGAAGACAGACTTAACCCTGTGGTTATCTGTGGAAAATTTTGGTAAAATTTTCCAAGCCAAGCTTTACTCCCAAAGTGGGTAACTACAGGCCTTACAACTAGGACCAATGTTTCAGTGCTTGGCAGAACTTTCAAAATTTGTATCAGTAGGTCATATGTTAATTCCTCTCAGGAATTATCATTCCTGGATATAGAAGATTTCAACAGGCTTAGGTGGCATTGCCTCATCTCTCCCTATACAATTGCAAGTGTGATTTCTAAGCCACACAGACTGTGCCAAATAGCTTCCCTTTACTGATGAAGGGAGTCTACACCGACAGACACCTGCATCAGAGAAATTCCTGTTATTTTGTCTTAGAATCATGGAATCATGGTAGAAATATCTCGAGAGAGAGATGTGAAACCCCTTGATTTAGAATGGTAAAAAAGAGCTACTTTGCCTCCTAGGTGACACTGGAGCAGCTGTTGCTACTCTGGAGATCACTGCATCTCTCCCTTAGACATAAGGAGGTCTGGAAACCCAAAAGATCTCTAAACTCTTAGCCTTATGATTTCTAACAGGTTGATGTAAGGACAAACAACTCTCATTCTTACATTTTAAGGAATAGCCATGCTAGCAGACATTTCTAGGCTTTTGTTTAGCATTGTGAAGATCACAGTTTCAGGTAAGAAGTGATGGAAACAGTGATTGCCCCTACTCGTTGTCCTTGGGCAAGGACCATACCTGTTTCCTATCTTTCTCTTATCTGTACTGCCTACAGCAACGTAGGATCAATGGTGTATGAAATCCAAATTATGTATCTGGAAGACAGTCTCAATGCAGGCTTCAAGAGGGCAGAAGGCAATGATCTTAATGCAGATAGATTTTTTTGGTCACAAGGAATGTTGTACATTAACTACGGAAGTTATGCAGTCACTATCAGATTTCTGTTATATGTTTCAACTATGTTTTCTAATGTTTATTCAGACAGTAATCAAGAAAGCTGGGGTTTAATGCAGCCAATTTTCTTGCTGTGAAAGTGCTACGGACACTTCAGATAATTTCATAAAGAGAGCAAATAAGTAATAGAGAGGAAAGAACTGAGATGTGTGACAATGCCCAAAACATAGGCTGTGGGACAGAGGGAAGCAGCTGTAATTCATAACTCATGAATTTCAGCCACAGAAAAGGGTGTGGGAACATCCCTCTGAATTTTCTCAGGTCATTAGATGTGAACGAGGTGTTGGAGACCATAGTAAAATGTTTGTCTTCTGGATTTGGAGACAGTCTACTTCTGCCCTTCTAATGACTTTTCTCCAGTGAAAGCAGCAGAGGTTTTATCCGTGCTCTGTTAGACACCCTGTTGCAATGGTGTGGTTTTCAGAACATTTCCTCAGGAGAAAAAGAAATGGAAAAAATTAAGGACAATTATCTCTATAAAATTTTAAGTACTACCCTTATTTATTGTGCTCCTGCATGTCACCTTGTCAGCCTTGATTACAATTTTAAATCTTTTCTTTTCCCTGATACTCATATCTTTGCTGACCTCTGAAAATGTGATGCACTAATCCACATTTAAAATAAGCTTTAAAGTGTCTGGGGAGTACTAGGATGTTTTACCCAGTCACTTCCGCTGGGATAGATTATGACTTCGATGGCATCAAGGCAATTAATAGTTTCAATATCTAGACTGAAAACACTCTTGGTTCTGTATCAGTTCATGGGATAATCACTGTAGACACCCATAAAACCTTACTGTTTGTAGAAGTCAAATTAATGATGCAAAAGGCACTGGCTATAGTGATTGCATCACTGTTGGTACAATTCAGTACTGTTAGACTAAGACCAAATCAAAGGCACTTCATATTCTAGCGAGGATGGGTTTTTTATTAACATCTGTTTTTTTATGAGAGGAATAAATATTTAAATGTCAGGGACAGTACGTTAAAATTCCTATTTTTTTCCCCCACTCTTTAAAAAAATATTACTTGTCTTTTTTTTTCTTCCCATAAATAATTTTGTGCAAGTTCTATGGACAGGGTAGTAAGTAGATGTTTATGGTCTACAAATTTAATTTAGAAAAATTACTCTGTATCTTTTTATTTATTTTAAAATCAGAATATATTAAAAAATATCATTAGCTTGTTCAAAAAGCAGAAAGAATGAAAAACAATTTTTACTGTTGCAATTTGCAGTGTTAATCACTGCTGTTTATATGACTATAGAGGACAGTTGTCAAAACTAGGCTTTGGATGGAGATGTATATTGGGTACTGCACAAATCTAAAATGAGGCATAGTCCTGGTCTCAAAGGGTTTTTTGTCTAAAGAAAGAAGACAGGTGATAGAATCAACAACGTGTTTTTAACATAATTTTGCAGGTATAGGGAGGGAACAGACTGCAATAGACAAATAAGGTTACTGTGGCAATACAGCCCTAATATTATGACCTAAAACCCATAATAATATTAATTTTAAATTAGTTTCAAATGCCATGAGATTTTGATGATCTGATTATGGTTTTTTTTTTTTTTTTTTTTTTTTTTTTTTTTTTTTTTTTTTTTTTTTTGTTCCACATGTCTGTGTGTATGGGAATACTGGAAAAATCTGAAAGACATTTTCAGTTCCTTATATATGTCTGAATTAATCAGAGTGAAATCCCCACTGGATGTAAACACTAACAAGAATATTAAATATCTATCAGAATATGTGGTCAAAGTTTGGTCCCAAATGGTTAGATTTTAATGTTTTCTTCGGGAAACAAAGCTACTACATTTTTTGATAACACAACTTTTGCTACATTTTTTCTTTTGCCATTTATATGTTTAGCCTACTACAGCCTTCCTTATCAGTCTTTCCTAATTACATTTGCAATATTAGCAGGTCACAAAACTTTGAAAATTCCATTTTTTGTCCCAACCAGGACTTCAGTGCAGGACTATTAATCATACCAACTTAAGCAAGTTTAAGAGTTCAGTCACTGAGCAATCTTAAGGCATCCACGCTGCCTGCAGTGAAGAAAATTATACCAGACAGAGTATTATTGTTCCTACGACCATGAATTATGTAAAAGCCATGAGTGCATTTGAGGCTAGGCAGAATGGGGCTTTGAATGTTCCTAACTCAAAATAAAAATGATTCACATGTTTATGGAGGGAATAACACAAGTTCATTCACTTGTCTGCAGTTACAGGGAGCAAGTCTTGGTGACCCACGTTGCCTTCAGTCCCATGCTGATGTGGTTTGGAAAGCGAGAGTGAAATTAAATTGGGTTTCCTCTGCTACTGCAGAGTGTGCCAGCCCTCGAGGTGCTGAGTAAAAGGTGGAGAAAATCTTCCACCTCATCCTCTTGTTTCTCTGCCTTGAAGAGAGTGACATCCACCTTCTCTATTATTTTATTTCTACTCTGTTTATACCTGCATAGCTCAGTTATTAAATTTATATGACTTTCAATTGATGGAAATGAGAACTCAACTTTCAGAGTCTCTGAAAATGAAAACTCAAACATTTATTATCTCATTTGAGAACATTTTCAAATCAGAAGACAGACAAATAAATACATAGTAACACTTAACCTTGGTTACAAAACTGTTGCTGCTCCAGTTTAAAGTCTCTGAACTTTATTTCTTCACTATGTGCTTCAACTTTTAAATGAGAAAATGGCAGGCCTCTCCTCTCCTCTCCTCTCCTCTCCTCTCCTTTTCAGTAAAGACATATTTTTAACAGTTAAAGGAAAATAAAAAACCTGTTTGTTGACTTTTCATCTACATGGCAGACCTAAATGAAACATTCTTCATTTTCACTTTGTCAGAGGATAGATAGAAAGTGCCATCTGTAATATAATAACTGTGACCAAAGTGATGCTGCCTCAGAAGCGTAGCAACATATTCTTTCAAACTGATTTTTCCTCTTTTTTTTAACAAGTGGCACTTGCTAGTATTTATGATCAATTAATTTAGGCTGGTTTTAGAAAATGTTTTCCATTACTAGAAAAAAAACCCAACTTGAAAAAATCAAGGCAAAATATACTTCAATTTACGGTGTTTGAAAAAAAACCCAAACATTTTGCTCAAAATTAAATAGAAATCTATTTTCATGAAAAGCAAAATCTAGCTGAAATCTATTATATCTAGCTGAACACATTTCATGGTTTTACTTCCCTAAAATCAAGAGATTTGAATGATAAAATCTCAAATTAATAATCTACACCTGTACAATTTGAGTAGATACCATTTATGCATGTAAACACATCACATGACCCTACAAAACAATGGGAAATTTTCTTGCCATTCTTGACACTTTTAGGAATTGCACTATTTCTTGTATAGTGTTTACACAGAAGTTAAAAGCTTGTAGGTTTATTTTGCTATGTGATTCATAGAAGACTTCTGAAGGTTACAGTCTTATTTATGACTAAAGGAGAGGGTAAAAGACATAGAAATATCTATGTAGTTTTTCTGCATTTATACAGTTATGAAGAAATTACATATTTTAAAACTTTATCCATGAAAACCTAAGATTCTGCCTAAAGCTTGATGTTTAAAATGGGAAATAAATATTTATTGAAAACATAACTGTCCTAAATAAAAATTGGTTCTTACTTTAATATTTTTGACTTAAACCAAATTTAGAGAACATAAATTCCTTCCTTCCACAGGTTTTCTTTTCAAAATACGAACAGCATGTGGCAGGCAAAGGAAGATATTCTTAAAATATATCCCAAGTTGTATTACATCGTGGATGATCCCTCAGACAGCAGTGGCTGATGTTGCAGAATCAAAATAAATGGAACTGTTTCAGTTCCCACCATGGAAAGATCTGGTCCAACTTGTCCTCACAACTTCACTCACTTGTCCTGGATTGCAAAACCTCCTTTTAACAGCCTGAACAGCCACAGTGCTGGCAGTGCTGCAGGGAACTTGGAAGTCATCAGAGTTGTGGATTTCCATAGAAATATGGTTCTCGAGGGGGAAAACAGACTCTCCCAGAAAAGAGGAGCTTTCAGTGGGTGCGTTGAAGCTGCTGCAGGACTGCCAAAGAGAGCTCCGAGCCAGGAGCCTGTGTCCGTGCAGGGGACTGCAAAATCCAAGCTGTGCCACAGAACCCTCGTGATTTAGCTTGGCTGTACATCTTCCTCCTGCTCAATATCAAAGCTGCATTTTAAAAAGCAGCAGAAGACCCTTTCTCAAGGCTTTTAACAGCAGAAAACATACATAACTTGCAGCTGTCCTCCAGGGAGCAAGGGTATTCTTGCAGAGGACTAAAGTACATCTCCTTCTCCAGTTACAACCCATAATTTCTCTGCTTCCACAGCAAGAATGTCTCAGGGGAAATGGATAAAATTTGCAGTATGCAGTGGGCAACTTAAAATGAAGTAAAGTGTTGAGTGAGGGTCTTCAGTTGTTTTTTTCAGATAATTATGCATATTTTATAGAGCCTACCAAAAGCAATATTTCCCTTCTGATATTCAGTGTGGTCTAGTTTTCCTTAGCTACAGAGAATATGGGGATTAAAATTTCCTGTATAATTTTATACATAATCTGAACATATAGACACAGATCACTTTTCCCCTCAATAAGCAGTAAATGAAAGTTGAATGGAAAAGGGGAAGAGAGAGCATTTGTCAGCTACATGGGCTTAATTATTATGCCATTATTGTGTTCTGAGACCATGAAAGCTTTATTTCATCAACAAGAAGATGCATTAGCCTTTGGATTGCAGAATAAACCACTGCAATATTGTGAAGGATTTCTGATTTATGGTGAGTTCCGTGGTAGCTGGAATGCGTCTATCAAATGCTATTTCTTATCATGAAATTTAAACTTATGCCATTTATTTATCCATATCGCTGTATATGAACAGAAGATGAGTGAGTGTTATTTGCTCTGCACATCCCCATGGTGGGATATCCAAGGTAATAATGTGGATAGTCAGTGTTCTTCTGGGGGTTATTTTTGTCAACCAAATAGCAGTTCATGTAAGGTAAATTGTTCCTTTTCACTTTGTGCTGAGTTAGAAAGTTGTTACTTCGGAAGACTGTGCCATAAAATTTAAATATCATGGGCTTCCTTTGCATTGTGATTCATGAGGCAAATAACAGACCCATTAAAAACAAGTGAAGTAGTTATCCAATTCAAATGCAAAGTCCAGGATTCAGAGTACTTGAAATATGCTCCTGAAACATCAATGAAAGTATATGACTGGCTTTATGGAAGATGGAGGGCACGGGAGATGGGCACATTATTGTTGTCTGTTACAGCCTTACAGAAATTGCTGAGAGGTTAACACAGCAAGAGCTGATGGGGCAGTATTGGGCAAGCTGATGAGTTACTCCTAAATTTTGAGTTTATCATGAATAATCAGGAACAGATATTCTGCTGTTGCCTACGGCAGTATGCAAAGCAGGCATTTCATCAGGCTAAAGCCTTTCTACTGAGGTCACCATGTAAACAGTTAATGAAGCAGAAACACTCCAAGGGTTCATTGACTGAGAACATTTAGATGTGTTCTGTATAACTGTTCAATTGGCAGCAGTGAAATTACCTCACTGATGCTTTAAAGAAACTGTGGACACTGTACTCCTCCAGCATTAAATGGGGTGTTCATAATTAAATTCTTATTTTCTAAGGCAGTGTAGCAGTTTGAGTATAACTTTTATTAAGCATTGCAAAGTTAAAAGGAGAGGAAAAAGCCTAGAGGTCATAAACTACTACACACAATTTAGAATGCAGTAAGGAGTTATTGCTGTGCTAGTGCCTGTTAATGTATCTGCAAATTTCCATTGGGTTAACTTTTTTTTTTTTTGTCCCAGAAATTGCCTTGTAACCAGTTACTACAAAATCCTACATTACTGTGATAGAACTTAACACAAAGATAGTTTCAGATGCAATTCATGATCCTGGAAATGGATGTTGTCTTGCAGTGTTTTGCAAAGTCCCAAATATTATTGGAGCTAGCACAGCATTTTGTGAGTCACGGGAGCATCTTCTTTAAACAAGTTAGTATTTCCTGGGTTGTAAAGTCTAATAAATCCTCTATCACATCCCCTCCAAAGAGCTCTACTGTGGTCAGATAAAGAGTAAAACTGCTAAAGCCTTCCTGGTTCTGATTTGTATTTATGCTAATTGCCCTGTCAACCCTCAGGTTGGTGATGAACCGCTTTCCATCACCACCTTCTCTCCATTACAGAAATAGAAACACAAAACCCATAAGACTGGTTCTGTTGGAATAAATGCCAGACGTGGAGGTTTTAGGGCCAGGAGGAGCTATTATGACTTCTGTGTAAGAAGACATTGGTTTCTTACAAAGTTTCAAGCCTTTCACTTAACTGTGCTAAAAACACACATTATGCAGGCAATTCATCTTCCAGTGCAGAGTGTGTGATCTGTTTCAGTGCCTCTATCACTTCTATTGCTCTTCCTGGGAACACATCTAGGGATCAATCCTCATTCTCAGATTCATCTGCCAGATTCCTCCTGGAGGCTGGGAGATTTTGTGCCTGTCCTCCTTCACTCACCATTGCTTCCTGAATGTACAGTATTGCATCAGCAGCTTCTTTGAGCTTCTCTTATTTAAGTGACAGAAAAAGTCTTGATGTGCTCTTTCATGAATAAATGACAGCTCTTCATACATGGCATCTGCATTTTACCCTTAAAAAGTTTTTAAGAAAAGTAAAAACCAAACAACTAAAAGCATCTTTTGTCATTAGGCACGGAAGCAGTGCATTGAAATCTGTGATATGTGTTGGAACAGCTAAAGCTTCCTGCACTCATGGAGACAACAGTGACCAGTGGCATTTCCATATCCTAGTAATGACATCCAGGAGATGAAGTACTGTGTAGCTCTTAGTGGGATGGAAACTGTAATGATTGATGTGTGACTAACAACTTGTTTAAAGGAATCCTGCAATTCCAGTTTGACTGGGCATGACTGCTCTTTTCATGCTGTACAATAAGTACAGTGCCATGGGGTTTCAAAAAAGTTCATGTTGTTTTCAGCAACATGAAGCTTATAGCCTTGTAATGAAGGCTCTAAATGTCTAATAGGTAGGACTTCCTACTAAATTAGGCAATATTATTCATACATAAGTGTATTGAGACTGGGCATACTCCAGTATTAGTAAAAAGCAACTTAAACATCGATTATGAAACAATTCCTTATGGAAACTGAAATTCTTTTAGAATGCTACTTTAATGTGTGTGTCTGTATTGCTATTTATACACGTATATAACTGCAAACATATAGATACCCACACACCACATCCATAGTGCTCTGATGTAAAATATTATACAGAAAAATCACTGTACTTAAGTGTCTCATGAATGCTCTGAGCCAAAGGGCAGAAGATTCATTCAGGTCTGGTTAATCAGCATCTTCCTATCCAGCTAGTGCCATAAGAGAAGTCTGTCTCATCTGTTGGTTTTCAAAAACGGGAAGGTTTTGATCCATCTGTCACACAATTCCCCCCATTTCTATTTAGAGAAATAGGCAATCTGTTCCATTAATAAAACGTCGCGAGTCGTTTCGTCCTTCCATGCAGCTCCAAACCCACTTGACAGGTGGATATTTTGACCTGTACGTGGTGCAAAGCATTGAGTCATTTTAGTAAGTGTATGTCTCCACAAAGAAAAGAAAGATAGACACTAATTAAAACCTAGATAAGTCATCTGGAAGACTGGTAGCACACTCTGGCATTTGTTAATACAATACAAAAGTCACTAATTATAGTAGTATTGTTAGTACCATTGAAGTTATAACAGCCTGTCAGAGGAGCCATTATAAACCACTATATTCAGGTATTCATAGCGACACCCATAAAAATTAAAGTAAAGCTGAAATTTGGCATGCGTGATCTTGGTTTGGAGTAATTTTTCCCTTAACAAACTGGTCAGGCGGGTGCTCATGGATGCACATATTTGTATCTAACTTTGCTGCTTTAAAACCTTACTTTGAAAACCACTTATAAAGAAAGTTGTTTGTTTATTCCAAAAGTAAATACTTTGGGATTAAAAAGATGCCAGTTTAAATCCTATTTATTCTGTTTACTGTGGTCCTAGCCATTTTGGTCACATAATTAAGTATATGTATATCTCCAAGAGCAGAGGAGTTCAATAGAAATAGTCAACTAGGAAAGGTACTACGATAAATATTTTTCTGCATCTGGTTGTTAATTTCTCCATTCTTCAGGTCCTGTCTTCAAAGCATCACTTAAGAGACCAAGGGAGAAAATAATGTCTCCTTTTCTTGGTTCCATTTTTGTCCTTCTAAAATGTCATCTACTTGGGATAAGAGTTGTTCTTTGCTGATATCTATACAGTGCTTGTCCCAGTGGGATTTCAAACCTCAGTCAGATAAAGAACAGTGGGAATGCAAATACCATAGAACAGAATGTTTACAACTATTCCTTGTAGAGGTGTCTGCTTTTAGGGTTTTACAGGGAATCAATTACTCCTGTACATCTGCTATAAATGGGCCAATTCAACAACAGCTGGAAAAATTAAAGATCCCAGCCCTCAGTTTCTCATGGCATGCTAGTTCATAGACTTAATGAAAGAAAACTGTTTATGTGTTTTACCTACATTAGCACGGTTAGATCCCATAAATTATGCAGGACACCAATGATAAGTTTCATTATGCATCAGACTACAATGTCCTCATTGCAGCAGCAGTCTCTGATTAATTACATACCAATCACTGCAGAGCTGACATTGCCAGAAGTGGGGGATTACCCTGTATGCCCCTTGATGCAAGCAATCATTAATATGATGGCACAAGGATTTGGGATAACAAATCAACCCAGCTAGAACAGACCCAAACTCATTAAAGTTTAAAAGTTGTATGTATCTAATCTTTATTATAAAAAATAAACACAGGGGGGATTTGCCTGATAATAATACCTTGGGTTTTCTTTCATCCAAAAAAATCTGCTTGTAGCAGCAATGCAAGAAGATAACAAGATGACTTAATAAGATGCAGCAGGTAAATACAAAACCCTTGACATCAGGACACTGTCTTCAACATTTTCTTCATTTATTGCTCTTCCCTACTTCCTTCTCCTCACACAAATGCAGAGAAGAAGAGCTTCCAGATGTGACTCCAAAATCCAGAGTCAGCTGACTCTGGGCCAGGCTGGTTGTGCCTGAGCCATCTTTGTTATCTACATATTTTACAGTATCTTGGTTCTTAGCCGGAATAGCATAGACTGGCTTGTATCCATGTGAGCCCAAACCTGTGGGATCTGAAGGGTGGTGCTCTGTTTCATGGCTGCATTTGCCATCCAAAGGAGCTAATTTGTCCATTATAGACCAAATCCAGTGTGAATTTATTTAGGGAACATATTTGGGTATGGAAAATCAAGTATCTTCCCTGCTGGTCTTTGTAGGCCCATCTGTAAAACTCAAAAGAGCTCATGGTGAAAATACAGAGTGAAAGATGTAAGAAAATAAATATGAAATAGATAAGAAATTTCCTGAAAACAAAAACAAAAAAAGTAAACAAAAAGCCCAAACAAAAACAAAAACAAAAACAAACAAACAAACAAACAAAACCCCAAAATAAATTACCAAAAGCAACAAACCAAAAAAAAAAAAAACCCAAAAAAGCATTTGTCCTGCTTATACTCCTACCTGAATAACCTAAATGAGGATATCACTCACTGGGAGCTGCTTGCATGGGAAATGAATAATAAGATACCTCTGTATGGCAGCTTAGCTCTTTAGTGAAATTAATCATATTCTGGGAGTACTTATTTCATAGAATCATGGATTGGTTTGGGTTGGAAGTGACACTAAAGCTTATCACATCCCAAACCCATGCCATGGGCAGAGACACCTTCCACTATCTCAGCTTGCTCCAAGCCCCCTCCAATCTGTCCTGGAACACTCCCAGGGATGGAGCAGCCCCAGCTTCCCTGGAAACCCTGTGCCAGGGACTCACCACCCTCTAGAGGAAGAATTTCTTCCAAGCATCTGCTAAACATCTCTTCCACTTTTAAACCATTCATTTTCTCCCATCACTATGTGCTTATGTAAAAAGTCACTCTCCATCTTTTTTATAAGCCACCTTTAAGAACTGGAAGGGGCTTTAAGGTCTCATTGGAGCCTTCTCTTTTCCTGGCCAAAAAGCCCCATCTTTCTCAGCCTGTCTCCAATAGTTCCATCCCTTGGAACATGTCTGTGGCCTCCTTGGGCCTTGCTCTGACAGGTTCTGTCTTTTTTGAGCTGAGAACCCCACACCCAATTTTCCTGCATAAATAAATTCTGCACTAGCAATAAATTAAGTGGGATGACTTCAGGTTAGTGATTTCAGACATTTTTATCTTCCCTGTTCATTAAGCATCTGCATGAGCCACCTTTAATTGTGCTGTCAGGAACTGTTAGGCCTGTTTGTGTAGCCAGTCTCTTCCTCTGCACCAGCCAACAGCTACTACCAAGGCCTTTCCATTAAGGCTCCTCTGTGGAGAAGAAGAGTTTAAACACATCTCCTACCTTATTGCAGCAGTTATACCTCATGGATGAAGAAAAAACTTACCTATATTTGACTACACATACAGACTCATATCAGTCTTGTCATTTCTGGCACCCCGCTCTGTGATATTTTGTCATTGAGCCTGTAGACAGCAAAGACAGGTGATGACCCTGCACTGGGTAAAAGGATTGATTTAGTCTTGGTCCTGTGCAGAGTCCCACCACCTCCAGTGAGACTTGTCTGAGATGCCCAGAGTGTTCTCACCTAAATTCTTCAGGAAAGGAAAAATGCCACATCAAACTTGAACGAGACACTGAGGTTGAAATTGCCAGGGAAACAGACATATTTCAGGATGCTGAAATGCTGCCAGGACATTTATTTCAATGCATCTATTTCTTGAAAGATTTTTCCATAACCCTTTATTGGCCAGAAAATTTGAGTCCATGAAGATCTTGTAGATCACTGTTCATCTTTCAGGGACAGTGAAATAATACAATTCCCAAAGAAGTATAAGAACATTTCAGCAGTAACTCTCTTCCTTCAGAGTTCTTTTAATGTATGCAACCAACTGAATGAGGAAACACAAATGTGTTGAGATGTTAGCAGCTGCTACTTGATGGAACATCAGGAAGGCTGTGCTGAACATTCATTAAACATTGAGTTTTCCATATTTGTTATATATGGTTTTTAAGATAAAACCTCTTAAAACTCAGAGTGTTCATGATGCTGTTCCTGGTCTTGGCCTCATTTTTAAAATTGTTTTATTATTATTTACATATTCATAACTGCAAGTCTTCAAATATCTTAAAGGTTTGGAGTGGGACTGAATCAGGAAGCAATGTTTGAAAGAGTTCACTGAAATATACAAAAGTCTATCTCTAAATTAAATGCTTAATTTTTACAGTGTTGGTGTGGACACAGAGATAATCTGGGGCAGCATCTGGTTTATAGTCCATCAGGAATTCTGTGGCAAGGGCAAGGGTGTTGGATCTTGGTCTCACTCAATCAATTTTCCACAAACTGAGTCGAGGAAACCAAGGTGTCCTTTAGTGTGCTAGCAAATTGCCTATTTCATAAACACAGGTTACACAACACCTATTTTCAAATTGTTTAACTCAAAAAACAAAACAAAAACAAAAACAAAAACAAAGCACACAAACAATCACACAAAATTGCATTCATAAGCCCTGAGCTTACAGAGAAGTAGCCAGCAGCACTGACTCTTCCCTCCACAGTTTTAACAGAAGGCAGAGTTAAACACAAACAAAGCAGAGAACAAACAAGCCTGAAGAGCCTCAGGTTGAAAGCATCCTATGTTGCTAGCAATGCTTGTCAAGGATATTGGAGATGTTGCAAAACAAGGATCTGCCCTGCAAAAAAAGACTCCTTGCCCAACACACTCTGCACCAGCTTGCTAATGCTTAACCCATCCCCTTGTTTTTGCTTTCATCTTCATGCTTGTTTTATACTTTATAACAGCTAAAGCAAAAACATTTTCCTTCCCAATATTAGCCCATATTGGTAATTTTGGTGTTGTTTTTTTTGTTTGTTTGTTTTGTTTGTTTGGTTTTGGTTTTTTTGTTTTTTTTTTTTTTTTTGTTCCACAGGGTCAGAATGCTTAAAATCTTTGTTGATACCAGGTTTCATAAGAATGGTGTGTCATTCTTGGTGTCACTTTATACTTACAGATTGAGTGAGGTAATGTCTTCCAAAATCTAGGAAACCTGAAGCACATGCTCCTCTGAGCAGGGGATGAGGGAAGCTGCTGAGCATAATTTTCCTCCAGAGAGTACCTCTGAGTGTCCTGAGAAGTGCTGTACTCTGCAAACTCTGTACTTGTGCCTGTCCATGGTTGTATCATGTTCATGGCTGTTTTCTCCATGGTACTTTGAGGGATGCAGGCTTCCTTCCATCCTTCCTTCCATCCTGCTAGATACTGGCATTGACTAAAGGCAAAAAATTACCCAGTTATTTCTAACAGTGATGCTGCCAGCTTTGTGGACTGTTACAGTCCTACAAGTTTAGTGACAATTGTGTTTCTGGGACAAACAGTCTCACTGTCTCCATTGCTATATTCCCCCACTGAAAAGGCTTTCAAAGCAGCCTTGATACCTGAATTTTCATATCTCCATTGGGCAGATGTAATTGCTGACTTCACTACATGTCTCTGTCTTACTGTGTCTGCTAAGATTTCAGCTTTATATCATGGATAACTTTCCCCTTGCTGCCTTAATTTCCTATTCCAGATGTCAAGCAGCCCATATTAAGCATCCTTTCAGGCCCTTTTTTTTTTTTTTGTGTTAAATTAATTTTTGAGTGTTTCTGTCTTCTAAGTATTTTTATTATGTCTTCTATAGATTGTCCTCTCTGCAAAATAAAAAGCAAGGTCTTAGTCCTGGCAGAAAGGAATTCAGTACTGCCCTTGCACTTACAGGAACAGATATAACCACTGTGGAAGCACTTTGAACTCATTCATAAATTGAAATTTGTCCTTTGACAGTTAGACATGGTCAGGAGGAGAAAAAATTTTGAAGGCAAAAGATGACCCGAGAACAAAATAGCTTTTATGTTTTCACAGAATCACAGAATCACAGAATCACAAATGTCTAGGTTGGAAGAGACCTTCAAGATCATCGAGTCCAACCTGTGCCCTAACACCTCAGCTAAACCATGGCACTGAGTGCCACATCCAGTCTCTTTTTAAACACATCCAGGGATGGTGGCTCCACCACCTCCCCAGGCAGACCATGCCAATACTTGATCACTCTTTCTGTGAAAACTTTTTCCTAATATCCAACCTGTACTTCCCTTGGTGCAGCTTGAGAACTTACCCCAGTTTTGGGATAAGGAAGCCCAAAGGAAGGACCAAAATGTCCCTGTGGTGACAGCGTTAGTCAGGTCTGCAGTTGCAACCTATCTCTCTTCAAACAGCACTGATGATGTCAATCAAGTCACCTCACTAATCCATATGTGCCTATATTCACAATTTTTCCCTTTATGGGGGAAGAAGAAAGCATGAGATTTTCTACACAAAAATGTATCCCCTGGCTGATGGTACAATATCTTTTCCAGACTAATTCTTAGCGTTTTAGTTCTTCAAGCATAAACTAGTGATAACAACACACCCCTGTTTTTCAGGGGTGTTGTGAAGTTAAATACATTAAAGATCATGAGGTGCTCACCTCCCAGATGAGTATTTAAGGCAGTGCCTGCAGAACTCTCAAAAATTCTCTTTCTTAAGCTCTATGAAATTACTGCACCTAAATCTTCCTGCTGTACATGGTCTCAACATTTGTCCCTGTTCAAATGAAACAGGGGTGAAACACTCTCTGTTGGATGGTGCAGTATTTTACACTGTCCCCCTGAGGACAACCCCAGCCTCCATGGCAGTGTATAAAGCAACATTAAAGGGCATGATAAAGAAAGTAAAAGTGATGATAAAGAAAGCACACCCCTTTAGAACAGGCCTTATCACTGCTTCCTGCTTGGTCTCTGAGAAATCACTAACATATTCCTTCAAAGAAGCAGCATAGGATTGAAAAACATTTGTGTTATGTAAGCTTGGAAGGATCAGGGATGACAACTTCATTGCTTCAATTTTCATAAGCTGCAGGTCATTAAACAGGCATTTGTGGGCGTAATTTTGTATATATAAAACCACTAAAACATTCATTACACACAAAATGAGTGAAAATAGACCCCAGTCATTTCTGCGTGTGACATTTTGTATTATAAGGGTGACCTAAGGATTTTGTCTTGCTCCCTTCTCCTGTTATAATTCTAATGTACACTAGTATTTATGTCCAGGCCTAGGTAAGTCTCATGACTTTTTATCTCTTCTAAAGTGAGAGAATTTCCAAAGGGTATTTGTGGCTCACCCACAGGAAACTGCAGCCAGGGAATAATAAGGTATCTACCAATCCAATCGTTCTCTGAGACATCAAGGAATATCTTTTAATGAATTTAAAACTAATCTAGCTTTGATTAGTTTGCAGCTGCAAATTAAATATTCTTGTATCAGTGGAATGAGTTGCCTGGAGAAGCTGTGGCTGCCCCATCCCTGGGAGTGTCCAAGTCCAGGCTGGCTGGAGCAACCTAGGATAGTGGAAGGTGTCCCTGACCATGGCAAGGGATTGAATGAGACAAACTTTAAAGTTGCTTACAACCATTCCAGAATTCTGTGATGATTTATTTCCACATGACTCCTGTGTCAGTCAACCCAACACTAAGCAAAGGAAAGGAAGAATTTGCTGTGCTTATGTATTTTGTATTAGCACTGCAACTTCCAGCATGCAATAGTGGGACCAAGAATAACTTGCATGGTGGAAGGGCATTGGAGAAAATCAAAAATTAAAAAAACTCTTGCAAACAACATGTTTATGATAATCAGTTTTCCCCCAGAGTAGCACATGGAAAAGACAGAGCTGATGATGCCTGGTTGCCTACTGAGAGCTGCAGACCTTGCACAGCAAAGTTGGATCCAGTCTGCAGAGCTGTCAGTCTGGCAGCAGCAGCAGAAGTTTGTCATGAGGAAGGGATGGGTGTAAATAAGGAGCTCATGAGTCTCTAATCTTGGGCAGGCACAAGCTTCTTGGGCCAATTTTGTCTCTTGTTTTTTAAGTAAGCTGCTGAAGTTGGAAAATAAAACCTTTATTGAAACAATTAGATAAAGTGCTAAGCTTTCAAAATACTTGATCATGTACAGAGTGAGTTCAGTGGGAAATGTCTCTGTGTATGGATACATAAATCAGGGTTTTGTTAGGTGGATGGAAGCTGGGACACGCTGATATTGTCTTCTCAATGGAGAAAGGACTTGAAACTTTTTCTTTTTCTAAACTCCAAGTAGCAATGAGAAAATATTTAGTTCTCAGCTTGTTGTAATCTATTCAAAGGAAGATTTGAAGCTCAAGAGCTCAGGAAACATATATTGTATTCATTCAAAGCTTGGAATTGTATATCCACGTCCAATAGCATTGCAAGGTTCCAATCTAATAGGTCAAAAATTATGGTCTTAAATGCAGTTCAGTTACAGTGTGTAAGTTATCTTTTAGGAAAGAAGAGAAAGGAAAAATAACAAGTTTTAAAAAATGCTATTCTTAAATGTTTTAGATAAAAGAGCATGGAAGAAGCCAAACAATTCCTTCTTGTGCCACTGGGAAAAGGAAAAACCAAAGGAAAAACATCACGTCACAATAGCACCCCACATCCAGACCAGACCAAAACATATTCTTAATTAGAATGGAAAAAGAAAATGAACAGAAAAAAAAAAAAAAAAGTTATAGTCCGAGAAAGTATCACGCTAGGAAAACATCAGGAAGAAAATGACACACATTTCCATAATGCATAGTGCTTGGCTGTGATTTTGCTGAGAGGCATAAAGTACTTGGAGCCTACACAAAACGTGTAAGGACATCAAAGCATATTTTAGCATCCAAATCAGAAGTTATTCCTCTCAGTGTCAGCTGGCATTTAGGGAAACATCAGCCAGCCAAGGAGGTGAAAAGAAGAGCAGCAGTGGCAGAAAGATTTTTCTAAAAATTCCTGGAGGAATGTAAGGTGCTGTTCTACCTGGGGTACTGGCCAAGCAAATAAATTTTTCCCTTGAAGGAAATACTTCTTGTCTTTTCCTTCTGCAATAAAAAATAAAATTACATATAAAAGTACTACTGTAGATAACAGAAATGCCAAAACTGCAATTCACAAAAGTGCCTTGGCTCCAGCTGGAGATATAGAGAAGACCCCAAAGTTTACTCTGTTGAAATAACTGTGTGTGGTAATATCAAAACAAAAACAGAGTTAATGCATTTAGTGTTACCTCTACCTGCAGCCTGTCTATGTAGACTCTTTTACAGAGCCAAAGATGAAACTGGTTATATTCATTTAGAGATAAAAAAAACCAACAAAATCCTTTAGCAGGTTGCTGTTAGCTGAAGGGGCTCTCTCTTTAATTGGTATAAATTTATATAAATAATTAACCATCGCCATACATGGATGACTAGGCATGATAATAGATATATTTCCTTTTGAGGTTAAGACTGTATTCTTTGTAACACCAAATAAACCAGGCAACTTGTAGGAGCAGGTTGCTCCTTCCTGAATTGTACTGGAAATGTTCACAAATCATACTCTGTTAACCAAGATCCTTGGGGCAGGCAATGGAAAAGGGTTGTGGTTTCCAGGAGAGGAAAAGTAAGGACTGCTCAGCCTGTGTTTTCAGGACTGGTTATCAGCACAGCATGTAAATATTTTCAAACTAAACTGGTCACCCAATCTGTATTTTTCATGTAATCTGCAGGTAAATATTGTATGTAGTATAATTTATTAAAAAAGGGTAAAAATACCAGAGCCAAAATCTGCCCCGCATTATGTATAGCTCAGCTAGGTAGGATTGCATGACACCTGTGTAAAAGAAACCAATCTGATTGGGAGGATTTCCTGTAATAATTTGTAATAAAAATATACCAGCTCTGATTTAGGAGCTGCACAGATGGAGCAGAGATCTCAAACCAGGCTCTGTGCCTCCACCAGCCCAGCTGCACCAGCCCCTGGTTCCCTTGGCTGTGTCACTCAGTGCTGACCAGCACCAACAGCTGCAGACAAAACCTTCATCACACGAAAAACTGTTTTCCACCTCTTGGAAAATGGTGTTTGATTATAATCTTTTCTCATTGCAACCTTCTGAGCTCACCTTTCAGCTCAGGCAGAGCATGCTAGGAATATGACAGGAATATGCACACATGTATTGCCATGTGTGATGGTTCTTTTCCTTCCCAGAAGAGAAGGCATCGAATCAGCACAATAAAATAGGCTGAGTTAACAGGTCCATGGACAGTTACTAAAGCATAGGATTTTACTCCAGAGAGACCTAATTCTTTCCAGAAAAAGGAAAGATGTGAGCAATCTCTGATATTTTTCATTACACAAAATTTCACCTTAATTTAACAGGTTCTGCAGCTGTTGGAAATTGATTTAATGCTCCTCATGCAAGGCACAATGAGACAACAATGCAGATTTTGCATGGCAGTTAAATTATCCCAGGTAATGAGAGGTTTTTAAACCAAGTACCGCTCCTCAAGTCTCTGTGCCACCTCCACAGTGGTTTTGAGACACCTGCTGGCTGCTTCAGATTTGATTTTGTGGATTCACTCTCTCTGTGAAGTTCATTGTGTTCTCAATCCCACATGCTATGCACACATAAAGGCCAGGGAATGGAGTCTTCTATAAGGCTCATGTGTTTAAGTTTTGTCCAGACCATAAGGAGGTGCCTTGTGCCTCTCTGCTGAAAGCTCTGACAATTCTTAGCTATCCAAATGTCCTCCTCTTCATTTGATGAACAAAACTTCAATGTTTCCTTCACTGGCACTCTACATTTTTGTGAGTTACCATGAATTCCCTCCGATCAGCTCCTTTGCTCACGGCCTTACTTCACTAAATAAAAGATCAAGTTGTTTTCCACTTTACTTGAGTTCCTCCAGTGCAGCTCATAATGACAACTTTTCATGTGTTATGTGGAAAACTGCTCTTCACTCAAAATAAGAGGGGATACACAGCTTTATCCTCTTTTCCTTCAAGGTGTTCTCCCTTGTAGGTTTACTTCTTTTTCATTCCCATCCTTTGCCTGGGTTATTCGTAACAGTCACCCAGCACACCCATTTTAATCAAGAAATGTAAGTCATCTCCTCTACTTCTTATTTGTCTCTCTTGACCCCACAGTTTTCGGTAATCTTTCAGAATACCTAATTCTGCAATTTACAAATTAAAAACACCAATTTACATGGCCTCACCAGCATAATGCTTTAACTGTGTAGTGGGAAAAAGAGTCAGTACATCTTCCATGGCTGTCCAACTTTCCTTTTCACCCATCCCATTTCCAACAAGTCTGCTCCATTTGCTAGACCCAGGATCTGTTATTTACCCTTGAGGTTTCTCCACTGCTTACAGACACAGAAATCCCTTTGTGTTTTCTTCAGCCTGTACAAGGGGAGCTGCTGAGCTCTCCCTAGAAGTACAATGTCACAAGAACACAGAGCTTGAAGGGACCAAAAGAGACCAACGTGTTCTGTCCCCAACAAAGTAAAAGATCAAATGTACCTTTCCCAAGGCCTTTCACTTTTTCTTAAAAGCATCCAAAAAGAGCAGTAGCCTGTATCCTGTTCCTATTTAACCTACACAAAATTATGAAATTATGATAATTTTATTCATTACTCTCAATCTGATTTGCTTCTTTAAAAGGCTACAGAGACAAAATTGTGAGATTTCTTCTTACTATTGAAAAAATTATTAACTCTTCTTCAAGCTAAAAAACCGTCTCCCTACATTTTTCCTCCAGTAATGTTATCTAAATTCAGATAATTTTTACAGGTTCACAAGATCAGCTTGAATTCTCATCCTACCATGTGGAGAACTTCCTTTGTATTTCTCCACAGAGCTCCTTGTACCACTTACATGGGCATCCATCACTGAAGTAATTCATAATGAAATTAAATCCTCTCTTGGAAGAGACTCCAATTAGACTCCTGGATGCCATGTCTTCACAGTCTGCCACTTTTCTACTGACACACGAATGTAAGGATACAATTGTTGAAGAACAGTTGTGCAGCTAAACTGTGCTTGAATTGTTCTTATTTGCTTATAAGGATGTTACAAAGACTAGTATAAAGACATATAAAAATCAATTTGCCTCACATCTATCACCCTCTCTACCTATGCACTATAAGGACATAACTTGATGTTTTGCTACAATTGCCTCACTACTACTCAGAAATATAAACTTTTTTTTTTTTAATTTGCAAATTTTCTACGACTTCCTTGACAAATCAATGTCGATATCCTCCAAAATCCTCTTTTTATTCCTTTCAAGGTTGTCTGTTAGGTTTTACTTCTTTAAGTTATCTAGACCTCCATTTTTTCCAAGAGTTATTAGGAATAACTGGTTTTACTGCAGAGGTTGTTCTGACTGGTTTCTAAAGGGTAGAAACTAAGAAAATAGATCATGTCATTGCATTCAGATCTGAATATCAAGCTAATTAAAAAAAACCCTGAGCACTGAGTCCTTCCATGAATACTTGGTCTCCCTGAAAAATTGCCCTCATCTCTGCATCATCTCTTTTTTTAACAGATTCTTCCTACTATTAATCCCCCACTCACACAGGTGTCCTGTGTCCTCCATGAGATGTTAGACACAGAGACCTTTCCCTGAACTGACTCACAAGGCTGTTTCTTCCCTTCTTCCCTTTGAAACACATTTTTAGACTGGATATTAGGAATGAATTCTGGACTGTGAAGATGTTAAGGCTCTGGAACAGGTCATCCAGAGAAGCTATGGATGTCCCATCCCTGGAAATGTTCAAGATCAGGTTGGATGAGGCTTGAAGCAACATGGTTTAGTGGAAGGTGTCCCAGCCCATGGCAGGGGGTTGGAATGAGGCCAATTTTTAAGGTCCCTTCCAACCAAAAACATTCTATGATCTTACGCTTGTTGGGATGATTCATAAAAGAAACTGACCAGTGAATATTCACTTGAGGAAAAGATGAGCAGAAATTATGCTTGTCAGCATCAACAGCAGTTTTTTATCATTTTACCTAATAATGTGCACTACATTTGTTGTGGATATAGCAAATATCACACTGCTATTCAGAAGGAATTGCAATCCTGAAGATGATAGCAAAAGTTGCCAAAGCAGCTTTGAAAGCTAGGTTTCCTTAATGAGACCTGCAGTCACTTGTCTTTCATGGTGGAGTTTTTAGAGTGAGGTTATTAAGCAGCCAACTGACTTCCATCTTAAGGTATAGCATAAAAGTTGCAGTTTGTTTACAATATTTCTTATTGCACTTGAAATTATATTTTATCTACTGCTGACAAAAGAGCAAAGTATTCTATTTCTGTAGCTCAGCATCCCTGTTGGGAAAAGAAAACCTAAATTCTTTGCTAATTCAGCCCTTGCTGCTAAATGATCCTAAGTGGCATGTGCCCAAAGGGGTTTCTGAGAGACAGTGCTCAGAAGTGCTGCAGCCAGGAAACTGTCTCTTGGAGCAAAATTTCCAGTTCCAGGTTAGATGTGCAAATTTCCAATCAATGAATTATATGCTGAATCCAAGAATTCTCTCCTCGTTACTGTCACCCACATCCTGGCACGTGCTGGACCCCAATTCTCCCTGTGTTCTTGATCACTTGTCTGTAAATTGATCCGTTTCCAGCCAACATTACCTTAGCTTGAAAAATGTACAAGCCCTCTGAATTGGCTGTTTGGAAGGATTATTATTATTATTATTATTATTATTATTATTCACATCCAGAGTAATTATAGTCACATCTAGAGCTACCAAACCTCCAAGGGTCATTTATCAACAAGGTCTAAATTTCCAAGGAAACTATGTTAATTTGTTATTGTGGTGTTTTTAATACATTTTAATACAGTTATTAAACTTGTTATTTACCTTCCTCTAATTTCTGTCTGGCTTTCCATCTATGGTTAAATATCAAGAATTTTGGTCTACAGATCTCCCTGCCTTGAATCTTAAACTGAATCATAGCATGGCTGTAAATAAAAGAATAATAAACATATACAGTAATTTATAAAGATGTAGGAACAATAATCTTCTAAGAGATAGCCTGCAAACGTCTGCCAGATGGAATGAATAGCCCATGATAATCTTCCTAGTTATTAAAAGTGAATTCATCTAGTTATTTATATTTCTCCAGAGTAAATGAACCATTATAAGGCCAACTTGTTTTTTGTGGTTTAATGTTTCCATCATTGATGTTTCTTACAACCTGAAGCCATTATGATGACGCACATCACAGACTTCAGAGACAAATGCATGCTACATGTTCTAAAAGTTGGTACACATCATTCTCGTCATCCTAAATTGGACATGTCAGAAAAAAGGCTCCAAAATACACACCAGGAGAAAAGAAATTAATGGTCCTTTATGACTCCAGCAGTTGAATTCGTATGATGAAGACCTAAAATGCTTTGTAGTCATGTAATTGTTCTTTTATAGGCCTGGCTAATCTTATCATGTAGAGCAAGCACAGGAATATTGCCTTACTGTGGAAGGATTTGGGTTCCTCTTTATGGATTGAGAAGCATGCCCAGCTAGTTGTTTTTTGTAAAATTATATTTTGTAAAAAAGTTTTGGGTTTTTTGAGGTTTTTTAAAATGGTCTATCAGCTAAAGCCCAACATTTTGTTTTTTCTACCTTTTTTTTTTTTATTTTGTTTTGAAGGGTTTCCAAAGAAATGTTCACTTCAAGAGATCAAATATGGGATTCCTGACCTTACAGAACAAGAATAAGAAAAGCCCCAGACAATGCAATAGAAGAATGATTGGGTTAGAAACTTTGGGAAGATTTTCACATATGTGTATGTGGTTGACTTAAAGTGCTTCAGGATCATAATATGTATGAATGGTATGGTTTACAGCATCCAAGACAAAAATTCTGAAATAAGCAAAACAGTCATCTTTACTCACTTACACATACAAATAAACCCATTCTGCTCCTTAATTTGGGGAATGTTAGTTAGGAATCTACATTGCTCCTGTGACTAGCAGGCAGCAGACCATTCTTTTAATTTTATTAAAAAATATGAATGATTTATCAATATGTTCATCACAAATTACTCAGATGCAGGTGAAAAAAAATCATAGAGTTACTGGAAATCTAATTGGTCATCAGTAGTGAAATGGTGCAGTGAAAAGGTTTCCTGGACCGATAATCTGACTTGTTCCAATGTAGATATAACCCTGCCTACCTCTATCCTCAATTCAGGCAAAAAGACACTGAGTTATATAATCATTAAGGCTGGAAATTACCCCCAACATCATCAAGTCCAGCCTTCAACCAATACCACCATGACCACTAAATCATGGCACAGCGTGCCATGTCCACTCATATTTTGGTCACTTCTGGGGATGGTGGTGCTGATGTGAGCCTGTTTCAATGCTCAGCTTCTCTTTCAGTGTGGAAAATTTTCCTCAGATCCAATCAAAACCTCCCGGTGCAATTCAAGGGCAATTTCCCCTTCTCCTGTTGCTGCTTCCCTGGGAGAAAAGACCAGCTCCCACCTGGCTCCAACCTCTTTTCTGGAAGTGGTAGAGAGGGAGAAGGTTCCCCTCAAACTTCTTTTTCTCCCAGTACCCTCAGCTGCTTCTCATAGAATTTTTTGCTCAAGAGCCTCCCACCACTCTTTGATTCACCTGTTTCCTCTGCTGGCTTGCTCCTGATTGGAAATTTGGTTTTGACCATCTGTCACCCTGTTCTGCTAAGCTGCACTATGGACACTGAGTGCCCCCTCTGCCATCCCAGGTGTCACTTCATGCTAAGCAGCAGAAAAGACAACGAGGTGGGTTTAGTGATTCATTTTATTAGTGAAAACAGTAGTCTAAACAAGCAAGAGTGTCAAGGTGAACCTGCTGGCACCCTGAGCAAGGGAAGAGACACTATGGTCTGAAAAATGAGAGCCATTTTTGCTTTCCATTGCAATAACATCCTTTGTTTTAAACAATGCTTGAGATATCTGGTGAAAATTACATCCTCCATCTCCAAATGTGTGCACCTGACATAAGGATTATCACTTGTTTTGCAGGAAACTGAAAGCTATTATTAGAAGAGGTGTGTGAGAGGCCTTATAGCCTGTTACTGGGTTTATTATCTTTATTTTGCTCTTCTTATCTGAAGACAATCTTGTGAACTTTTTTCTTATTAAAGTTTCTAGTACGTGAATGTTCCACCTGCTACTGATAACACTACTATAATTGAAACTCTGGACATCTGGAGTGAAATGCTCTATCCTTTTAAATCTACATGAGATTTTTTTACCACTCTAAATAAAAGCAGACTGTCTTTCTTTCTTTGTACCAATCACACAATGTATTTACTTTAGGATTATTAGGTGTAGAGTAATGCCTGGAGGGACATTTAAATAGCTACTTAGTGACACTGTGGTAAATTTATGGAGGAAAGACAAATAAAAGAAGAAATAAGCTCAGTGGAACAGAAATCCTGAAATCTTCCAACATCATTTTTATGCACAAAAATATGTGTTTTCCTTGTTTTTTCCTGTTTTCATAGGTTGTTCTCAAGCATGTCATATTGCCATTTGGAGTAATAAATACTGCATCCAATTTGTCACCTTTAAAAATGAGAGAATGAAAATGAGAAAAAAAAAGGAGATTTGCACTAATGTCAGTCTTTGAAAAGGTAACAGTTTTATCATCTTATTTTAAGACCTTAATTAACCTGCCCTAGTCTTTTCAAATGCTGGAATTGGAAACTGATATTTAAAAATCATTCACTTTAGTGATCTTCCATATTTGCCTTCAGTCAAGGGAGCAGAGTAGATGTTCCCCAGACGGAAATGTACCTATATGTACCTTGCAGACATCTTTTGGGCAGGTTAATTCTCCAAAATCCCTCTCCTGTAAGGACAAGTGGTTTAATGTTCTGTTCAGTTTTGTTCCAGTGGCATAATTAGCAGGGATATAACAAAGACAGTGAAGGAATAAAAACACCAAATTCCTCCCCCTCTTTAAGGTAGACTTACTCCCCAGAGGCAGGTATGCCTCACATGAAAGCACAAGGAAGACACTTCAGAGGCACAAAACACCTGTAAAACTGCTGGGTTCAGCCCCTGGAGGACTCCTGCAGGGGAGGATCCCTGAGCAGCATCATGCACTCTCAGCAGTCTCTGTGCCAGCTCCCTCATCCACACATCAGCCCTGGCTACAAGCCTGGGTTTTCTTAAATCCTGGCCTGCCTGGACCCACCAGGAAGGTTTTCAGCAGCTGAGAGCAAGACACGATGTCTTATTCCAGAGATATCTTGGTTGCTATGCAAAGAAAGATGTGCAGGTAATGGAGCAGAAGGAGTTTTGCTGTCACTGGCTAAGCAAAGTGATAGGTTTTTTTTTTCCCCTTTTCTCTGTGTAAGCCAGCTCAGAAAGCCCACACATCCTCTTCCATGGCTTCTGGAGATCAAGCAGAATTGTATTTGTTGTCAGCCAAATAAAAAGATAAAGTTTTCATGCACGCACACATACACACTCCTCCTCCTTCAACACACATCATACTGCATCATTTATGTTTCAAAAATTAGGGTCATGAATGTTTTCCTGTAGAGCCTCTGTTTTGTAGAAACTCAAAACACTGTTTACTCAAAATGATAGGATTAAATTGATTTCATATGGCATGATATTAATCTTTGCTGTCTGCTTTAAAGCCATGGCTCTAGGGCTAATTACTGAACTCGTGTTTTTTGGAAAACTGGCCTCATTTTTCCGCCCACTCTCTGCCACCTTTTCCTCCCAGAACCAAGCTCCTTGGTCCTCTGTATTTTGAGATTTTCTTATAAATTCATCTCCCCACCAAGAGCTGAGGGTTGTCTCCCAACTGATGTTTTAGCACACAAGTCATTTCAGTGTCTGGATTATCCCCGCACGCTGACAGATGAATTAGAGAAGCAAAGAGAAAGGAGTTTGGCACATAGCATGATAACAAGAATTTACCAATTGCCATGCAGCTGTAGTGGATTTCCTTTGTTGTGCCCCAGGGCCTCAGTAGACGTTTAGGAAGAACGACGTTTCCTGACTTTTTAGTTTTTGAAAGCCTGCCTTGACTTGTCAGCTTGTGACTTCCAGGCAACTTTGGTGGCATCCTTCCTCTCCCTTCAGCTTTTCCAAACATTTTCTGTATTTTTGAAGAGCTTTTCCCATAGCTGCTTTGAGACATTTGTTCTGAATTCTTTCTTCACTCTTTCCCACTTTTATCCCTCTTGCCTGCGAATAGAGTTCTTTTCATCTTGTTTTTTAGGCCTTTGCCTTATAGCATCTTCCTCTTTTCTCAGTGGCGGTGAGCACACCATACCTTTTCCCCCTTAAGGCTCCGTTGATTTTTCCTATGTTTTGCTCCTTTTAAATGAGGTTTCCTTCCCCAAGAGTGCCTGAAACACTCCTGCAGATGTTCATTGCATTTTATCTTAAGACACAAGGTGACAAAGATGAGCAGCCAACACAGTAGGACAGGGATCACACCTGCCCTGAGGCTGAGACATGGTCCCCAGGTCTTGGATCCTGCAGCTATCTCAAGGAACACAGTACAGGCCCCCCTGGTCTAGCCTTAACTGATGTCAAAAATGGAAGTATAAACTCAAGGAGAAATTAATACATGCCATTATTTAATTAGAATCTGGTCAAAAACACTGTGTTAAACAGAAGCGAGAAATCCAGCCAGAACTCAACAAAAACATCTTTGTAGGAGTTTATATTTTAAAAATAACCATATTAAATTCCATTTAGAATATGAATAATGTAAAAAGGCAAAGTGGAAACTTCTTAGATAAAGTCACTTAAACTAGCTGCAAATCACAATCTGTATTAGAGTAATCACGAATCGGCAGGAGAAGAGAGATAACAAATTATCGTGCACTTCTTTTCCTCCAGGTCCTCCACCATAGGGTAGGTAAAATGTAAAACCCATCTCAAGGATAATTTTCTTTCCCATGAAAAATTTAAATTTTTCAGAAGCCACTGTAGTGTAAAGTGTGGAGGACAAAAGAATTTTTTCTCTAAGTATCATGCAAGATATGATTCTGCCAAAGAATCAAATGCTCATGGAATAATGTAAGAAAAATGCTTCAGAATTATAAAGTCCATAAACTACTGTGGAAAAAAATATATTGGGCTTTGGTTTCAGTGTTTCAGTTCTGGGCCAGAATATTCTGGTTTACAACCAAAGGCTGAAAGATTTCAATTTATGTGGGTTCATAAAGTTTCTTTTTTGTTACTTTTTCTAATATTAAACATTTCCACAAAGCAGAATCTTGGCACAAAAGGAAGCCAGCCTTTATAAACACCTAACTCCAGTAACCAAACATTACTGTCTCCAGCCATGGTAAGGTTTCCTTTGTCTTCCCAATCCTGTAGTTCTGTTGTTGTTCATTTGTTCAGTTGGCAAGTTCTGGTTGCTTTTATTTTGGCTTCTCATCACTTTGTTTTTATTTTTCTTTTTCCTTTTCTTTTTTTTTTTTTCCTGGAGGGTTATTGGCATTGTTGATGCATTTCACTTGATACACCTTGTTTACATTTATCTCAGAGATGAACACCAAAAATCATGTCCTTACAGCATACACATACATGTATACACACAGTGTCTCACACATACACTTATGTATGTATTTTTATATAAAAACACGTATTTATATGTACATACTTCAACTAATGGTGTTCAATCTGTTCCAGGGATGCATACATTTAAATGTTTATTCTGCTGATATTGAAGAAGCCTGGCTTTCTTAACAACAAAACTATTGTAAATGTCTTAAAATTAAACAACAAGCTTCAGGCAAAAAGATGTATGCACAGCAAAAAGCTATTACTTACAAGACCATATGTGCCAGAAGGCAAATACTCCCATGTTCAAAGACAGAATGGAGGAGACAACGTATTCCAGTTCTGAGTCTTTTGATGCATCTCCCTTACACACACAATAAAGATTTTTGGATCAAGCTGACTGCTTTCTTTCTACCAGAGTAATCAAGCTCTACATCATTAACCTTTCTGTTTGCCTGGCAGATAATCTGGGAGAGTAGCAAGTGACTACTCCTCCGGGCTTTGGAGGCAAGCCAACACAATTACTCTCACCCTGTTCTTTGAGGTGGCAGCTGCAGAGAGATCAGGATGTAGAAAACAACCATGAAATCAAAGGGTTACAGACTTTGGAGCCAGCTCTTCATTCATCTGCCAATCAGCCAGAGCTCCTAACTTGGCCGACAGAACCTCGCAGCTCACTGTCCATGATGAGCAGTTACAAACCACCAGCCAAGCAGAGAATGCCTTCACAAAGGTCCAATGTTACCCTACTGTCCTTCCACCTGTCTCTATTTTCTGGTGCTGGTGGTTGTGGCAGTAGCATGAATATGTAACAGAGCCAAAAGTATGCTGTCTTGCAGATTCTGTTCTCCTAATATGTCTAGTTGGATAGTGTTATTGTATAAAGTCTACTGACATTCTGCCAAGTGCCAGCTTAGATTTTTTGGAAGTGGTTTGCGCTCAGGAATTTTCATACATGGACTAAAAGTGCTTCCCTACAGAAATGCTCTCACTACTGGGTAGTGAATATGGCAGCTCTTTTGTGTTGGTGATGAGCACAGCTAGGGAGAAGGTGATCACCTGTGAAAGACAGGTAGCAAAAGGAGGTGACACCCGAGTCGTTGTCCAGGATCTGCAGCTTCACAGGAGATGAATAATTTCATTACAGGAAGGCTGTGATGTCTTCAAAGGAGTTGCTGAAGCATTGGGTAGGAGACAGAATAAATAAATGTATAAAGGGAAAGAGGAATACAGAAAGGTGAAGTAATTTATCCGAGTCATGCTAATCGTGTTGGGCAGAGAAAAGATCCCAGACTCCCTACATCCTCAGTCTGTATCCCAGTTGCTAAGCAACTGTCCTGAATGTGAGGGTGCCCAAAGCACAGTATATCAGATGCTATAACATTGGCACTCTGACACCTCGTGCTTTGATTTACGCTGTATCTGAGGTCTAATAAAGAAAAATAAATGGGCCTCCTTGTCTGTCTGTGGCTTCAGCTTTCCTGCATTTAGTCTCTTAAATGCAGCCCCCAAATTAGAGGGCCAGTTGAACTGCAAGCTTCCTTACCAGCACATGCAAAACATCATCACTGCAGTGGGTGAGTTGTGCCACCTAAGCTCTGAAGCATTGCAAGCAGGTCTGTGTCTCACATGCCTTAAGGAGGGTAAGAAGGGTGATTAGGGTGATTAGGCTCCTACCTCAAGATGTGTCAGCCATAGGCATAATATCACCTGAGATCTATCTTGGCTTTTCTGTCTTAAAATTCTGCTGAAAATACATATTTCATCACAGTAAAAAAAAATGGCTGAAATGCTTAATATCTAGGAAAAAATAACTGAGAATGTTCTGATGGACAGAAATGGATTCTTAAAATTACCAGGCCAATGTCTGGAATTCTTCCTTGACAGTGTAATTACATGGCACATCTGCTATAGCTGACTTCTGGATGATTTTCAGTTGGCAATGTGGAGGCATTCATCAACCAGCAAATATAGCTCATAGGCCTAAAATGACAGCCCTGCCCTGCCTAAAAGGCATCAAGACCAGAGAGATGATCTCCAACAATGAATTCCACATGAATTTGCAAGGGAGCCAAAGAACTGATGGTGAAAGTGATGAAGGGCAGAGAGTGAAGTGGTCCAGGCTGCCCTGCTCACAGCAAGGATTTGTCAAATGGCCTTTGTTTGCACAGTTCCCATGTACTGCACTGCAAGGATCACAGAGCTTTCCAGAGCACCATGGCTGCACAGAATGGAGAAAAGTTAGAGAATGGAGCTGGAAGTCACCAGAGAAGAATGTGAACTGGAGAACTGAAGCTGAGAAATTAAGATTTCTGAGGAGATCTCTCAAAGTCTAGATGAAATCTGATCTGCATAAATGATTTCATATGTTTTTTTTTCACAACCACCAAAACTCATGGGCATCAAAACTTATGAGGCATTTTTCTTCTCACTCTAAAGACACTTTTCTATGTGAACATCTTGATTAATCATAATAAGGACATATGATAGAACAGAGGGCAATGGCTTCAAAATGAGAGTAGGTGTAGATTAGATGTTAAGAAGAAATTCGTGACTGTCAGGGTGGTGAGGCCCTAGAACAGGCTGCCCAGAGAAGCTGTAGATTCCCCATCCCTGGAAGAGTCCAAGGCCAGGCTGGATGTGATTCTGAGCAACCTGGGATAGTGGAAGGTGTCCCTGCCCTGGCAAGGTGTGAAATGAGATGAGCCTTAAGGTCCCTTCCAACCCAAACCATTCCATGATTCTATGAAATCAATGTCTGCCTCCCACCAGCAGATCTTTAGAGGAGTTCTGGGAATGCTGCCATTCAGGTTGGACTTCATCTGAGACTGATAGTCCATCTGAGACTGAGTTGGTTGGACCTGATGATCTTGGAGGCCTTTTCCAGCCCTGGTGATTCTATTATTGTAATTCTGAATATTATTTCTTGCTCCAGAGTTAGGATTATACATGTGCATAGACCTATACCATGGAAATAGAAGGTATATACATACATATATATATATGCAAGTGTATATATATGTGTGTGTGTATATATATATATATATATGTGTACACTTGTATATGCACATATATATTCTTAAATGAGGGTTGAAAAGCAAATGCAGATATTACATCCATGCAGTTAAAATTGAATCAGGCTGCCCTTCTGGGGGTCTCTGTACTTCTGCAGCTCTGGATACACAGTGACTCAGTTTCAGCACAGAGGACAGGGATTGACAGTATGTTTGTCAAGAAACCTTTGAGTCAGTCCAGGTTCGGTAGAGCCTGTTAGTTTTCCCAGCTTCTTCCTGGGGTGATGACATGGTTGGTTTTGATGGATTTCATTGAATGAAGAGAAAGAGAGAGTTGGACTTTGCTTTTCATGAGCGATGTCAGTGTGTGTGCACTGGCTGCATATGGGAGCCCTGCTAAGTAGATAAAGCCTAGCATCACAGCCATACAGGACCAGGTAGGCAGAGCAAAGGACATTTTAACTAAGGGGTGCTCTTTGCATTCAGTGACACAGATTTCCTCTTTGTGTTCTCTAAAAAGTCTTCACTGTCTACCGTGAGAGGGTTTGTTTCTGCTTTTTAATATATGATTAGTTAAGGACAACTAAGCATTGGAATAATTTAGATTCTCCATCTACTCAAACACCTAAGTAGAAACTCCACAGCTTTCTCAGGTATGAGGTCATGAAAATATTATTGGTTTGACACAAGACGATTCACCCTTTGTCTTGGAAAAAGATCACCAGACACTGAGAAATTCCATTTACTTTCAATCTCCTTACTTACTTGACCTTCATTATGAAAGAGGTAATTGTCAGCTTCAGCGAAGTGGCTTCAGTGAAGCCACTTCCATCAAGCAAAAAATGCATCCATGTGCTATATATATTTTACAGAACAAAATAAAAACCATCAGACTGAGGGTTAGAAAAACTCTGAATACAGGATTCTAAAATTCAGCATTTTAAATCACATTTTGTAGAATTAAATCAATAACTGAACAACTGTCAATGAGTTTTGCTGTAATTGAAATTTTAAATAGTGCTAAAACGTTTTTGGGTTTTTTTTTGTTTTTAATTGTTTGGACTTGTTTTAAAAGACTTGTCTTCTCTGCTGTTTGTTGTTTTCTACTGTCTGCTATTTCCATCATGATGCAGCAACAACATAACAATGCTGGCTGAAAGCCAGCTTGGGAATAGACTGAGCCTTCAATGGATTTTTGATGCATGAATATTTTGAGGGGGCATTTAAATGATGTTTGTGCTTCTCACAGTGTGAAAAAACCAACACTGCCAGGTTTCTTTGATCTACTGGAAACAGGCTATCATAATACAGAAATAGTTAGCTGAAATAAGTACATTCAGGTAGCTTCTTTCTACTTAACTGTGCATCATTTGCTTCTACGCTTACAAAGGAGGTTTTCATTCAGCTGGGGCAAAGTGCACACAGTTATTGATGGTTCAAGTATTTACTCTTTAAAATGACAGTTCTGAAAACATATTTCTCTCACCACACAGAGAGTGGGAGGGCAGTGGAAAGGAGGAGATAATTGAGGGAGCTGGAAGTGAAATGATGTTCATGTCTGTCAGATGCCATTTCCATTTTAATGACTGTAAAGAGGAGTGTCAGAGAGCTGCCAGAAAGCAGAGGTTTGGGTCACCACTCACAGTGTCAGATGTTGGAGTACTCCGGGCTGGCATTCATGATTGCAGGGAAGAACGTGTCTCCTTTGCTCCTTCCCCAGGATGGACTGATACTTCTTCCAGTTTCTGATGTTTCACAACCTAAGGCTGCACTGAGGTGGGAGCCTTGTTGTGTTTGACAGCCTACAACATCACACCTTTCAGTGGGCAAACCTGCAGTCTGACAGATAAATATTGATGATTTGATGAAGCAAGCAGGCCAGGAGAGGGGGAGGACAAATAATAACATGTGGTACCAGTGTAGGCAGCCTGGCTCTATGCACAGTTTAGAGCAAGGCACATGTTGCTCTGGTGGGGCTGATCCTGAATCCCTCCAGCCCAGTGTCTCACCTCCATGCTTTGTGAGCACCATGTCTAAAAGAATTTGGAACAGCAAACGTGGGCCATCACACAGATCCTTAGTGTCCCTCCTAAATGGTCATGCTGGTGCCAAGGGACTTTCCCTGGCTGAATGTCTGGAAACAAATATTTGGTGCAAAGCTGAAGCAGCATTCTGTGTGCAGAGCATGAAGACTGATGCTCAGCATGCTCAAATATAGAAATCACATTGTGTGAACTAAGCCCAGTATGAGCCACTAGGTCCTCAGGTTCTCTTTCCTCTAAAGTTTGTGGGATTTGGGCACAAGACTAGAAGAGCTCTTCAAAGGAAAGTTCAAGAAATCTGTCTTTTAAAAGAGAGCTTTCAAATACTTCCCAAAAAAATATTTGGCCTTTTTATTTCTACTTTAGTAATTCTTGTTAACTGTTTAAATATTTATTTGACGTGCCCTCTACTTATGACTTCTGGTGTTTCAGAAGGTTCCTCAGTTTTATCACTCATTGTAAGAAAAAGAAGACCACTGTTGCCTTTTACCTGTTTTGAACTTGCCAGCCTCCTTAATTTCATTCTACATTCTCTTGTCTGCCACTAGCTGAGAAGCACGTAATTTATCTTCCCTCAGTCATTTATTTTTATCCTTTCATTATGTCCTTTTGTCCCTCTCCTTTCTAAGGTAACTCTTCCCAATCTTTTCAATCATTCTACATGACAGATTCTTTTTTTTTTTTTTTTTTTTTTTTTTTTTTTCCAAAGGT
>VXAX01003741.1:0-57539 GCA_013399835.1 Leptocoma aspasia | reverse complement strand
TTTTAATACTTGAATTTTAGCATTTTGTTACAAGTTCAACATTATTTGTCAGCAGCTTTGGGAGGTTCTACATATGGCTTTGTGCTAATCTATTCACTTTGGCTGTGCCTTTTATCTTATTTGTGATGTGTGGCCAGCTCCAGTGCCTTCCCCACTGCCTGGAAGAGAAGAGAGAGGAAATATATTCTTGTGGTCTTTGATACAGTACTATTAGTTCTTTTTTCTGGTTGGGATTCATCTTCCTCAGCTTTAGACAGTTACAATACAGATGTCTCTGTCTGAGATACTCATCACTGTCTCTCTATGGAAAAAAAAAGTGCTTTAAAGGGAGATTATTCTGTCCTACATTAAACACTTTTATTCAAGATGAGATAAACTTCACACTAAAATTGCCTATTTCATAGAATAATAGTATCATGGGGTGGTTTGGGTTGAAAAGGACCCTAAAGCTCATCCAGTTCCAACCCCTGCCATGGGCAGGGACACCTTCCACTATCCCAGATTGCTCCAAGTCCTATCCAGCCTGGCCTTGACACTGCCAGGGATGGGGCAGCCAAAGGTTCTTTGAGTAACTCATGACAGTATCTCACTACCCTCATGGTAAAAAATTTATGTTTAACCTAAATATACATTTTCCTTCTATAAATTTTATAAATTTCTTTTTATAGTTTTGGCAGGGTTTTTTTGTTGTTGTTGTTGTTTGTTGTTTTTGGTTGGTTGATTGGGTTTGTTTGTTTTTTTTTTGGTTGAGGCTTTTAAAAAAACCCAAACCAACCTATTATAACAGCCTAGATGGAAATATCTACAAGCTAGATATTCAAAAGCATGTGTAATTAATGCAATATTACAAGTTAGCTTATTTTGGTAATAATATAGCAGGATATAACAGATAATAGGAGGGATACTAGAAAAGGTTTTTGAGCACAAAGATGAATACAACCTCTGCAAAGCAAAGTAAACAGACAAAAGGTGACCTTCTAACCAAGATCTGAAATAAAATCACTTACCTGTTAGACAAACATCCCTTGGGAAAACATTCTACCAGGGTGAGTCATCATGAAGAAGGGCAAAACTCAGAACACAAAGGCAGAGGAAGACAGAAAAGATTAGTTTTTTGATGGTGTTTCATAGTCAGGGAAAATTAATTCCTTTCATTGCATTAATTTAGTCATATAGAAGAAGGGCAAGGCAAAAGGTGTCATACATCTCTCTACAACCATGCTTTAAACTTGCTCTTTATAAGTGCTTTCAGTGTAAAAGAAGAAATAGTGGAGCGTCGATGAAAAATGCAATGTTTCACTAGGATAATCTTTACTGAAAGATTTGTCTCCAGCTTTTAAGGAAACTTGAGCAATCCTATGTATAAATTCTCAATCAATTTTAAGAGCAGAAACCATAGGAAGAAGTGGTGCCTGGTTAGACACTTTTCTGAACGCAAGGTACATTGGATACTGGAAAGGTAAATTACCTCCCGAGGGAGTTAAGTTCCAGTTACTCCATGTAATGCCTGAAAATGGTCAATCAAATTACATCAATAAAAGACCTCGCATATTCAGTGGAATTTATACCAAAGATCACTGCAATTTACAAATAGCATTTAATTCTCATTATGTCACCCCGAGACATAATTGATAAAAGCAATTCAATCTGTGGGTGGACTCACAGCCCAGAACAAAATAAATAAGAATAAAATAAAATCCCTGGATCTCAAGGCTGTATTTCAGAAGAGTACATACAGTGAATCCAAGTTACATTCTGTAAGTCTTTCATCTAGCTTCCCTCCAGAGAGTGAGATTGAAAATGTAATGATAGAAACTGTCTTTATAACAGTAACACCATGGTTATAGAAGCCCTCCAGGACTGGGAAAGCTATGTTCAATTCCTCCCTGCAGGAATTTAATCTATTTTCCCTCCTTATATCTGAGGAATCTTGAAATTTTTTTGTGCTAAATGACAAAGCTTCAACGGGACACCAGGAATATGCAACTGCCCTCCTTAATTCATGATAAGGAATTATTCTATATGTTATTTTACAAGTGGGGTACAAGTATTCTTTGCTCTGAAATAATTTTAGTTTTATAGGCATGAATTAAAGTTCAATTAATTGGACTCAAGAAAAAAGAGTTAAACCTGAGAGAAATGGTATGTCCTTGAATGTTCAGCTAGAAATAGACTGTAGTTCTTACTCTTGATTCTTTATTTCATCCAACTGATAAAAACTCCCCTCTTATTCTCTTTGTTATAATGCTTTCCCAGGAAGATGGAGATGGCATTTAAAATATTATAAGAAAAAAAAATTAAATAAAATTGGGCCACTCATTTTTTAGGGCTTTCTTGAATCACCAAAATTTGATATGAATGTCACAAAAAGATTTTTAACACCCTAAAAAAAAAAAAAAAAAGTTGTTGTAAATAAATATGTTCCAGAGAAATATTTGGGACTGTAACCATGAAGAGCTATGGTACATTCTAAATACTGAGTAAAGTGTCTAAGATTCAGAAAAAGATAAGGTCTCAAAGATGTATTCTTGTATTTCATGCTTCTCAACCAAGTGTGTAGGATGCCCTTGATGTGAAGCAGATCTGAATGCAGTGTGCGAGGATCCCAGGCAGCTGACATGGAATTCCAGCTTTTATTGTTGCTACAGGATCTACCCACAAGACCTGCAGGCCCTTTGATGCCTCTTGCCCTGACAGTTTTGCAGCCCCTCTGCCAAAGCCTCTTCCCTGTGCCTGTATGTGTATTTTCCACCACACAGTGAGAGGGAAATGACATGATCTGCATTTGCAGCTGCAAGTGTGAATTACAGATAGCAAACTAAAATGTGCAACATGACATATCAGAAACTTCTGCCTCAGGTTGGGCCTCGTTCCTGCCTTTTCTGTGGTATGGGATCTCTTTCTGATGTATCTGTATCACCAAGAGTTGTTCTCAACAGCTCTAGCTAGAATGCTAACTCATGGCCACCACATACAGACTGGATAATTGTATTTTCTTCTCTTGGCAAAGCCTTGGATGTGGTATTAGTCTTAGAAAATATTAGTATCAATTATTAGCAGTATTTCACATTACTGTCCATTTCCTCATTAAGGGGTGAAATACTTAAGTGCATACCCACATTAATTTTCATTAATTATGCCAATTAGAAAACAGTTATAAACTTTTAATAATATTGTAGCTATATAAATCCTCATTGGGATTAATTTTTATCCCCCACATAATCAGCTAAATTACTGAATTATTTTGCTGCAGATTTGTCACTTCTGCCACAAGTTCATTAAACAATGTTTAGGGTCTTAGGCAATTTTCTCCCAAAGTAAAAAAAAATAAACTGCAAATATTTGGGTAGGGGAGAGGAAATGAAAATATTTAGTTATGTTTGATTTTGGAAGGCAGGGAGAGATGGGAGGTTTTTTTCTGCTCAACACCCAAAATACCCTTGAGTAGGACAGAATTCTTCAGTGACTTCAAATGCAGTGAAGTGTTTAGTTTTTGTATTTTTTCTTTATATGTTGGCTTCATGATGCAGAAAAAAAAAAACACACAAAAAAAAATAAAAAGGATGTTGTGAAACCAAGAACTTTGATTCTCTGGGTGATATTATGCTGCAAAACCTTGTGTTTCTCCTGTCCTCCTGCATGCTCTGGGCTTCCCCACTCAGCCTCCAGCTGTCACTTGGCAAAGGTGTTGGTCTTCAGTGGCTCCTGTGCTGCATCTTCCAGGCTCATGCAGATGTCAGACACTCCAACGTTTTAAAATGAGTTCAGACATCTCTGTCCAGGTGTCTAATCTGTTGTGGTGAAATTAAACATTTCAATTCTCTCAATAAAAGAGCATATTGTGGATTTCTTTGAGAATTGTCATTTTTTTGCTTTAGAAGTCTGTTTTCAGCTAACTCAGATATGCTGGTTTTGGAGGGGTTGGTGGGGAGTTTATCACTGAGGTTTCATCCAGGTCTAGTTGGGAGGACAAAGGGTTATCCTGAACACTTAATTTCAGGCTTTCCTGTTTAAAAATTTTATTTGTATCTAAAACTTACCAGGCTGATGACAGAGAGGAAAATTGATAAAATTTTTTCAGTGTTGTTGAAACCCCGACATCTATCAACCAAAATAATTTTACCAATGTCTTTCTGCAAAAACAAAACCCAGCAACAATTATTTTTCAGTTATAATTTCAAAGGGGCAAGAGTAAAATAACTTACAGAAGTGAAGAAAAAGGCTGAAGAAGAAGCAAGACCACAGCTGGTGCTCAACAAATGCAGAAGACAGCTCTGCTTTATCTAACAGAAACTGAGGCAGTAGGTTATTAAGTTAGCAGAAAAATTCATGTCAGAATAAGTGTAGAGAGACTTCTGGAAACATGAATTAAATTATGGATGTTCCCTAAAACTTCTCACGCAGCATTGCTATATCCATGTGAATGTTACAGCCTAATCCTCTCACCACAGAAGGAGCACAAAGACATAATGTAGCTATTATTTTTAAACATGACCACATTTTGTCCATTATCTAGGTTTTCTCTTTTCCCCACCATATAATTCCCTCACACAGGCATTTTATCCTGCGACCTTCAACTGAAGATGCTAATAATCAAAATTATTCAACTATTGACACTGTTCTCTGTTCACTCAAGTCATTTAACACCTGTAATATGCTTCACCTGGTAGCACTGTAACATCCTTGCTTGTTAATGGAACAAATATCAGCTCCCAAATGCCTCTGGCTCAGCAGAGAGAAGTGGTGCTATCACAATTACCATGAATCAGTGCATCCAACACTGTTCCATGTGCCTCGTTTTAAGCCAATAATAATTTTAATAATTGAGTTATGGCTGCCTCAAGCAATTGGAGAAATCCCTGAATTAGTGTCAGATGAGCTGATGTATCCACTCAGACAGGTGAAAAGCTACACACAAGCACTTGTTTATGCCTGTAAAGCAGGGGAGCTTCATTAATAAAGGTTTCCATCAGGTAGGACACACAGATGTGGCCACGGAGTGGAGTCCAGCTCCAAAGGTCACACTGCCCATACTGCCAAGTAAAGCTTCTGCCCCCTTAGATGCTGCATGCTTTTGGTTACATTTCTGATGGGCTGTTCATGCATCTGCACACATCTTGCAGAAGTTTTAAGTGGGGTATGAGACAGGGAGCTTCATCATCCCGTGTTCTTTCCACAGGAGAGGGCAGGAGGGACAGTGCAGCCTGCAGAGGCTGTCATATCTTGGATGGAGGACGTTGTCCCACCGATTCTGAAGTGGTAAGTCACAAGTGGCTTTTGCTCTCCCTCTTTACAACTGCAAAGAAAACCTGAGATGAACAGCAGCATAAACTGAAGGCCTGAACTGGTGGAAATGAGCTGAGATTTTTAGTTTTTAATTTCCATTAAAAGGCAATAATGACTGAAAGAGCTGCCAGCTCTAAGTCTACTGTTGGTTTCTTCTATGAGACCAGGATCTTTTTATTTTGCTTGCATTTTCTTGCAGGTCATCTGGCTTTAATTCAAGCTGAGTAGCTTAATATTCAATGAAAGAACATGTAAGATGCCTTTTCCTGCACTTTCACATCCTGCACCAAGGATCCTGCCTGTTTGTTTACCTCGTTGGGAAATTTATGCGTGTTTTTTAAGCGACATCAATTACCATTCACAAAACAACTAGCACATAATTGTGCTTATTTTCAGATCAAGGCACAAAAGCTCGTGCCAGTACCTGTTAGATTTGATTGGACAAGGTCACACAGAAGAACATTAAGAAATGGAGACAGAGATGTCAAAGCATTTCCAACAGCAACAGCAACCGCCCCGCTCATATCAACAGGGGGGAAATGGAAGCATAAACCAAATTGCATCCAAATGATTGCAGTTGGAGCACATGTGTTATGGGAAAGGTTTGAAGTTAGCACATGTGCTGATATAGCAATATGACGATGAAGGGGAAGAAAATTCCAGCATTCAGTGTCTTTGCAGCACAGATGGTTGGGTTTGCTTTGCTGGCCTAGCTGCTCATTAAAATGAATCAGATGAATCTGGCTATCCCAAACTGTTAGTATATGTCTCTGCCTTATTATTCTGTGCTTTGCAACAATGATGATACTATTGTGCCCGTGGGCCAAGTAATGCTTCAGTGTGGATCACACAATATTCTGGTGGTGGGCTGTTGGTGTCTTGACTAACAATCCACTCTGCAGTGAGATCTAGGAAAGGCTACAAGGCACCAACTGGATCATATCTAGGTGAATTGTGCTTTACAAAGTCACTCAGTAGGTACTAAGTAAGCAACTATGTGTGATTAATTACAGCATCATAGCATCAGAAATGACACCCACTTTTGGGAACTTACTTGTCTTTCATGTTTGGACTGTACTGAGTGGTAAACTAGCAGAGTATCTTTTATTTTTGTGTTCTTTTTTCTTTTTAATGTGGCAAAGGACGTGTATAATGCAAAGAACACCACAGGTTTCCTCTTGTGTTTCTTTTTTTTTTTTTTTTCTTTTTCTGTCCTTTTCTCTCTTTTTATTTTTTTTTTCCCTTCTGGATAGTGAGTAACAGTTATGAAGAGAGAGGTGATATATGGTCTCTCTACACAGTCATAAAATGTAAATTTCTAACATGAGATGCCTGTGGGGAGGGGAGATTTTCCTTCAGCCTCACAAGTCCCACTGATGTTAATAAAGGAGGTATGTCTACAACACCCCTCGCTGAATAATTTACATCTGCACAGACAGAAAGTCAGAAGGCAAAGCTGGAGACACATCAGAAAGCTGGCTTTAAATCAAGTCAAAAGTTTGCCTGTGTTTGTGGGTGGTTTATTAATATAAAAGGAAATCAATGCAAATTGAAATTAAAGCTGTCTGCTCAACTTTGAGGGTTTCAGGATGGGGTTTAACAGGAGGGGTAGGAAAGTAATATCTATGAGACATGGCTGAAAGATAAAGAGAGGTTTAAGGAGGGAAATGAGATGCAAAGGTTAAATGAACAGCAAAGAGTGATATGAAGTACAAAGCAAAGTTAAAGTAGTTCTTTTGGAACTTCTTTCACAAATATAATATTTTGTTTGTCAACAAAGAGGAAAAGAAAAATCCAGTAAGTTTGTTCAAAATAATGGAGATTTGAGAATAAAAAATAATTTTCAGTTAGTGGCTGTGTTTTAGACATAGACTTAGTACCAAGCCTTCAGAAGAATCCAGATGCCAAGCCATAGACTGTCAGGGGCATCATTAAGAATACATCTTAAGAGATTATGTTCCTAGAGGTACAAAGCAAAAGAGGCACATAACATGATGGTACCTTAGCCAGCCCCGGGTGCACCAACTGAGGTGCAGAAATAATATTATTCTACCAGTGCAGCCATTTCTTATTGCTCTGAAATGCATTTTTACTGAATAATCAGCATTAGCATCCTGCCCAAGCCTTAAATAATTTCACATAGGTGACTTCAAATCACTATGAAGAGCTCTGAAGCGGATTTAAGTTGGCGAATGACAAAGGTACAGATCCCCAGAAGAGATAAAGCGTTGGATCCCCTCTGATTTTCTGGACAGGGAGGAACTATTTCCTCCCTGTGGAGGTGTCTGATCCAGTCATTTAATCCATGGGTGAAACCTCCAGTTTCTCAAAAGACTTAGGAATTACCCTTTACGAAACAGCTCACTCTCAAAGTCCAAGCAAATACAGACCAAGAGCACTCACAAGAATTGCAGTATCACAGAATTACAGAATGGGTCAAGTTGGAAGGGTCCACCGTGGGGTCATCTGGTCCCACCTCCCTGCTCCAGCTGGGCCATCCCAGAGCACAGGACACAGGATTATGTCCAGAGGGGTCTGGAATATCTCCAGTGAGGGAGACTCCATCCCCTCTCTGCACAATCTGTTCAGGGCTCAGTCACTGCCCAGGACAGAAGTTCTTCCTTGTATCCAGGTAGGAATTCCTGGTCATCAGTCCCTGCCCGTGGCTCTGGTGCCATTGCTGGGCCCTGGAGCAGAGCCCGGGCCCTGCTCTGAGCCCTCCCTGCAGACAGGGACAGACAGGGATGGGGTTCCCTCTCAGCTGGGGCTCCTCTCCAGGCTGAGCAGCCCCAGCTCCCTTGGCCTTTCCTCAGCAGGGACATGCTCCAGGCCCTTCCTCATCTTTGTACCCCTCGGGACCCATTCCAGGAGCTCCCTGTCTCTCTTGTCCTGAGGAGCCCAGACCTGGACAAAACACTCCAGATGTGCCTCACCAGGGCTGAGCAGAGGGGCAGGATCCCCTCCCTGACCTGCTGGGAATGCTCTTTCCAATGTACCCCAGGATTCCATTGTCCTTCTTGGCCCCCAGGGCACTCCTGGCTCATGGACAGCCTGTTGTCCACCAGGACCCCCAGGACCTTCTCACAGCTGCTCCAGCAGGTCACCCCAGCCTGTGCTGGAGCCTGGGGCTGTTCCTCCCCAGGTGCAGGACCTGCCTTTGCTGTGTTGAATTTCAGCAGGTTCCTCTCTGCTGCCCGCCTCTCCAGCCTGTCAAGGCCCAGCCCTCTGGGACAGGGAGACTCAAGGAAACCAAGGTCTTGGCTGCTGTAAATCAGTAGAGTATTCACATGTCAGTTTCACCATAGCTTCATAGAATCATAGTGTGTTTTGAGCTGGAAAGGCCCTTAAATTTCATCTCATTTCAACCCCCCCTGCCACGGACAGGGACATCTTGCACTAGACCGGCTTGCTCAAGCTAGACCTATTTACTGGGCTGGACCGCCTTCATCCAACTGAGGAGACTCAATATGCCAACAGGCTTATTATTTGACCCGTCTCATATGCCTGTCTCTAAACAAGAGAAAACATTTCCACAGATAGATTTTTTCTTTTTTTTTTCTTTTTTCCCCTCTTTTCCCTTTTTTTTTCTTTTCTTCTGCTTGTAGAAAGAGTTAGTTATTGGATAGCTAACTTGATTTTGAACACCAAAGCTCCAAATATTTTTGTTGGATATTAAGGTCCTGCTGCTGCTAAACCACTCCATCAATGCAGAGTTTATTTGCATTTGTAGGTCAGGGACTTTGTGCTGTCATCCCTTACTTTTCCTGGGTGTTACTGTGTCCACTGAGCTAATGGTAAAGCTGCCTGGAAAATACCCAATCCTTTCCATGTGGGTTTCTGGGGTGTTTGCTGAGCTGTATTCCTACAGACTGGCCCACATCATCCTAGAACGGGTTTTCTGTTCTGTACCCTTTTCTCCAGGACTGGCTCTCGTGCTCTTGCAAACACACCTCTGACAATGACACCTGCTCTGAGACCTTGTTTCCACTCCTCTGTCTGTCCCTATTAACCCTCCTGCTCTAACTGTAAAACTTTCCATGTTATTTTGTCATGACTAAGGGTGGGATCTATTAGTTCTGTTCTCATTTTACATTAAGAAGTAAGAAAAAAGTGCCGTGATTCAAACTGAAGTGACCACTGTGTTGCAAAGCTGACACATCCCACATAGCTCTTCTTGTGTTAAGCAGAATCATCTGTTTCCCAGTTCAGTAAGTCATAAAGTGATGGCGTTTTTTACTTCTTTTTTTAAATACAGTCTTTTTTCCCCTAAGACACCAAGCTTGGTGATAGTTTTGTTGGAATATGCACCATCTGAACAGATGGAGGAAAAGTCTTTCACAGAAAATATATGCCTATTCCTTTAACTGATGTTTAAGATGTTTTTCACTAGGTAGGAACCTGCTGAATATTTAAAAAGGTTATTGTTCTGCCATTATCACTACACTACTGTGAAATTACACAGTGATTTTGAATGAAACAAAATGAACTTCACAGAAGTGTCGGGTGGATGTTTATGATAGCAAATTGTCCAACTGTTCTTAAACCAGCTGCTTTCAATAGGAAGTGGGCTGTCTTTCCTCAGTTCATTCCTCTTTGGTTCAGAGCCAAGAACTGGGAAAAAAGAAAGAAGTTCACAATAAATGCAGGAAAATGGGGAGGGGAAACTGAAGTTAAAAGGAAATTAAAATATTGTTTCACTATACCTCTGTATTTCACTGTTTAGTTTTATGTCAGTGTCAACAAAAACATGTTTGTTTCCTAAGAGGAATAAGAAAGAAATCTCTGGTAAGGAATTTATATGTATTCTAAGTGTAATTTCTTTTATTTACAAGCCTGGCATAAAATGGTCAAACAGCAGGCAGGATAATGTATTCTTCTTGGAATCTTAGCCCTGTGTGAAGCTCCTAGGAAGCAATTTAACGTTCATAGATAAATCTAAGCAAGAGCTCAAGAAGGAGGGCAATCTTTCCTTATGTTTTTATGTATTCTTGCTCCTTGACATCCCCCTATGATATCTCTCCATAATTCTAATTTAATATTATTAACATGTTTTCCACAGAATCATACTTTTTGTCAATCAAGTGCAGGAATTTTGCAGTTTAGGTATTTTCAGGATCAATAGCTACACTTGAGCTAATGTTTCTAGATTGCCTCTACAGTTTATGAAAAAATATCTCCTTGTGGGAGCAATCTGTCCCAATCTATATACTTTTTAGGATGGGAGAGCTGAGTGAAGAGGATGCAGCTTTGCCAAGAAATAGCTGGGAATTCTGACAGCCAAGAGGCTGAGCAGGAGTCACTGGTGTTCCTGTGCAGTGAAGGTGGCCAGCATTGTTCAGGGCTGTGTGAGCAGGAGATGAGGCATAAGAAGAAGGTGGAAGTTTCACTTTAAGAGAAGAATAAACAGGATTTCACTGCTGTCTGGAGCTACCTGTGTGTAGGGAAGCTGGAGTCACTGGTGAAAGTTAGAGGTGGGAAATTTTAACTACATATTTGGGAAAAAAATCTAGATGGTGATGAGGGTGGTGAAGCAGTTTAGCAGGTTGTGCGGGTGAAATCTCCTTTCTCGGGGATGTTCAAAGCTTGACTATACAATGCACAAAGCTTGACTATACAATGCAAACCTCCTCTAATTGGTTGTGATTTGAGAGGTGGTTTGAGCTAAAGGCTTCCAGAAGTCCCTTCAAAGCACCCCTGAATCTATGATTTGTGCCCCATAAGTTTGTGTGGACTTTGCAATTACAAAAAAAGCCAAAGGGCTATAAAGAAATTTATGCATTCCCATGTAAACCTCTCTGGTTTTTTACCTCCTTCATTGTTGTATCTTCTGGGCCAAAATTAATCACTCTTTTATGTCTACATTTATTGGTGGGCTCTCTAACCATCTGCCAGTGTAGAGGACCATAGCACCAGTGCATCTATACCATGACAGGCTGCTGTGTTACTAGCTTTCATGTTTGGCAGTCAAACTAAACTATCACAATGAGATTACAAATAAAGATGCCCTACTGTGGCTGAGACAGAACCATTTTTCCTTAGCCAAACAAGAAAGAACCAAAAGGCTTGAGGAAACAATTATTTTTATCTGATATGGCCTCAAACCCCAAGAAATAGCACACATCTTGTGTGTGGGAAGAAACAATTCAGCCTCTCACTCTCCCATTGATGGAGAGACAAGGTTATAAACAACAAGGTGATTTCAATTTTATTTCATAAGGTTTATTTCCTTTTTCTTTTTCAGCTTTTCTTATTGAAGTGAAACCAATTAATGAACTTTCAGGGAGACAGCTCTGATTCAGGGACATACTTATCTTTGAAATAGCTTTCCACTGAGTGTAATAGCAATCCCTGAACTGAAAATATCTGCAATGAAAATCCTGTTAGCCATCAGGAATAGATTAGCACAGCTTGACCTGGCTAGAAAGACCCCCAGGAGCTGGGCTGGACTATCAGCATTGAGTCTGTGTCCCAAAATCTCACAGTTTTCAGTGTGTCAATCAAGAATGGTCAGAGAACAGGGGTCAGACAGGTGGAAGGAGGAAAATGGGTTTTACCTGTAGGGTGACTGAGATACTTTGGAATCTCCAGCCTGAAAAATTCCAGTTGAGGGAAGCTAGGCCACAGGTCTGTAAAGCTGTGGCATGGAGAAGCAAGAGTGGGAAGATTTCTACTCTATCTTATTATGCAAGAATTATGGGTATCAAAGGAGCCTGTCAGAGAAACAGCAGCAATTTCAGCTTTGCACAACATGTATTTAAGGTGCCATGAGATGCTGTGGTTGCTACAGGCTGATATCAGCTCAAGGAGAGACTAGGTTTCACAAAGTCATGAAGAATCTCTATTGAGATGCTAAGAATACTCATATGAAGTATCTCTATTAAAAACGAAGGTCTAGCTCAAAGAATTCCAGGCACTGAAGTTTCTAAGTTTCTTACAGAGTTTGATTCATTGAAGAAAGTCTCTACCTTGTCTTGTAGCCCATCCCTGGGTTTCTGGTTTCCAGTAATCGTTGGTGACAATGGCCAGCTGGAATAGAATGATTATTCATATCACCATTAAGGGGTGCTTCAAAGAGAATGTAAAAAGCTTCTGAAAAGCCATTATTTGCCCCAGAGACAAACTGATGTGGGACAGATCGTTGCCTCCATGCTTTTGAGATTTGGTGTCACCTTGAAACACAGCTACAGCTTTTGAAAATTGATAATTTCAGTCACTGCACTATCAGACAGCCATGAGAAAAATTTTCTTGAAAAGATATAACAATGTGTTCACTTTTATTTTCTGGCTGCCACAGTTTCTTGCCATTCATTAAGACTATAAGAGTGAATAATCACATTGGGAAATCAGCATTAATAACAGAAAATATTTACAGATCACTCTTTAGTCAATTCTTTACATAAAGGATAAAAAAAGATTCATTCTGTTGGTTGTGGAAAGAAAGTCCATGCTATATCGTTATCATGCTGGGATCCAAAACACAGGATGAAAAAAAATCCCTAAAATTAAACTTATAAATCCATATTTAGAAGCCTGTGTGCATACCCTAAAATTTGTCAACAACTCAGAGGTTCCCTGTAGAGCTGGCAATAGAATTTAGAAGCTGCTACAACACAGTTTGAGGTTTGAGTGGGCTCCTCTTTTCTGAGCTGACTGTACTATTTCCAGTTTTGTGAATGGCTCTATGACAACAGACACCCTGTAGCTTATACCTATCTACAAAGCAGTTAGATAATTTCCTTGAGGAGCAATATTTCAAGAAAAACTCACTGACACTTGCATTCCACTCATGTAATTTTATCTTCCTTTTTGTTTTTATTTTTACTTTATTATTTATTTGCTTTTTTAGGAATTTTAAGTTCAGATTCTTTACTGTGAGGGTGGTAAGGCACTAGAACAGGTTGTCCAGAGAAGCTGAATGTCCCATCCCTGGGAATGTTCAGATCTGGGCTTGGAGAAATCTGGGCAAGTGTACCTGCCCATGGCAGGTGTTTGCAACGAAATTATCTTTAAAACCCCTTCCAAACCAAACCTTTCTGTCATCCTGTGATTGAGATTTCATGGATTTTTATAATTCTAAAAGAAGTATTATTTTTTTCAGTGTTCCCTTGGATGCTCCTGTTTCTTATGGCTACTGGGAGAATCATCAAAGATGTTAAACGTCTTTCTTTCTGGGATTTAGTACATAAAAGGAAAAATGTTAAACTCCAGATCATATGGCTGTGTTGGACACCTTAGTCTCCCTTTGCTGACAGTTTGGGAACAGTCAGACTAGGACACTGTTCACCTCATGGTCTCAGGACACTGAAGATGGATCAAATTAATCATTATATTCAAATTCCAACTTCTCCCCATTGACTTTGTTAGACATCACAAGTCAATGTAGCATACTCAAACTGTGTGTGTTTAATCCCTCGGCACCTTGCTCAGAATGAAACAACTTCACTTTGAAAACCTAATATCTAATTTATTCTCTGTATTTTTTACCTGGTATTACCACTGGAAGAATAAGCATAAAATACTGAGTAGAAAAAATAAAATCCCAATTTGTATTGGAATTACTATTACTAATTCAGTGTTTTACCCCATTTCAATAATACAGCAGTAATCCTTTGTCCTCACACACATGAATAGTAGGACCACAGAAAAGTAGAAGTAGGACCACAGTTGCAGTAGAAGCTAAGAGCAGGTCCAACTTAAAAGTAAAATAAATAAGATCTCAAAATTTTCCATTCAGCCAAAAAGCAATTTCTTTGCCAGAATATATTCTTTAACATCTGCCATCTGTTGGTTTTAATTTTTATTGATTTTGAATGAAAATGACACCTGCTGTAAAGGATTGATGTTCAAATTTAGCAATACATAACAGACCAGAATTGTAACTTGTTCTCTACAAAGTGCTTTTTTTCTTTTTTACAGTCCCTGGTTGCAAATATTTTAATGGACTTATGACAGCAAAGTCAAACATTTCTAAGTAACATTTTCATGAGTCAGAGGTGTTGAGTTCATGAATGTGATTTTAACTTTAGCCAGAGCAGCAAGTGACCTGCACTTCTGAAAGTCAAGCTCTCAAGTCTGAATTTAATTTGGCCTTTGCAAAATAAATAGATGAATTGTTTTGGCATTTCACAAGCATTAAAACAAACAAACAAACAGATGTTGTTTTGAATAAAAAAATAAATAAAACATAGGCTCTAGAGGAACCATTTCAATGGGAATCACAACATTTTACTTCTTTCTGTTGGAGCTCGATAAAATCTATTTATTTCCATATGAGGGTGGAAACAGAAAGATTTCCCAAAAAAATGGAGAAACAACCCCAAACTGTCATTTTCACAGCACACTCTAACAACATTTAAAAAGAAGAAATAAAACTGCATGATACCATATCTATTTCCTTCAACACTCTCACTCATCTGCTGACCACACAGGACTCCACATCAGCTGTAAAAGCCATAACACTCGCAGCACAAGCCAGAAGCTCAACATATAATGTCCCAAAATGCTTGTTAAAATTGGGCAAGAGGGAGCTCAAGCCTTGCCTTCTGCTCTGGATTTTGCATTCTGACTGTCAGTGTGTCGAGCAAGTAATTTTTTTCCTTGCATTCCACTGATAATTTTTTTTTTTTTTTTGGTTTGCTGAGGTTTAATTTTTAGATTGAATTAATGTTTGTAGAAGATATTTCAAAGATGTTTCCTTGTAACTATTGTAATAGGACTTCTTAGTATTATTGCCACTGATAACAAATCCATTTAATAGCTGCTTTTCATGTTATCTGTTCCATACATCCTGTTTTTAATGAAGGCTGTTTTTCAACATCCTCTGTACTGGCAACCCCAAAGAGCAGATATCATCTTTTTTTAATTTCATTGTAATAATAGAGGCTACTTGAAGGTATTATTCTAGACATGAAAAGAGATTTCAAGATCCTGAGGTAGGTGTTTTTTCAGACAATGCTATCAAACTCCTTAAGCTGAGAACTAGGCTCTCACTGAGATTAATATCTGACCTAAAATTCTGATTATTTTATGTTGAATGATTTTCTCTCCATCCTTTGCCTTGAGCATCACAGTCATACCATTTGGGTATGCTACTCTCAAGTACAGTTTTTTCCTTTACAAACCCTCTGAGAAGGATAAATTATCTCTATTCCACAGAAGAATAAAATATGGTGGACCAAAAACCTTGTCTGTAGCCACACGGGCCATACTCAAGAAGGAGAAAAAAAGTTAAAATCTGTTGTTATCCACTGTAACCCAGCCTGCCTAGCAGCCAGGGAAAGAAATGAAGGTTTGCATGAATAGCTCTTTAGAAATTTTTAAATAGATAATGTCCCCAAAGCACATTTAACACCAAGGTCTAAATCATGTTTGCTGGTTGGAGGATTTGCATTGTTATTGCTTGGCTCATGTGGACTGAGGACTATGTTGTGTACAAAATCCCTCTCTGAGCACTAAAACAGAACTGTTTCTATCAGTGCATCGTGTCTTCATCACGGATGTCTCAAATCTGACTGGTGACATACAATGATACATATTTCATTTGCCTACTTAACACAGGCAGCTCTACAGAAATCATCTCTGTATTCGGGGAAATTTTCAGAAAGAGTAGTGAGCTGTGTATCTGTGTTCACATGCTTGAGATTTGTATTTGCAGAGAGTTGATAAATTTTGAGGCAGTCCTAGACCACCTTTGTTTCTTTGCACGCCTTTTAGCTATTTGTACAGAAGCACAATTTAAGAGTGTTTTCCAGAGTTGAACTTCCATCTGTGTAATTAGACTTATTCAAAAATCGAGTATTTGGTCTAAATGAACTCATAGGGCCTCTTCATTTGTCCCCTCTTGAGAGACCTTCATGCCATCTGAACCTCTCTGAGTTGAACAGAATGAACTGACCTGTCAAGATGTTCTTTGTGATAGAAAATCATACTCACCAGACTTCTGGACATGAAACTTACAGATTATTTCCACATTGGAGTGGTACTCCAAAGGCACTCCAAAGGCACACTCTGAAAATTCAGCCTTAAAAGGACCTTGGAACTTGCAATCAACCTACTTGGTAAAAATGACCCTTTCTGACAAGTTCAGTTTTCAACAAGACTGTCTGTGGCTCTTTATCACTAGGAAACAGCATTCACAGGAAAACACATAGATAACATTTTCATAATGTATATTTTAAATATCCAGTCAGGAATTTTCACCAAAAGTCAATTTCAAGACTAAGTAACATCAAATCTGCTTGAGCACTTGCACTTTGTAATGGGAGGGATTTAAGAGGGTGTAACTTCATGCTCATCTCCTCTGTACCAAGATAAATATAGATTGGGAAAAGGCTTTGCAGGGAAGGTAAGAAAGGCCTTATTTGTTTTTTAAACCAGGTTTATTATAACTGAAAACTGATCACTTCTCATACTCCAGAGGACATTTTAAAAATATTTAGTTCTAGAAGTTTACTCAAAGGCTGAAATCAATTTATGGGGTGGACAGCACAAAGAAATAACCTCTCTCTGATACACACAGTCTTTTAAATAACATCCTCTGTGAGGCACTAAAGCTTTAATATCAATGATATTCCTGAAATGAGGGTAGTGAAAAAAAAAACCAAACCATGAAGTGCAGAAACTGCTATCAATTCCAGTCACAGTGGCAGAATGACTCTAATAGCTGAGACGTTTATGAGTCATAAATTACCATTTATAAATGCAGTGTTTAGCATTCATTTCAATGGACAACATATGGTAGCAACATTTCTAAATAGCTTGTACTGATAAATAGGCCAGTGAAGTGGCTCAATTTGTTAAAATGCTAACACATTAACTACTGCATGTGGTGGTGGCATGTTTGCATCCCTAACACTGCCTGTCTGCTTGGGCCTTATGGAAATAGACACTTGCCTTGAATTTATGAACTGGCAGAGTCAGTCTATTTTTCATAATGATTTATGAGGAATCACTGTTTGCAGACTGGGTGATCCATCTATGACTGTGTTAGCCTCAGTCCCACCACACTACATAGCATGACTGCATCCCATGCTTTAACCCCTGGTACCCTGTCTGGAGAGTCTGACTGATTCCTTAGACATCTTTGGATCTCTTTGAAACACTTTGTCCTTTTAGAGGAGTTAGTTAATGATTTGAACCCGATCATTACTACAGTGAGATTGATTAGCACAAAATGATCAGCTGATGACTCACCTGAGGTCATATTGGCTTCTATTAAAATTGTGGTGGTTAATACACAACATTCACAGCTGCTTTTTCTTTAGCATTATGTAATAACAAAACTAATTTTCATTAAAAAAAAAAAAAAAGTCAGTGCTAGGTCTGAAGAAAACAGAAATGCCCTAGCGATTGTAACATTACCGTAATATAAACTTTGAATAATATTTATGGAAGCTTTGGGCTGTATTTTTTTCTACTCTACCTGTATTTAATTTGCTTTCTTTTGTCCTGTCAATGATTTAAAAAAAACAGTCTTGACATGTATATAAAGCCAAAGCAAACCCCTAGGTGTGCAAAATATAGCGCAGATTGGTGGGTTCAGATGCTTCAGCACAGATGAATAAAAACTACCAGGGTACTTCAACACAGTAACTTCTTTTTCTTTTTCCTCTTTTGCTTTTATTATTTTCCTTTTCCTCTTTCTCTTTCTCTTTCTCTTTTTTTTTCTTTTTTTCCTTTCCTTTCTTACCTTTTCTTCACTCTTCTTATTTTTTTACCTGTCTACTTTCTTTCACGACAATTCTCAATAACCTTTCGCTGCATGGCTATTTTTTAATGGGAGAAGAAGGCCCTTCATAACTTCCTTTCCTCATTGCTGATTGTAGAACTACAGATTCATGGGTTGTTCTGTGACAGACTAATAATATATGAGATGCAGTTCATGAAATCAAAATCACAGTCGAACAGGTTTTTGCATTCTGCTAACACTATAAAAAATTTCTTGGGTGCTTTTTATGTGAGGTTTAAAAAAAAAAAAAAGTGCCTGAGTGCTCTGGAAACAGACCATCCCCTAAAATTGGTGGGTGTCATCCAACAGAAAAAACTACAGTGGAGACTGCTGTCTCCAAACTTGTTGGGGACAAATTCACCATATTTTAAAGTGGATTTATAAACTTGACCAGGTGAATTTCTCTTCATCAGGTATAGAGAGAGTCTAAAATTTAGGTCAGGCACCAGCTAAGCACATATTTATCCTTTCCTAATAAGGTTTTTATGCTGATAGAACTTTGTTTTGGAATGAGGATGCCTTAATCATAATGACAGCTGCAACAATATTAATATGAATGATGATAAAGACAATGATAATGATGATAACAATGAAGAGAAAATGCAGTGCTACCTACTTAATAATTTTATTCAGTCTGGATCTGATTGTGTTAGGTATCATATAAACTTTAGGGATTAATCAAACATGCTAAGCTAAATCAAATTTCAAAACACCAACTACACATGCATACACAAAATATGAGCTTTTTCTTCATGTTTCAGGAAGGAAATAAAGTGGAGTACATCCTTGCAGTAATTTGATAAATCCCCTGGTACCATTTAGGTTTGTAATGCCAAAACTCTTGGTATGTAATCTCGAGGTGAGTAATTCAAAAGTCCTCTGCCCATCTCTATAGAGCATCCTCCAAGAGGACCTGCTCTGTATTTTTAACTTCCCAGAGGGAGCTGAGGAGCTGGGGTTTCCCAGTTTCAAAACCTGAGAATATAGAAGGATTGGTTGCACTATTGATTTTGAAGCTGCAACCATTTGAGAAGTAATGCAAAAAAGAAGTACAAGAGTTAAAGGAAATAGCTTAGATAACTGCTCAATCTTAACTGCTAGAGAGAATAAAACAAGCAGAATTCAACCTTTTACACTGGGATCCCTAAAGAAAGCAATGAAAATATCTATTCTGCAATGAAAATGTCCACCTGAAAGCTGATCTTTGTGTTGGTTCTTATGTTTAAAACAGTTTGTGTGAAAATCCCAAGCTTTCATGAGTGGTTATTGCTAAAAGAACAAATCAGCGAATACTCAAGGAAGAAAATTTCAAGACAAGGAAGAAGAAGATGTGTCTGACTATCAAACATGATCTCAAACCTACCAATATGTGCAAAGGTACTTCAAGGGAAATACTGTCTTTAAATCCAGGCTTCTCAACCAGCCAGATGTCCTCAGTGACTTGATTTCTGGAGAAGTGGGGCAGCCCACCTCTATCTTTAAAAGCTTCTGAGTGTAATATCAGGTCAGCACTTTCAAAATCAGGCCCTGAAAACTGACCTAAAAATTATCATCCCAAAAGATTTAGAAGTTTACTTTTTATTTAAGCAATGTCCCTTCACATCTTTTTTCTTTATGGTTGGCAAAACAGACAAGACAGGATTGTCTCTGCTGATCACACATAGCTCAAGGTGGTGTGGAGCTGAGCTCAACCCAAATGACTGAGAAGGAGTAAATGACTATGGAGAAGGGACTTTTCTCTCTTTTATACTTCAGAGATTGCCCTATAGAGTCCTTTCAGATTGCCTTAACAGCTTTTCCACTATACAGCTCATTAGTTCTTGCTATTTCTTAACGGAACAGCTGGGTAAAACATGTTTAATTTATACTCAGCTTAGGACTGAAATATATTCTGCATAAAACTTTAAAAAGGAGAAAAATTATATAAAAAATGTTCCTTCCAGCATAACCATCACTAACAAATAATGAGCTTGTTTATCATTGCTTTTTTATGTCTGATACTTCAGGCATTTCAGAGCTCTTTCCAGACTATTATCTACTGCCCTTCAAACCCTTCATGTTGTTATCCTGTCTTTTATATCAGTAATAGGTTTTAAGACTCATAGTAATGAATGCAAATATATGACTGTTTTAGGGCAATAAAATTGTTCTATAGCAGTTAACTACACTCTTTGCAATGGTGAAAAGCATTTTAAATTAGCAGTTGGAGAAAACTAGGACATTGGAACACAGAGACAATATAAGAGTGCAGCAATCTATTGGCTGTTACCTAATGGAAAAGTTTAGTTCATTAATGCTCAAGTCAGTTGTTGATCACTAAGGGCTGCAATGTAAAGTTTGACTCCTGTCTAGTGTGTTGTTGTTAGCTGAAATGGTTTTCTAGAGTTTGTGTCTAGAGTTAACCACAAGTATGAAAAAAAAGAAGAGAAAATGTGGTAGATTTTGTTGTTGTTATTTGTTGGGGGGGTTGTTTGGTTTTGTTTTTGTTTTGTTTTTGTTTTGTGTCATTGAATTTTCTGTGTTTCTAGAAGTTCAGCAATTTTTTCTCCAGTATTTCTTCAGTTTCCCAGGAATCCCTACCTGTAGTAACAACTTGGTGACCTGTGTGTGTCCCTTCCAACTCAGTGTATTCCACGATTCCATGTCTCATTCCCAGTTACAGAAAGAAGCTGGGAACATGCATCTCTGATCATAGATATGGGTTATCCAGTTAAAGCCAAAGGCACTCTCTACCCAGCTCTTTGGAGACAAGACATCCATCCATTAGGATAATAGCCTTGAAGTCATAATGATGCCTCCATAAAAGATTTTTGCTCTCTACAAATTTTTCATATAGTTATAGCTTTGCAAACTGCTAATACGTGGTTATATAGCGCCTGGCATTTTTTCTACCCTTCCTCTTAGATTTTAGAATAGTAAGCTAACCTTATAACACATTCCTGAAATACTGTTTAGTCTTATTTTCAAGAGAATCTCCACAGAGGACATTTTGTTTTCCAAACAGAATCTGAGAGGACACAACAAGAAATAGGACAAAGAAGCCCCTGGACCAAGTCCAGTGGGGCAGTAGCTGGGGGAAAATTACCAAGCCAACTGCTCTTCTAATTGGACAATATTTGTTACATATGTTGAGTTGTTAAACTTATAAAAACTGTAGGAATCTAACTCTGGGTGTGCCCATAACCACCATGGAGTCACCTGGAAGTTCCAAATAGAGACCTTCTTTTTATCTTACTATTTCAACACTGTCACAAGAGTTTTGTCTTTTAATATTAGGCAACAATAAAGCTGGATTCAGTCTTGCTGCAATCTGGAGAGCTGATGGGTGATCAGTGCAAAGATATTTAAATCTACACTGTGGATGCCATTGCTCTCCTAGCTCAAATTATCCTGTGGCATGTCCATAGCCCCAGACCCTCAAAGGAAAAGAACTAGAAACCTACTCTAAATGTGTTTAAGCTCCCTCCCGTAAATCAAGGATAATAGATGGCACTGTCAACTGCACAATGGAGAGGATAAATATATTAAAACTTTGGAGCTACTAAGTTACTCTCACACTGAGATTATTTAGTTCTGTTTCTCTGATGGATGGATGAACCTTAGCACATGTTTTAATTCTTTCCTTGACCGTAGTCAGTGCTGTGGGAAACTCTCCTTGTAACTGATCTGTCAGACAATGATCTGTTTCCTGGGTTGTAATGATATATAATTTTGTTAGTGGGAAAATGCATATGAAGCAGCTTTTGCTTCATTTCCTTATGAAGACACCACACTGATGGATGGCTTAATTCAAAAGCCAGAGTGTTCTTACAGCAGAACTCCACATTCAGTCTCCAAATCCTGTCATTTATGTCTTTTTTATATCTCCTAAAAGTGTCTTTGTTTTTCCCTCTACCTCGATTGCTAGAAATAAGACTGGTTTAGTCATCACTTCCATCAATTACTATTCTGCTCTCCTTGTTGGCTCTTCTCATCACCCTACCCAAGCAATCATTCATCTTACCCAGTGCTCAGACTTTGTGTAAACTACACATTTATTCTGTGTACATTTTCACTTGAAATGTTGCCTTTGGTGAAAAATGCGTTTAACCTAAGACAGAGTTGTCTGTAGAAATAAAATATTTATTCTCCTATTTTTTATTGAAAACATGCATTGATTCCTGTTTTGTTCACAAGCTAAACAAATAAAGGGTGGAGAACAGAAGATGTAGCTTGGCTGACCAATCCCCTCCAAGTTTGTTTAGCAGTTAAATACCCAAATAAAACAAATCCCCTCCAAGTTTGTTTAGCAGTTAAATACCCAAAATTAAAGTTTGTAAGTTTGGAGTTTTCAATGACTGACTCATACAAAAATGTCAGCAAAAGGGAAACATTATTCATAGGGTTTTTTTTGTAAATTTCCTGACCCATTTATGGTACAACTAATGTTTTTCAGAACAAAATACTCAAAGAAGATTTTAGTTTTATCACTTATTAAAAATTCAGTGTACAGTCTTGGGCAAGTTGTATGTTTGGACAGTAACATTGTTCAAAAATATGGAGGTAAACAGCCTCCAAAAGGTCACTCTTAAAAAATGGTATTTACTGCTGCTAAGAATAAGGGTATGTATTTGTTATGAATTGGATATTTTTTAATGTTTGGTGTTGCTTTTTTTTTTTTTTTCCTTGTAAATTTTATCTGTGCGTTTTTAAACTCCCTCAAAAGCTTGGTAAGGATGAGGTGTCATGGCAGAGTTTCAGGAACCAGATGATGTTCTCTGGAAATGGAGGTAGTATTTGCTTTAGACAATTCAGTGATGTTCTGGCATTCCTGAGAGTTCAGCTTGCACACTTTCAGCACTAAATGATGTACAGGTAAGATGGAAAAGTCATTATACCAGTAACTACACAATTAGGAAAACTAGGTTGTGGTAATTTCCATCATGTTTTGCAAGCCTTTAGTCCAGCTGACGAGTCTGTGGACCCTAAGAAGATATTAGATGTGACTGTTTCTCAGCCATGACACAATCTCAGTGGTTTTATTCCAGACTCAAATGGTCTACTTTGAATTTTCTTGTAGAAAAGTAGAAAGTAATATGCTGGTTATGACTAGCTGAACTACCCATGGTATTTCTCTCTCTGCAGTGAAATGGTTATAAAACTGGACCATTCAGCCTATTCAGACAGGTGTTTTATATAATAAGGCCTGTCATAATATAAATAAATAACAGAGAAAACGGGCATTAAAAGCATTAATAACTCCAGACTTCAGCATATTGTCACAAAACCTGCTTCCATAAATTTTCTAAAGATTCAAGAAGCAAGTAAGACTTTACAGATTATTTCCTGTGGCAACACATTGACAATCACTGCTGCTTTAAAACATGGAAAGACATCCACAAGAATCTCTGCACAGAGCCAGCTCAAGCACAGCAAGATCAGTGCTGTGGTTGAGCACAAAAATGATGTTAAACCCGAGTCACTATGCTCTGTCCCTGTCCCAAACTCTCCAGAGCTACTTAATTGAAGGGAAACATGCAGAGATACCCTGGTTTTGCATGGGGCTGGCTTGTGTCCTCCGTGCTAATTAGCCTGGGCTCTGAACACCATGAGAAGAGGGTTATCTGGTCTTGAAATAGCCTTGGAAGCAATTTTCTTTCACACAGTGCTGTGCCAGAGCCAAAGCTCTGGTGGACCCAGCTGGCTGTCACCATTTCTGTCAGACATGAGCTGGCTCTGAGAGTGGCATTCGTCTCATTTAATGTTAGATGTCTGCACCACAGACATCTACATCTTGATTAGTCACCCTTGTCTCCATTTACAGTGAATGGAGAGAAACAGGCGTGATTCACCCCATCCTAAAACAGACATCTCAAATGTGGATGAATCATGCCTCAACAGTGTCTGTTTTGTGCAGGCAGTGAGAGGAAATTATGGAAACACAGGGCTGATGTCAGGAAGGAAATTAGAACTTAGAAGTAATTGAGTGGCAGCACTGCAGGAGGAGGGTATTTGTGGGACATACAGGTAAGTAGACACAGAAAAAAATGACATAAAATACTTATTTATGGTCACATGGCAATTGGTTTGAAAACCCAGGAGCCAGAGCATCATCTCTGAGTCAGGAATGAAGGTGGTCACTTTGGTATTGGTTTCAGCATTAATTATTAAAAACACTGTGTTTAATCAATGACCTGCATGCATCTGCCTCTTCCTAAGGCAGATCATTATGTATGATACATCTCTCCAGTATCACAACATTACTTTAACTAAGTGAGATACAGAGAATTTCACTGGGTTTAGTGATCAATTTTAATGCCATTTGTTGTTCATTATTTTTTTCTTTTCTTTCTTGTGATTTACCAGAAAGAGTGGAGCCAAGCTGAAATGGTGTCCCGTGGCTCCTATAATGCTGGCACGTTGCTTCATCTCTTCACTCACTGCTTTTGCAGCCTCAAAAAGTAAGATAACAATTCTTTCATTTCTGCCCAGTAACTTCCTCTAAAAAAAAAAATAGTATTATGTAATACTATATCACAGCTGGACTTTCTCCCTTCTGATATTGACAGAATGCAGTTTTTTTCCAAACAAATGAGAAAGCTTTTTTAGCAATAAAATTTGGATGTTCACAGAACTCATGGTTTTGGTCAGCCTTTGCTTCTCACCTATGTAGCATCGGCAAGAAGTTTGGGAAGTCCTGTAGTCTAAAACAACAACAATCAATGTCAAATAAAAAAACATCTAAACGTGGCATTCTTCTACAGCTTGAAACATGAGCAGTTATTCAGGGATACACAATGTGGTGCCCTCATTTTCCCAAAGTGCAGCTCTTTAAAGCTTGCATCCCATGCCTTTCCTGTTGACATTCAAATTGACTTTCTGCATTTCATAATGGTAGTTCCTGACTTGCTTTTCACTTTATCTGCCAAACCCACTGCTGGGTCTTTCTCAGATGCACAAGAGTCAGGGATAAAACTGACGGAAAATGCATCACTTATTGCAGTCATTTAGCTAAAGTACACCCCAATACCAACAAAGTAAGACAGGAAATTATTAGAATTGGACGGCTGTCATCAACTGCTATTTCATCAATTGCTCAGTTTTCTGACAAGCCCAAGTTCTTCTTAGCTTTAAGCCATTAAAACAGTAATAATAATAATAATAACAACAATCATAATGCATCCAGGGAAAAACAAGGCAGCACTTTAGAGAGAAAAGTACCATGTTCTTGTCAGTGAAGGCTATAATCTCCGTGTAACCTACCACAGAAATGTCTCCAACCCACTGCTCCCAAGCTACTTCACTGCCAGGGTGCCTTGCCTGCATGGTCTCTGGGATCCTTATTTCTCCAGGAGTGAAACGACTTATCTCAGGGTCTGCTCTCTTAATTCCCTCCTGTCTGTTGGAGAAGGATCCAGACACTGAGCAATGTTTTACTTGAAATGTGGGTAATGGGGAAAAAAGTCCTGAACCCTCTCAGTCCTGAAGGAGCTAAATTCTGCTTTGAAGCTTCTAGGACATTTTATTGCTCTGAAGAAACACTTGCTGGCATTCCAGGCCCTGGCTCTGCATCTCTACCAGTGAGCCCTACCACATGAGTTCTTTGGGCATGAAATATTCCCCATTGTGTAACTGGACAATGTCCAGCCTGCATGGCTCTACAACAAAGAATAATTAGGTAGATTTTGGAGCAGAAACCACACATATTCTATTTTTACAGATGAACCAGGCCAAATTGTCCTTTTAGCACCACCAGCCTGTATCCAAACAATCCAATTGACCTCAGCTGAGTGTAGCTAAGAGGAGAGCTCAGCCTCAGTGCGTGTCCCCTGCCGCTGTGCCGCAGTGTGTAATTATTGCTGTTTATTATTTCTATTGCTGTGGAACCCCCAGGATCAAATAAAGATCAGGATCCCAACTGTGCTGGGTGCAGTGCAAACATATAAGCAGTCATGGTGCCTGCACTGAAGAGCTTGCAGCTGTGTCCCTTAGGAGAACATTTCTTCATCTAATAGACTTCTCTATTAAGAACTGCTAATTGCTTCATTCAGCCTTATTTTTTTGTGTGTATGTGCTTAGTTTCTTCTATATCTTCTGCCTGGCCCCCCTAGACCATTCTTAATAATCCTCCTTCCTTCACGGTATCAACAGCTTTCCACACTCTGATGACAATTATTATTGCCCCTCTTGCTGCTTGACTGTCTGATCAGACACTTCTCCCCCAGTCCCTTTTTGCTTTTCCATATTTTTTTTTTCTTAAAACAACTATTTGTCCTCATTCCTTTTTATTGTAACAATGTTTTTGGATCACTATAATTCCAACATGGCTGAGTGACACTACTTGTGCCTCCTCTCTCAGCCATGATGTCCTGTTCCCTTGAAGGACTCCCCAAAAGCACATTCACACTCTGCTATTCCCTTTGCCTGTGTTTTACTACCAGAGAAATGGCTCATTGTCACCCCAAAGGTTTCCTTCACTGCTGCAACCTAAATATCACATCTTCCATTTGCCAAATGTCTGCTTCAGATTACCTCTTTACATACCTCTCTCCAGAGGCATTACATGATAGGGTTTTTTCCTCTCTTCCAGGCTGGATCTCTTCTCACTCTTTCCTGCTCATATTTCTAAAGTCTCTTGGTCCCTTTGTATAACCTTTGTGCTTTAATTCACACACAGAAATCTCAGCAGACCTGTGCTAGGGGAGGGTCTCTGTGGCTTTCAGAGGCAAAGTGTACCAGCTGCAATGCAGTTACACCTTTAAAAGATCATAGGCTTGCAGTAGAAGCTCTTACTCCTATAACTGCAACTGTGATGCTCCATGGCTAGCACTGGTTTCTATTCCACTACTGGAATAGCAAAACTCTGCTCCTGAAGGGGATTTTTCAGAAATGTAATGCTCGTGTTGCTTATTTCTTATAAAACACATACATAGTGCTGAATTAGTGGTCATACTAGTCCATGAGCAATTTAACATTCTGTTAAAGTTCCCCATAAGCGCTCCTTAAAAGAAAGAATATTCTTCAAATGCAATTGATTTCTGGTCTGACATTGACTGCCAGATTAGAGCAGGGCATGGCAGAAATGGTGAGTGTTTCCTCTTATTTCTATGAATTTTTAAAGGTTGAAGACAACTTTAAACTTGTAGGTCATTAATCATATTTGTTGGACATCTCTTACCAATCAAATTTTCAAGAGGGAAACCTGAACCATCGTGTCTGGACATAGGTGGTTAGATAGCCCAAAGGAAATCTCTTGAACTACTTTCAGGTGAAGAAAGAAGTTTTCTTATTCTTTTACTACAAGCACTATCTCTCCTCAAAAGTAATTTTCTTATCATTGTATAAGGTGCAGTCTCTTCCTCATATCTGTTTGAAAAGTGATCATGTAAGGATTAGATGGCAGACACCCTGTTTAGTCTAGAAGACTGTACTAGCTTTCAGGGATTATAGTGACTGCCTCTACAATTTACCTTAATGAGAAAAAAGTGAGTGACCATGTTCCCTTTGATGGTATCTGAATTTAACACAAAGACATGTCACTGCAATGATGTCATTAAATGGGAGTTATTGTGATTAACCACTAATACCAAACCACTTTTATTACCAAAATTAATTTGCTAATTGGTCGACTGTTATATTTTAACTGTTTCCTTGGAACAATCGAAAACACTGGGGAAGAATTACTTCAGGAAATAGAATCTTTTTTTATCTCAGGCTTTTGACAAAATCACTTCAGTTTAAGGGATCCTCATTCTGTAATTTAAACTTCTTCCCTATATCTTATATGGAGGATTTAACATCAATAAATTTAAAGTTATTCAGCTGGGATTAACTGTTTCCCATATCTGGTAAATCAAATTACCTCTTATGTGTTGCAGTTAAGAGTATCACCATGTGATCACAGAATCACAGAATGGCTTGGGTTAGAAGGGATATTAAAGATCATTTCGTTCCAACCCCCCTGTCATGAGCAGGGACACCTTCCACTAGACCCAGTTGCTCAGACAATGGATTGTGGCTCAGAGGACATGTGCTAATAATTAAGATATAGTAACTTAAAGATGAGTTTTCTGTCTTGGAGTTTCTTGTAAAAATATCAAAGAAAACCAAATGATGGGGATAGGGAATAAAATTTATTTGATACACAGAAGTCTCCAGATGTTTTCTATGGTCTGCAACACCACTGAAAAAAGCACAAAAGCAGTGGCTAAAGGTAAATTTTACCTTACCTACCATTGTTCAAACATTGAAAGCTGGCTAAGTCCACTGCATTCTTCATACTCTCACTAGGGGCAATTTGACAATTTACTGTGAGGTTACGCCATTTAAAAACTTTAAGTAGATTTGAAGGAATACCTTAGTGAATGGACTTGATCTTTTATTTAAAATTAAGCTAATTTCTGCTGTTGAAAGAAATGGTTGACATTGTGCAGCTTCCTTGGTTTTCGGGCAGAAAAAAGAAACTTCTCTGCAGTAGATTAATCAATTCTTTATGTCATAAGGGTAATTTGTAATGATCAAAATTAAACAATATTAATATTGATAGGATGTCTTCTATTATCTGCAGGCTCTTTAGCAGTTTTGAACATATTGTTTCAAGAAAAGTGTGGTCTGGGTATTCAGAAAACATAATTAGGAAGGGAGGTCAGAAAGGTTCTAGGAAAATGACCTAAGCAGGGGGATTGAGAGGATTCAGGTTGTTTAGTCTAGAGAAGATATCCTGGGGGTGCTGCTGATAGTGATCACACTTTCTTCCTCATTCTTCCTGAGACCGTTGCTGAGGCAGAAGAAATGATGTATTCTTGACATCTCTGACAGGTAGGCCAACACATAATTTCAGCAAAAAAGTTAAAATGAAGAGTTATCAAAACTTTTATAAGTGAAGATAAAAATGCCATGGAAGAGAACGTCTTGGAAATTTTTGAGTTTCCTGTGTTAAAATCTTGGGCCGGGATAAAAAGAGTTCCAGATTGCTAAACCCAGTGGTCTACTAAGACCACAGGAGTGATATATGAATATTCCTACTTTTGTAAGGATGAAAGGAGACTCCTGAACCCACATACACACAATGACACTACAGCCATATACATACAACCTCACAAAAATCTCATAAAATCAAGATAATCCACACAGTAGTATATTGTATATTGTAAATAAGCCCTCAGATTCTGTCACAGAGTTAACTGAACGTACCTCTAGCTTTGTGCATTGTTCCATAATCATAGATGTCTTTGTATTAATTGCTTATCCATTTAAATCCGTGCACTATAGGCCTGACCAGCTTTTGCCACAGCATTTCTTCTGAGATTTTTCTAACCTCCTTTTCAGTTTTTGCACATCTTTGCATTCAGTAGCTGTCACTAGATTTTGCATAAAAGGCAATGCAAAAAAATTAAAGCAAATACTGTGAATATACTTTTCTCCTGTCTGAATATGCAGTCCTTCTCACCCTGGCCCAGTGTTATCACACTTCCACCAGCCTGGGGTTTTTTTAGATGGAATCTGAAAGGAAGAAGCAGCTAGCTGAGGAGCTGACAGAGACCAATTGAAGCAACAGATCCCCTGACAAGTTGTTTCAGCTTCAAGGTCAATTAGATATTTTGCAGTCAAATAGGATTCTGAGTCCCCGTGTATATCTGACCAAATTGCCCAGCTTTCTTATTTTCCCTCTGCCCCTGCTTTAAAAAGCTCATCTGTGGCTACTGCAGTGATCCTTTCTGGATGAAAACTCTGGGAAAGAGTGTCCTTCATCACAGTGTCTCAGGCTCATTTGTTTTGTCAACAAACCGCAGTGTTTTTGAAGCTGCTGTGGGAACCACAGGGAAGATGTTGCAAACACAATAATGTATTGTCTGAGGAAGCATTTAAAGGTAGAGAAGGAGTCAGATGTCACTGGAACATGTAGCTTCTTATTTCTGTGGTGAGGGTGAGCAAAAGGAAATAATCCATGAAAGATACCCAGGTACACTCATTCTTTCACCTTCATTATTCTATACACCAGTTATAGCGAGAAGGGATTTAAAATAATTGTTTAAACTGTGCGAGTTCTAAAATGGCTTCCTGCTGACAGAGAGTGCCATGCTCTTGCTGTCTGCCTGCCTGCATTTCTAAAGCTTATATTTGCTTAATATCTATTTTGGCACCTGCATATTGACAGTGATGGAGAGTGATGATTATCTGCAGAGGATGCGGAGGCAGTGCAATATTCCCCATTGTCTCGCAAGCCCAGCTGGGTCAGGCTTCAAACAGACTGGCCACCTCTGGGTGAAGGAAGAGAGGACATCTCTCTTTTCACCTTTTCACTGGCTTTTTATATTTGGGCTCTTCCCTGTTCCTCCTGATTTTTAAGAAGTTATATCTCATTAATGGGCACAGTCAGCCAAAGAATGTAGCACAAAATGCAGTTCTTTCATGCCTTATAGTATCTACCTGGTGTAAAATGTAGATTTTTTTTTTTCCGAGCAATGATGATGCTTTCTGATTTCTCCTGGGCTTTGAAACACCTCTGACACTTTCCAATTGTGAAAATTCAGAATAATACTTCATAAACTCGTAGAAAGGCTTGGGCTGGAAGAGACCTTTGAAGCCGTCTAATTCCACCCCCCTGCCGTTGTCAGGGACACCTTCCACTAAACCAGAGTGCTCCAAGCCCTGCTTAACCTGGACTGGAACACTTCCAGGGATGGGGCAGCCACAGCTTGTCTGGGAAACCTGTGCCAGGGCCTCACCACCCTCAGAGGGAAGGATTTCTTCCTGATATCCAATCGAAACCTACTCTTTGTCAGTTTGAAGCCATTTCCCCTTATCCAATCACTTTATACTCTTGTAAATTAATTCTAAGCTGAAATAAATTATTGCACTGTGCCCAGTTGTCTCAGGTTTTTAAAGTGATTCCAGTTAGATCAGAACTGTGAGTCCACCACGCTGTCTGTGTGGGCTTGTCACACAATATGAAATGTAGTTCAGTGCTCTGATCTTTACTTCTGGGATCTCTTAAGGTCTGTCCCATGTTATCTAAGAGTGATTCTCAGTACTTCACAACCTCTTTCTTCAATTAAAGAAATAGTTAAAATAAAAATAATGACCTCAGAAAAAACAATACTGACCATCCTTTTTCTTCAAGTAAAAAGACTGCTTCTTGGATCTTAAATCTACTCTGAAAAAGGATACAGGAATGGGTGTATTTTTATCAAACAGAAATTAACAAAAAAATATTGGAATTTTTTTACCTGACATGGTATAAATAAAACTCAGGAAAAATACATAAGGTCAGTTTTCTGATGCAGGCACTACAGGATGAATCAGAATAAGTTAAGGTATGATAGGACAAGACAGAACAGAAATTAGATGAATGCCCAGAAATTTGTTGGCTTCCCACCAGCACAACCATTTCCATCTCATATTCATTAATCCTTCACGAGCCTCAAAAAATTGAGTTTATTAAACCAGGCTGAAATCAAGCCACCCATGGATTTTCAGCATGCTCGTGATTCAGTTCCCCCTTTTCACACAGCTATGAAAAATGTAAATACTGTGCCATGTCTGTGCAGAAAATTTGTGAAGAAATAGAATTTTCCAGTGCCTGGAAAAGAGAGAATTAATTTCACACAAATCAAAGGTTAGTGTTTATTTCTACTGAGGGTGATAAAAAAGATGGACTTGTACATTTAAAAAAACCAATTTTCAATAAGTTGTCTGGTTGGCTTGCAAGGGACAGAGGTGGAATTTTTCATTGTTTTAATAGTAAATATTAATCTGAACCAAAATTGCCATTGGATTGATACTTGGTTATTGATACAATCTTTATCAATGGTAGGGCACTTCAGAAGTTAGCTTTTCCTGACTTATTTATGTACTCTAAATATAGCAGTCATGCATCAAATAAGAAGCACATTTATAAATAATTTATGGAAAATGAATAATGGATTGTTAGATGTCTTAATAAATGACTAATCAATCGTTATAGAATCCACAGGTCATAGGGTACTTTTAAACATGGCACATAAACTACAGGAATAATAAGATGTCCAGAAAGCATCATCCTTGCAACTGTATAGAAAGCCATTCATATCCATATTGTGCATATAACTAGGCTTGATGAATAATACAATAAGAAACAGAAATGTAAAATACACACATTTGTTGAATATACTCCTGCAAACCATTCATCTTACTGGTCATGGGGTTCCAAAGCTGGCAAAAAACAATGGGAGCTTGAAAATTTTCCGTGAAGATAAGGGTACTGTCCACCTCAAAAGCATATTCCTGATTTTCAACTGGTTTAGGGAAGGTGCAGATATTGTACAAATATTTTACAAGATCAGGACGTGGTTAGCATGGCGAGTGATGCAGGTTATTTCTGTACTGTTGCTACTCAAGATTCCTTCAGAGATCTATATATACTTGTAAACAGGAAGACAAGTTTCCTCATCAGCAGTTCCTTATGCTATAAAGAACTTATTCTGTAGCATATATAGCTGGTGGATGTGCAGACCCACAACTAATGGCCCACAAGACAGACTGCAGAAAATCTAAAATTGGGAATAAAAGAGTGCTGTAGGATTGCAGCCTGATCCCAGACTGGAGTATCTGAGCAATATCTTACATGGCCATCCTGTGGAGCAATATGATCTTCACTGTGTTCCTGCCCAGCACAGGAAAGGACCAATGTTACATTCTCTGGTGACCTTCAAAGCCTTGCCCCTCAGTGGCAGGTCATACATATTGCATTGATTTGATTAACTGCTCTTGAAGGCCTCATAAGAACCCAATAATGAAAAGAAAAGCCAGACATAGGCAGCAAGCTATACAGTATTTGGGAAAATGGAGACTCTTAGACTATGGATAGTTGATCATTTTTCTTCCTGAAAGAGTAAGAATATATATAAGAATAAATTACCCTCATCACATTTTTAATAAGATGATTGAATTAATTCATTGTACAGTCTTCTTTTTATTTTTCTTAAACCCTGAGCTGTTCCTGAGAGCCTTTAAAAGTCAAGAAGTCTATAAGACTGTTTCAGCAGGTTAAATAATCCAAAGGAAAAACCTGAAAGACAACTGAATGTGTCAGCTAAACAGTTTAAGCTCTCCAGCTTTAGTCTCTATAGGCAGCAATTACATTTTGAAGGAAAATGTTTTACAATTGTAATTACACATAATAGGAGGAATGTATTTTTTCCCTTTATCCTACTCCCATGGTGAGTCAATTTAATTTTTAAATACAAGAGACATAATTGATTTTAGCCCTAGATTAGTACTGAAAATGATCTATATGTGCTCTCACTAATGGAACAAGAGAATTGGCATTCCTCGGGGACCTTAACCCAACCCCGTTCATGGCAACAATTATTAGACCCTGACAGGTTAGCTACTAGGAAGAGGGGGGCATAGAATACCCTGCTGATTAACAATCTAGTGAAATAATTAATGTTATGCTCTTCTCATTTAATTACGGATTATTCACAAATATATTATTATTAGAGACCACAAAGGGAAGTGGCTGTGAGGAGTTTTGACTTCATCTATGCTGCTTATAAGGCCTTTTGTAAAGGGTTTAGGGAAGCTTCTTGCTTTGATTTGCTTCTGAGCAGATCTTAAACAAATGGGGAGCTTTAACAATTTCATTAAGGTCTGATCCAACAACCACAGAAACAAAAAATTTCACATCGATATCAGTAGAATTATATCAGGCTTAAAAGTATTATATCAAGACAAGATGCTAGCTCGATATATTAGAGCAATGGGTGAACAATCAGCAACAATGCACCTTGTTCAACTTCTAATACCTTTTTTTTCCTGTGTGTCATAATAGTTTATATCAATCAGAGCACGTCCTTTTACGGGCTGATACAAATGGCAAGAATAGGCACAAGACTTTACACTCTAAGTGTATATTTTTTTTCATCTGCAATAACCTCAGTCATTTTAGATGTCAAGTAGTTTATTTTAAATAAAATGAAAGTGAAGTGAATGGGAAAATATTCATGGCATCTGGGAAATGCCAGCCCCTGTGGTTCACTGACCAGCCAGATTATTTATGGGTAATTTGGCTCACCTATAATTTCAAGTGACATACACACATGGGCATATAGACTAAACTACCTTGCTTTGATAGCAAAAATGTGCTTTGTTCTGCTGAACATTTGTCTGTTTTCTGGAAAGTAGACAAATATTTTTTTCAAATAACTCATGTGAGATTTTCTCAAATCTCACATGAGTTGCAGTTCTGTTAGTTTCCAGTTGGATGAATCCTGGATTTCAAATGCATTTTATATTCCTCACCAAATTTGCACAAAGACTTAGATATGTCAAGGATAGTGAGCCAAAAAAAAAAAAGAAAAAACAGGTCAGACTTTCAAACATGGGAGTTCAGAGTTAAACTCATTGTATTTGTAGTGAGAGTGCACTTGTGCACTTGTAGATCTTCAATCCTTTCCACCATCCAGAAAATAAGAACAGAAAAAGGGACTCTAAAGAAGGTGCACTGCAGATTTTCTAACTAAGGTGTGTTGTCAGGATGTTCTTGTCACTTTTGTTTCTTGCTGCACAGAATTTTATGTGAGCAAATTCTTGTCGAGTCCTGTTGACTCCAGGCTAGGCAGGGCACCAACACATTTTCAGCATGAAACTTGTAGACTCCGTCCTGACTTCTTTCTTTGTGTAGTCTCTTTGTCCTTGCAGCTACTGATTGAGTTTTTAACATAGAATATTGGCACTCTTATGAACATTTAGTGAACAGTGCAGGTAATAGTGAAAATCTTCACTCCTTCAGAAGGATAAGACTCATCTGGGAAGGATCATGCTGTTGACTAGAGCAACCCAAGAGAGAACAAACTGATCAGAGCCTGACACATGAGAACCAATGCTGAAGATATCCCTGCTCAAAGGAGTATGGAGTAGATAACCTTTAGAGGTCCCTTCAAACCCAAACCTTTCTATGATTCTATAATTTTATAAATGTATCAGCAAGTGCCACACTTCAGAGGCATTCTGGAATCATCAGTGAGAACACACATGCAAAGGAAGTGTGTTATGTTGTTAGAGGAGTAAATAAAACTGCTTTACACCAAGAGCCACATGTAAGAATCCCTTTGATTTGCCCTCAAGTGAAAACTCTACAAACACAGGACTATGTGCTGCAAGCATCTCTTGAGGTGTCTGGCAGCCCAAAGGGTTACACATGGCACTTGCATTCAGCAATATTTTGACTCCCATGACTTTGCAACTTTGTGCTGTGTCTCATAAGGACCACTCTCAGTCTTAGTAAAACCAACATGAATAACATCACCTGCTCTGACCTGAAATGTGAAAAGCACTGTTTCTAGATAAAAAGAGTCAAAGTCCTATTCTGACGTTTGTGCAGTAGAATTTTGGGCGTGGAGATATGAACACAAAGCTAGTCCCAGGGTAATGATGTAAGATATTGGCAATCGACTGTGCTCCTAGGTGTCTGTCTAGCTTTTCTCATCACTTCTGTTTTACTGAACTAGCACAGGGCTAGTGCAGCTCTGCTCCTTTTGGACTGGACAACGATCACACCTGACATTTTCAGAGCACAGGAAGAACAGATAGATGAAAAATGCCCCCTTTATATAAGCCAGCAGTGTAGACAGTGGACTACAGTTGTTTACTATCACTGTGTAAGACTACACAACATTGGCAAGGGACAGTTCAGTAGCACAGCCGTAAATCTGCTCAGGATTTTGAAGTCTGTTGAGGAATACCAACTGCTGACCCATTATACTCAAACTTTTTCTTCTCAACATGCATTCTAATTGGAGACAAGTGGCTCCATAGCAAACATAGCAGCCAACATGATGTTAAACTCAGCAGAAGCCTATAGACATAGTAAATGTTAATTGATAGCACTGTGTCAGGTATTGGTAAAATTCTGTATCAGTGAAATGTAGCTTTGCCACAAAAAATAAAAGCACAATGAGGTGTGTGCAACTGGTTGAGCTGTAACATAAGAGACAGGACATGGATTTAGCTAAGAGGAGAATTTTCCAAACACCCAAATATTACCTAAATAAATGTGGAGGTGTCTAATGTGGGAGATATTAAGCTAGAATTTATTCTGGTAAAAGAAATGAGAGATTGGATGGTGGGGTTTGTTTCATGTTTTCTCCTCTCACAGGGTTTGTCTCTTTTCTGATATGTAAATGGGGGGGGGGGGCAGTTTCTCCTATGAGACCACTCTGCTGACTCTTCTTCTCCGTGGTGCCCAGCAATAGAAGAGGCAATGATGGAAAATTATATCCAGGAAGTTCTACCTGGACATGATGCAGAACTTCTGTCCTGGGCAGTGACGGAGCACTGGGACAGATTGTGCAGAGAGGCTGTGGAGTCTCCCTCACTGGGGATATCCCAGACCCTTCTGGACACAATCCTGTGCCCTGTGCTCTGGGATGGCCCTGCTGGAGCAGGGAGGTGGGACCAGGTGACCCACTGGGGTCCCTTCCAGCCTTGCCCATTCTGTGATTCTGTGGTCAGCTGCTCCAAATGGTCATGCACTGAGTGCTGCTCTCCTGACATTCCCTGTGATTTCACCTTGAACAGATGCAAGTGTGATGCTCTGTCTGAAGCAGTGCTTACTGGGCCACCCCTTCTATCCCCACGGGACTGCACGCATAAGTCTTATTAGATGGACTCAGATTCAGCCCCACACCCTCACAGCAAATTTTCACTTTAATCTGAATGGTTCATGATAATATATATGGGGAAGAACAGGTGCTGTTTTTTCCTACATTTGCATTTGCACACATATCCTTACTGTCTTACTTTTCAAATAAACACAAGCTTTCCGTGGCACATCAAGGACGACCAGCAGAGTGCAGCAACCATTTGAGAAGGAGGTCTTGCACATCACTCCTTTTAGCATGTGCCTGGACAAAGAGAAGTTCCCTGAAGGCAGATTTCAATCCCAGATGTGCACACATGCCAGTTACCAGGGCTAGAAATTCCTCAGTGAAGCACTTCCAGAGGGCTGCTGTAGAAAGGAAAAAAATTGTTCTTCATACCTAATTCTGTGTTAATCAGGCTAAACCAGAAAAAAAATGTGATCATTATCATGATCAGACGATCCTGAGGAAACTGTGAAAAGAGACACTAAATGCACTTTTTCTTATATACAAATAGCAATTAAAAGGTCTAAGTATCCTCCTATGAGGTCTGCATTACATGGGCATTTTTCATCCATTTATTGATGATCAGGATAATAATGGAGAGCAACCTTTCACAGGTTGAGCATGTAGAGACTCCTAGAAGGTCAGGGAGGCTCTGCTGCTGACATGATGTCACAGGACGGCTCCTGGCTATGGCATTCCATGTTGGACACACTACAGGTAGAAATAAAAAAGGATGCTGAAAATGTTATCAAGCCACTAATTCCAGAAAATGCATAGTAAACAGCAAGGATAAAGCAGGTTAAAATTAAGTGGGCTACTGACTTCTTTTAACATGCCTGGAAATGAGTGTGTAAATAATTAATGCAAGCTCAAAAAAAAAGGGCATATGAAGACTGAGAGTGGGTCACAAATGTTTAATTTACTCACAATAAAAGATAACTGTCCTACCTTTTAAGAAAACATCTTGTTCAGTTTTTAAGATGAAGCAGAAAATAGACCCACAGCAAAGTGGCTGGTTTGAAGAGTGATTCACATAAAGACACCCAACATGATTTCCCAGAGGGGTTGGATATATTGTGAGAAAGATGGGATTCCCTCAGTCCCATTCCACAGATTTACCTAGAGCATCCTCTGAGCTGGAGAGGACTTAGAGTACTATAGGCAGGCCATAAAATTAAAAGCACCATCTTCCCTCATATTTGTTTAACGATTTAGCTTGATGCAAGTTTAACAGCTGGAAGGAATTATAGATGAGATTTTTGGCATACTATGACAAAGCTGAAGCCATTCAGCAATTCCCAGTGCATATTATGAATCAGTTTGTATGGAATGCTGGATAAAAGGGTGGACAGTACTTAGGGCTTCCAGCTCTTAAAATGCAGCCTTTGAAATATAGGTAAGGAAAGGTAGATACAGGAAAAATGACTTGTATAAAAGGTGTAGTACACATTGTGGTACCCAGGATTTAACTTTCAGATGTGGGTACTTATTATGGAAAAAGGTAATGAGTAGAGAAAAAAGATCATAAAGCAGCAGGTGTGAAAGAGTTCAAGTCTCTAGACTCTTTATCTACTCATTCTCATTAAATTAGATTGCTTCCATATACTTAGTGGTGTAAATATCAGTTTACCAACTAAATTTGTAGCTGAATTTTACCAGAACCTTTCTGAGGTGTTTATGTTCGAAATCCAAGTTCTTGAACTGATGCTTATTCTTGTCCTCCCTATCTAACCACAAGCTTTTAAGTTTCTTCCTGGTTTCTCCTTACTCGATCCTAGCTCTACAACAGAATTAAATAGCAGGCATTTCACTTTGTCCCTTCCTGAAAACAGCTTCTGCTTTTCTAACATGCAAACTGGGTACAGATAATAAGTGAATGCTGGGCTGCCCTCAAGGTCAGGCTTCCAGAAGCATACACACACTGCCAGGAGCATCCAAAGGAGATTTTCTCCCTGGTTTTAGTGCTTTATGTCCTTTTCTCTTACATTAATAGATCTAGTCTTATATTTTTTGACCAAATCCTGGAGGATGTAATGCCACCCTCAAGCCAAAAATCTCAACATTTGGTCCAACACAGTAACAGTTTATTTGGCACAGCCCTGCAGAGGAAAACTTGTGGGTAATGGTTGATGAAAAACTCATGAGCCAGTTGTGTGCACTCAGAGCCCAGAAAGTCAAATGTATCCTGGGCTGCATCCAAAGGAGTCTGGACAGCTGGTATGATGAGATGATTTTCCCACTTTGCTCCTGCGAAATCCCACCTGGAGTACTGTGGGATTTCCCACTGTGTTCAGATCCAGTGCCCCCAATGGAAGAAGAACAAGGAATTGTTGGAGCAGACCCTGCTGAGGAGGTTGTGCTTTGATAAGAGGATGGGAGCACCTCCTCTGTGAAGACAGGATGAGGAAGTTGGGGCTGTTCAGCCTGGAGAGGAGAGGGAAATGTGAAGACCTCACAACACCTTCCAGTATCTGGATGGGGCCTACAGGGAAGCTGGACAGGGATTCTTCATCAGGAACTGTAGCGACAGGACAAGGACTAAAGGGGTTAAACTGAAAGAGGAGAAATATAGTTTAAATATTAGGAAAAAAATCTTTACTGTGAGGGTGGTGAGGCCCTGGCACAGGTTCCCCAGGGAAGCTGTGACTGCACCATACCAGAAACTGTCTAAGGCCAGGCTGGACAGATTTGGAGCAACCTGGGATAGTGGAAAGCGACCCTGCCCGTGGCAGAGGGTAGAATGGGATGAGTTTTAAGGTACCTTCCAACCAAACCACCCCATGACTTTACGAGTCAAGAACCCTTGTTGTGAGAGAGTTTGATTTAGAGCTACCTATTTACTTAGGATATTTACCTATTTAACACTTTATATTTACTTAAGATACAAAAGCTTTTATCTGAGATTCAGTGGAGCCCTACTGAATTGTGACCCATCAAGTGACTTTCAATTATTCTCTACCTGGATCCATTGGAAATATTTTGTGGTCACATCACCTTACCTAGTGATTATCTGTTCAGTTGATTGCTAAGTAGAACTGCATTCTGTTTTCTCATTGATGATTTTTAATTATAATCTGAACTCTGTCATGGGCTCTAATCAATAAAGTGCCGGGAAACCTCAGAAGCTGAAAGAGGGAGAAATAATCATTAGATGTTATTAAAGTGATGGCCAATAGAAGCACAATTCTTTGTATGATGGCCAATGTTTCAAGTGCTTATTGATTTGCTTTTATAACAATTATACTGCACTCAGGGAAGCTGGGAAGTTAGAGGAGGAAGAAGAAAAGCCAAGGGGAAAAAAAAAAAAAGAAAAACACAAATCCACAGAAGTTATTCATGCCTCAGAAGGCTCGAGTTGGAATATGCGCACTTAGATGATAGTCTGTTCTCCTAAACCTTTATAAAGAAGCCATGCTTTCTGAATGTGTTTTCTTTGATTTTTCATGTCAAATATTTTAATATTGTCATTGCTTAACATGGGCCTACAAAACACAGTGTTAGCCATACCGTGGTGTCCCCATTCCATGCAATGTGATGATTCTTCAGACAGCTTTAATATGAAAAAAGTGTTCCCCATGCATGATTTATAACAGCTTTATAAGGTGAAGTAATTACATTATCAGATATCCCTGATGTGTTTGAGCAATAAGGCACCTTCATAATAACAGACGACATCTTATAATTACCACAAGGCAATTGCACTCCTGGGGAGAGGAGGAGGTCAAAATACATGTCTTGCCTATACAATGCCCCCAAGGAAGTTATTATCAGGATATAAATAAATAAATACAAGGAAAAGAAGAACAAGGAAGAAGAAGCTGATACTGAATAATGTTGAGCTGTCATATAATGTAATTCAAGATTTATGGGAAAGGACAAAAGTGTATTTTCATGCTAGGATGCAATGTGACAGTTCAGAATACCTAAAGAGCAATTTTGAATGAGCAGAGCTAATCACAGAAGTTGACCCATCTCCTCGGAAATCTCATTGGCCAATCAAAGCCATTTGGTAAATAATCAGACTGGACTGAGATATATATTAAATATGCAACATGCATTTTTTGCTCACAAAACTGTTTCAGTATATGTTTCTGGGTGATTTAGCACATTTGTGAGTCTTACATCAAGGTTTCTCCCTCCTCCTAAATGTTCTTATAGGTCTGTTAATGGAATCCTAGAAACCAACCATGTCCTGAGCTGCACCCCAAGGAGTGTGGGAAGCAGTTAAAGGGAGGGGACTCTGCTCCTCTGCTCCACTCTCGTGAGAATCCCATCTCCAGAGCTACCTCCAGTTCTGGGGCCCCCAAAACCAGAAAGACATGGAGTTGCTGGAGCAAGTCCAGAGGAAATGCAAAAGATGCTGCCAGGGCTGGAGCCCCTCTGCTCTGGAGCCAGCCTGGCAGAGCTGGGGGTGCTCACCTGCACAAGAGAAGGCTCCAGGGAGAGCTCAGAGCCCCTGCCAGGGCCTGAAGGGGCTCCAGGAGAGCTGCAGAGGGACTGGGGACAAGGCATGGAGGGACAGGACACAGGGAATGGTCTTAACCTGAGGGAGGGCTGGTTTACATGAGGTATTAGGCAGAAATTCCTGTCTGTGAGTGTGGTGAGGCCCTGGCACAGGTTGCCTAGAGAAACCGTGGCTGGGCCATCCCTGGGGGCAGGTGGGCCAGGTTGGACAGGGCTTGGAGCAACCTGGGATAGTGGAAGGTGTCCCTGCCTATGGCAGGGGGCTGGAATGAGATGAACTTCAAGATCCCTTCCAACCCAAACCTGTGATTCTGTGATCTGATAAACCTGCTATAATTTTTATTTTCTTTCTTTTCACAAAATGCAAGAGGGGAAACAAAACCCTTCTGGCAGCTGAATCTTGAGTTTTATTTTTTTTTCCAGGCTATTTGCCTTATTTTTGTGCAAATTCTAATTAGCCAGATCTCTGGTGTGTGTTATATTCAGAGGTCCATTCAATTATCCTCCATTCACTGCTTTTAGGAAATTTTTAATTTCATGGAAGGCCTAAAGAAATTAAGGCAGTGACTAATCTGATGGGCAACAAGATAGGCAACCTTTACGTATGTTGAGAGAGGATCCAACATCTGCTGATGGGAATTAACAAGATGATGTTCCCAAACTCTTTCCAGGAGAAACAGATCAGAAGATAAACACAGACTGTGGTGTGGGAAGGCAGTGCAGCATTGCAAGAGGTTGCACAGACCTATTTAAATACTCAAAGGATTCGATCTATTTTCGTTTCCTCTACCATCCCACATGCTTCTAGTTGAACACAGGACATGGAAATAAATTTATGTGCCCTTTCCCACCCAAAAGTTACTTGGTGCTTTTTTCTTAGCTCAAAAGGACTACATGTTTTATGTTGATGTTTCTATCTTACAATTAAACTGAAGGGCTTAATCAAAGAAAATCATGTCTCAGCAGGAAGGCAGAAGCTGGTAAATAGGCTGTAGGGGGCAGGGAGAATACATAGTGTTACCTAGCAGTGCATGTGGCTCAAACATTACCCAAATAATCAGTTAATCAAAGAAGCTTTGTCTCCTATACTGCACAGAGCAGAGCAGGCCATTAACTTACTCACAGTGACAAATGGGGATAGATGGATTTTAGTTTCAGGTTTCATTCCTGAGGTGCATTTCACGGTACTCTCCAGAGCTTCTCAATGTGCTTGGTTTCCCATCAGAACTTCCCTGACAAGTGCTACTAAAGCTATTTATGCTTTGGGAGCTTTAACATGGAGGCTGTTTTGCCTGGTTCCCGCTAGCATAAGACCTCCAGCACAATACACAACCAGTTAGACATGTCACAGTAAATTATTGGGAATTTCCCTCAGAACACGTGGAAAACTGTTTTGTACAGACAGGGTGGCAATTGTAGAGTGTCTGTTCAGTCCTCATTCCTTCTATCTTCTTTTGTTTATCATTCTTCAGTCTCCAGTTTTTCTTTGCTCCTTTTTTATGCCTCTTCTTTTTTCCCCACTTCTCCCAAGTTCTTCCTTTTTTTTTTTTTTATTTGTCCTTCTTGTCAGAAAACATCCCTACGCTTTAGTATAAACAAACATATTTCCCAAAACAAAATTCTTTCTGGAGTGCATAGAGCACTCTCTAATCTGATTTTAATGACCATGTTCAACTAGTGGTATGATTCAACCTGTTGGTTAAAGTACACAAATTTAGAGACTGGCATGTAGATAACTAAACTTGACCTCAGTGTGTGCATTGTCACTGAGGACAGGGACATGAGTCAGCAGCTTTGGCACAAAAGCTGAATACTCTTTGAGATTCCTAAGGCACCCCGAGTGATCTCCAGCTGACCAAAAGTACCCTCTAGGTCCTGAGTGATGTGTGCCATGGGTAATGTGGAGCCCAACACGTTTTCAATGGCACTCAGGGCTATGTGTAGGACAGAATCAAGGCCCAAGATGTTCAGTGGGTGCAGAGATCTAGTCATCCTGATGTGAAGACGACAATCACCTTCATTTAGTCAGCTGAATGTCTCAATTGACTGTACTGACTAAATCTCCAATGGCTACAGTGGAATTGATGCCAGAAGCATGTTTGTGAAAACCTTTATTCAGCCTTTTTGTATCCTAGTCTGTCAGTTGAATCCCAGCTTGTTTGCCTCCTAAAACTAGGATCAAACTTCATGAGTTGTGTACATGCTACAAAAGGAGAGGAAGTAAGGGACTTCTGCTATTTTGCCTAACTTTTCCAGCAAATTGGCAGATATGTACAAAGAGTAGGGATTTGCACAGGTGTAAAAAGGAAATCTGGAATTGTTTCCCACCACCAATACTTCCAGGACTCTGTTAAGCTTTTATAAATGTTTATAAAATATCTATCAGTATTTTTTATTTTTCTTTTTTTACTATAATAGGGACATATGTTTGTTTTTAAAAATCAGCATCTGCTTTTCCAGGTTTCCTAAGACGTATTGGTGTTCCATGTACATTTATATACAATGTCTTTATTACAAATAGAACCTTTAAAAATACCTTAGTTTTTTTTTATTAGTTTGAGATATACTCAGCATACATTATATTCTGGTTTTATATTTTTTTCTATTTTTTCTGTTTTCTTTGTCTTTTGCACTCTTGAAATAATGGGATCTCAGAGCCAGCTCAGTAAAAAAAAACTATTTCACATTTTCCTTCAGCTTCCTGAAAATTACAGCAAAAGTACACAAAGAGTATAATTCAAACACTAAGCTGAATGTATCTCTTAATGGGCTTATGTGAGAAAGCATTTAGTTCTTTCAGCTGAAAAACATTGAGGGACATGGAAATAGTTGGTAAAAACACTGATGATATAACAGGAAATCTGTAAGCAAGTTCATAAGACTTAAAAAGTTTCAACATTAAAGAAAACAAATAAGGGTTCTCACAGTGCATTCACAAAGACAGATGATGGATTCCATATCTGGTCAAAAAGTTATTTATCAAATCAAAGCCAACATCTTAATGGGTAGAATGTTCTCATTAAACTCTAATAAAAGTCTCAACCATGATATAAAATCCATAAGACTTTATTTTAATCCTACTAAATCCTGTCAGGAACTTTTGTTATCTGTATCACACACTATTCCCATGCTATTCCAAAAAGAGTCTGAAGTTTCTATGTTCTACATAAATTTTTTTTTTCCGTTACAATTTATTCTTACTCTTACTTTTGAAAAGTATTATACAAATAAAACATCCAATAAAAATCCCTTTTAAGAATGTTATGTTACTATTAAACATTGCATAAATTTAATATGAATTAGATTCTATTAAATTTAATAGGTTTTGAGTTATTGAGTTTAATTCATTTTCAATAAATTTCAATTAAGCTCAATTTGTTTCAATTTTTTATTAATTCCAGTCACTATCAATTATCTTCAATTAATTTAATCTTGTGCTACATTTTCAGGTAATTCTCCATTACTTTCAATTAGTTTCTATTAATTTCAAGTGGGTTTTGTGTCTGTTAACTGATTTCACAAGAAACAAATGTCCTTCTTTAATGTGGGTCTGCACTATTACTGCTTGTCCTCGTGCCATAAATGGGTAATTCAGGGCCAAACCCTCATGTGAGGACACTGCCATAGTCCCAGCAGTGTCAGTGTAGTATTGTTCAGCAAGAACAGTCTCGTGCTTCCTGAGAACTAAGGAATGTCTGGGAACAAAAATCAGAATGAATTTCACCTGAATCTTCCATGAGGTCTGTATTTCACCCTAATGTTTCCAAGGAAGTATACTAGTTATCCTGCCTTACTCGTCTCATTTCTCAGTTACATGGTGAGACAGAAACTTAATGGTCAAGAAAATGTGACTCCTCTCATCATAAAACAAGATGAAATCACCTGCATTAAGAGAAGTCCTGTGACTCTGTATCTCTTAAGCCGTATTATCCATATTGATTCCCTCCACTGATTACAGTAGGAATTAAGACATTTAAGTTTAGATGTAGACATTGGCAGAGCAGAAATGTGAAAGTAGGTCAGATGATCATCTATTCAAACATGTATGGTTTGGTAACTGGCCTGATTTCCATGAGGGACAGATGAAAGATAAAGGAATGATCTTCTGTGTTGTTTCCAGTTCAGTGCTCAGTTTAAGCTTGTGGTGGCTGTAATTAAAACTCTCAGTACTCTAAGTACATAGTTGTTTTGGGTGAAAACAATTATTATGATGGGAAAATTCATGTGGCAGAGCAGCATATAAATATCCTTTGAGAACACGGATGAAGAGATTCATGGTGGAGTTTCATAGAATGATGGAATCACAGGTGGGATTGGAAGAGGCATTAAAGACCATTTAGTCCAACTAGATCAGGTTGTTCAGAGCCCTGTACAAAATGGCCTTCCATGTTTCTGGGGATGGAACATCCACTACCTCTCTGGGCAAACTCTGCCAGCATTTCACCACCTTCACTGTAAAAATCTAACCTAACTCTGCTTTAGGTTAAAACCGTTGCCCCTTGTCCTATTGCAACAGAGTCTGCCCCCACCTTTCTGTTTGTATAATTGTACTGATTGATTTACTCTCAAAGCAGCAGTTACCTCCAAACAAGCTCTGCAAAGTGAGGCAATAATCTTTGAACTGCACCAAGGTCATCCACAACAAACTTTTAGTTTTGTTATAACAAAATTAAAGTTAAATAACCTCTTCGACATTTCTGCACAGCAAAATTAATGAGAAATAACGACAGGTTTTACAACCTAGAAATGAAATTAAATCTTCCCATCATTCAAAAGTGAGGTAAAACTGTAATGTAGGTTAGCTGGAACACATCTCTGGCTGTTCAGCTTGGTTGGGTCTTTTCTATCCATAAGCCACCTCTGCTGTAGCATGTGCCAGACATCAAAATCTGGGGCAAGAGCCAAGGCTGGTTGGAGTCATTGGAGGCTTCACATTTTCCTTCACTGAACTTTTAGGGAATGTCCTGAAGCAGCCCACGTTTTTGGCGGCCAACCCTCTGTGTTTATTTTAGTCTGATACTATACATCCAGAAGTCTGAAACTCAAGAGGGCTGTTCAAGCACCGTGTGTCTGATCAGGTTTTACAGACTCAGTAACTGTTGCTGTTGGGCTAGTGAAAGAGGCAGCAAATTACTTTGACTCGAAGAGTGGCAAAAAGGGTAGTTTATTTGAAACACACGATTTATAGATTATACATTGCTATAGTTACAGTTGATTGGTTCTATGTTAATTTATCTGACTCTATTGGTGATCTCAGCATGACGTAGCTCAAGGACACTAATCTAAAACATAGTCTAAAGTTTACATTTCTTACTTACTAGTTATCTCTAAAGTCTCTCTCTGACTGTGGGCACAGCCACAAGTAACACATATGCAGGGAGGGCTGGCTATTTATTCTCATCAGGCGTGTGAGTGAAACACACCTGGAGCTGGTAAGCAATTTCACTATGCAGCCACACAACTAGACTTTAATTCTGACTTTAATTCTCACCTCCTCCAAAATTACCATCAACTACAGATTCCTGGTGTTGGTGAACCACACCAAAACAGTTCAAATTTTTCATCTAGTAGCAGAACCTGCGAGGGATGCACAAATACAACTCTCTTTTCAGCAGCTGAAAATGTGAGTGATAGAAGCACTTTTCTGGATTAGTATATTCAACCAATATAACAATAGTTCTTCTTGTGCAGATCAGTGCTCAGAATAAGTTACTACATTCAGATCAACCAGGTAGAAAGATCTCAGCAGCTCTTTTCTAAAAGCTTTTCCTTTGGGTGGTTCCATTCCATGACAATTTCAGAATACACAGATGTCAAGGATGGAGAGGACTGCAAAATAATTACAGATATATATTGGAAAGTTGCCTTCCTTTCCAGATTAATTTATAACATTGAACTGCTACTGAGAAATTGCAGAATGAACCTGAAATCACAGGCAAGAATTCTGCTTTTGAAAGTGTTTCTATCAGAAACAAAATAAATCAAACTAAACAAATATAGAAAGATGTTCAATAAAGATGGAATTGAAAAGAGGAAAGATAGCATGTTATCCAGTGCTGTGTCAGCTGACAATCAGGAAGCTGGTGGGTTTTATTGAATGTACACCGCTTTGGAAAAATGTATATCCATTTGCATTATAAAAGCTCATCTACAAATGTACTTTGGGTTTAAAATCCCATATGTTGGCTGCCTTACTAATATTGGTTCAAGCAAATTATGGCTTGGCTTCACTAAATGCACATATCTATTTCAGTTAGAGTGTTCTAATTTGGCAACAAATACTGTATTATTTATTCTGTGGCACAGATCAGGTTATATAAAATTAATGGCTGAACTTCATTCATATGGACTGAATTAAAATGCGTTGGTCAGAATGGAAATGAAGGGCAGAGAGAAAAAGAAACCTGGATTTGGTTATATTTATGTCTGTTCCTGCATCAGCACAGCACAGTGATGAACAAGTGCTGGCTGTACTTAATACATACTAATTCCAAAACAAAAAAAAAATTCACTGGCATAGTCTTTGCTTATGGAGGTTTTAATTTACAACATATTGGATTTTTCAGGTACCAATTTAATTTGAATTTGTTTTAAAATGCCCAAAAATACTTATTGATTTTAAATATCACTGGTTTGCTTTGGTTTTTATGCAAGTTTCAGGCAAATATATTCTGGATGCCCTAGAATATTCTGAATTATGCTTCTGTCTACAAAAATAACCTTGTGTTATCTTGTCTCATATCTCAGAACGCTCCTGCAATGCTATAACCAGCTCTGCCCAGTAGTGACAATCCTTCCCTACAGATCCCCAACCTACCCCGTCCTCTCCAGCATGGCAAAGAGTTTACCAGTCAGTCAAGACTCTGGAGGTTCTGAGGACAGATTGGCATGACTGCAGAAAATAGTTGTGTCATTGATAAACGTTTCCTCTTCCTATGGCACATCATGGGCAGGGATCCCTTATTGCAGAGCCAGGCAGGGTCTGGATTTTACTGGAGATCTGTGGAGTGGTGCTGTAGTGGTTAGAGATTTCTATTAGCAGTGGTGCTGAAAAGCATCAGACTTGATATCCATCTGTCCATCCATCCATCCATCCATCCATCCATCCATCCATCCATCCATCCATCCATCCAAAATAATTCCATTGTCTGCATCCCTACATGGCACAGCAGAGCTGAGATTCTGCTGCCTTCCCACAGATGGGGTAACACCATAACTTGGCCGTGGCTCACACCTTCCTGTAACTACTCTTTGCCCCTTTCATTTGAGGCTACCACTGTGTACACTTCCCTCCGGGCCCTGGTTTCAGCCTCATCCTGTCCAACCTGCCTATGAAGTGAAGATTCTGAGATATCATGGACAAGAATGCCAGAAGCACACAAGCAGGTTTTAGCCCTGGGTCACCTCATTCAAATATTGCCATTCCCAGAATATACTCCATTTTTTTAGTCTCTTGGCTTCAGGTTTAAAGAACAACTCAACAACTGAGGAACTTTTTTTTTTTTTTTTTTGCTAGAGCTCAGAAAAACAGGTGCAATGCTTATGCTTTCTTTCCAGTGGTATTCTCATTCCATTTAAAATTACTGCTGTTATTCACATGTCTAAAGAGAAGGTGCTTCCTTGTACTCCTGGAAAACACAGCAGTGCATCTCCTGAACAGCTGGAAGTAAACTTGTATTTGAGCTGACACTGATGACTTATTACATGAAATCAAGCATTTTTTCCTCAGTTTCCAGAAATCCCATATTGCTTTATCCACATTATCAGAAAGATGTCAGAGGGAAGCTTCACTCCTCACAAAAATCCAGAAGGAAACTCAGGAAAGAAGGAGACAAAAGTGTTTTTGCTACTGGTGCACATTGTGAGAGTTGCTTCTGGAACACATCAGTGTGACTGTAAACCTCAGCAGTTTCAGAACAAAATGTAAAACATTCTTCCATTGACCTCACTTTCCCACAATAACACCACATAAAATAACAGAGAAAGGAAAAAAAAATACCAAGTGCTTTATGAATGCACTTTAATAAATCAATAGGGGGTTTAGATACCACAGTGGTAGCTGCTGTATAAATATCCAGACAGGAAGATCCTGTCCTGGAAAATTAGAATAGGCAGTTCCTGAACCTGTTATTGTCCAGTTTTGCTTGAAGTAGGAGAAAGTGTTATTTTTCCCCACTGTCAGAGAAAACTTTGTTATAAATAAGTATATCTCTGTGTCACTGGTGCTTGGTATAGCACCCAAGATGTTTTCTGTGTGATCCAGTCAAGGGAAGAACTACAACTTGTTTGTATTTCTGGTTATAGAGAGATACAGAAAAAGCACAGCAGAGATGAAATTAGCTTTCATGTCGGCATGTAAGTAATGAAAACAGAAGAAAAAAACAAATGGTGTGCAAGATAGCCATATATTATGAGTTTCAGAAAAACGTTCAGAGATATTTTACACTCTTTGTTTTACTGATGCTTTCAACATGTTACATTATTCTCTCCTGAGAGAATACTGTGTATTAAGCTAAATTAACTGGTTTTAAGCTGAGACCTAAAGACTGACTATCACACAAATTCTCCAAAATGCAGCACAGCAAACACACTGCATTTCATTGCAGTACAATGCTCTCTTTTAGCTTTGAAAAGAGAGGTGGAATGGATGCCATCTACAGAGACAGAAAAAAATAGCCTTGAAATAAGCTGAGAAGCAGGGATTCCAAGAAGGCAATATTTTAAGTAAAACAACTGAAGAGAAGGAAATGCAGAATGTGAAAACTGGAGGAGATCAGGCTTACAAACAGGCAGGGCAGAGTGCTATGGGAAGGTCAAAAGCCAATTAAGAGGATGATGGAACAAGGGCCAGGCTTCTTGCAACGAAGTGGGTGATAATGTCAGGAAGGTGCAAGGAGGATCCCATCGGAAAATAGAAGAGCAGTGAGAGTATGTGGCTGGGAAAGGAAGCTGTGAAGAATTGAATGTAACTGGAAGTAGAAATAGAGCTGCAGAGTATGAAAGGAGAAAAGAGAAATGAAAATTAGATAGAAGAACTCTAGGAATGGATTAGCCAAAGTCCATCTTTGCAGGCTGAAAGATGAAAGAATAGGAAAAGCTAGTCTGGGGCTTAATTGCCACTGTCATAGCTAATGAATTATTAACAAGTAAATTATGAAATTGAGTAAATTCTTCCTCTGTCTCAGCCAGCTCACTCTTCTGACAGTCACCAGTGAAATGCAAAGCTCTTTTTACAATTCCTTTCCCTTCTCTTATGCAGTGGCTGGCAGCACACTCATTGAATTATTTCCTTCAGGGCTGTTGGAACCTCTCCCTTGGCGCTTTTGGGTGGAATTCTCCCACCACAGGCCTCTACAATATGATGAGTTCTTGATAAAGCTCTGCTAATGACATCTCTACAGAAGTTGTTCCATTACTTCCATGGGTTATCCCAGACTTAAAGGCCATCATCCTTACCATGAATTTATTTAAAACAAGTGCAGTAAGCCAAGCTTAATGATGTTAAGAAATGTGTAAAACCCACACACCACGATGCTAGTTTTTGTTTTCTTGCTCAGAGAACTTACTTTCCAGATTATTCTGGAACAAAGAAGGGCCAGGTAGTTAGGAGCCTGCTTTTAAAATGTCCACCATGAATTCATTTATAACTGACAAGAAAAAAAAAAAAAGAATAAATTCTTACAATATCATTGAAATAATACTAGCCACAGCATTTTTCTAATCCTGGGTAGGGGCATCCCACATCCCTGTCTTTTGGCTAATGCTTCTGCATCCTTTTCCAGCTAGAGAAGACAACCAGAATTTTGTTATGCCTCAAAAAAGGGATATAAATAGGAACCTGCCGGGGTTTGAGGGTAGAAGAGGCAAGGGGACAACAGTTTAATCCTCCACTAGTTCTAATGCAGTTTTACATCCTAAACCTGAGAAATCCTGTCCCATCCTCTATATCTCCAGACACCATTTGACTATCTGTCCTGAAGGATTTAAGGAAATATATAATAATTTTTATTTTCCTAAATAGAGGAGAAATAAAAAGGGAGAGACCACACAATCTCCCAACCATGATTTTCAGAAATTTCAAAGAAGGTAACTGTTTACCCAAAACACACACAATGCTCAACCGAAGCTAACATCTTCTGTCTACAGTAGATTTTGCTAATTTTAGTCAAAACAACTTTTCACTGGTGAGTTTTTTTTACTAACTAACGTTTACTGACTATTTTTGGCTTATTTGTAGGGTAGTTCCTGCTGCTGCAAACCTGGCATAGACATTATAGTAGACATTATAGGTGCTTGCAAAATGAGAGAAAGCACAGATGTTACTTAGCTGGTCTTTGAGGTGATACAGGCAGAGAAGAGAATTCTGCAGCACCTTCTATACAAAGGCAACCAGAACAGATCAAGGAAAATATGCACAGCCAGATCTAGAGAGGATGTTTATCACCGGCCGGGGGCTCTATACAGTCACGAACGGGACGGGACTGCTCGGAATGCACCTTGAGCCGTTTATTTTCCAGTATCAGTCTCTTTACAATGTCATGGCAATGGAAAGATGCCACCAGCTCACATCCCAGACAGCAGACAAGGAACTTAATGTTACAGCCTATTTTATAAGTTTTCTGACCAATCGCACAGAGCAAAAGCATTTTGACAGTAGTTCCATCCAATCGCTATAAGCACACGTACCTTCAGTTAAAACAATGCTTGCTTATTTCGAATACAATACCTGTTTGTAAGCCTTAAAACACAATGCACAGAGCTCCACTATTAAGCTTAGAACTTCTTCATATCTGCTAGATATACTTTTCTGCAGCTTAGGAAGTTATTCTAGACAAGCATTACTACAGAACCATTGTTCTAATTGTCCATCCTCTTATACTTTTTATATAACTTTTCTGCTGACTTATTTTATAGCTACTGCTTAGCTCTAATCACAATTCTGCTGTCTCTGAGGCCTGCCTTTTGCAGCTTTCCCAAAAACTCTCTAATTTTATGGAATCCCGCAATGTTGAACATGAGGAGCTTCTGGTGGATACAGGCATAATTAACCCAGAGTAAGATCAAGACTCATAGATCAGCAAACACCAAAGGGAGGGATCAGAAGATCTGCTGCTGCTCTGTTTAGCTTGCTGGGATCTGTTGCAGCTCACGGGTTCTCTGTGTTTCCTTCAAAAGGGGAGAACACAGCCTAAAGCTGTCACTATCTGGTGATGCTGACCAAAAACAAAGCCTTGCTGTCATCCGCTCCAAAAGTTTTGTATTTTACACTTCTCTTTGCCAGCTCTGTAAGCAGCTGTTTGCTCTCCTCCCTGGTGTAAATCAGGAGTAGCTTTAGTCAACACGGTGCTGTTTCTCTGTTCATCATATGGTAAGGATCCAGTACATTCTTCCTCCTGGGAGAGAAGAATACAGCCAAGAATATATGTCAGCCTCGTTTTCCTTGCTCTTACACCAGCATGTGACTGTAATCATAAGAGATTGTTTTCTTGGTTTTTTGGTTTTTTTATTATTTTCTTAATGACAAAAAATACCCATCTAGATAAAAATCAGGAGGAATCAGCTGTAAGTGGTGGGTCTTTTTTAAGTACAGTAATGTGAAAGCAGTGCAAGAAATAGAGTGGGTAGTTGTATTAAGGAGTTCAGGATCTAGGAATATGCTTCTTATGCATCACTGAGACTCTTGTTACTAACTGCAGCTATGAGGATTAGCTTATGCTGTGACTGAGGTGAAGACATGTGTGCCCAAAGCCAGGTAGAGCTGATCATGTTCTCAGACTCTCCTGCAAATGGGATAATTTAATAATCAGTGGGATCTCCTCATAGCCAATTCAAATTCACACATCCTGCAGCACAGTTTCAGCTTTCTCAGTGGTAGTCTGCAGATCTGCTACAAAAGGAGTACCATATTAAACACTTCTACTTACTGCCACAATGTATGAAAACGTGTTTTCTATCTTGGAAGACTTGAGTAATTTGAGGCTTGAAAGTCATCCTCACTTAAGTTGATTTCATGTCAAGGTACCAAATCCACCCTGACCATTATCAGCTGAAAACCAGCACAACTTCAGAAACTTTCTAGGGGCAACCAACTTCTGTCCAGTGTCAATACCCAGTTACATTTGGGTTAGAGGGATTATCTCATGCATTAGCAAGTATATATAAATAAAAAACTCATGGTAAGGCCACAGGATGAAAAGGCAACTGTTGACAAACTTTGCTAACCTCAGTTGGGGGCAACAGAAGTCATGGAATCACTTGGGTTGGAAAAGACCCCTAAGGTCGTCAAGCCCACCCGTTCCCCAGCACTGTCAAGTCCACCACTAAACCATGCCCCCAAATGTAACATTAAGACATCTCTGAAATCCCTCCAGGAGAGGTTTAGACTGGATATTGGGAAAAATTTCTGCAACGAAAAGGTTTTCCAGCCTCGGCACAGCCTGCCCAGGGCAGTGGTGGACTACATTATTATGGGTTGAAAATTTGTCCTCTTAGGAGTGATTAAGAGATAAGGAAAAAAGTCATGGGAGCACATAATTTAGTTTTGCTGTGGGGAGAATTTAGCAGATGGTGTCCTCATGAGCCACACTGTGCCCACTGTTCTTCACAGTATCCACATGTAATCTGAAAAAGGAACAGCACTCGCAGGTGTTAAAAATTATACAGGGCAGTCAAATCTAATACAGACTGCAAAGAGTCACAGAGTTATCTTAAGGTACCGTCTAACTGGATAATAAAATGGTTGAGAAAATTTAATTTCTACAAATGCTAAGTAACGTACATGTGGAAAAATAACCCTAACTATACATATTCATTGATGACTCCAAATAAGATTTATATCACTGTATTTCATTTATGTATTCTGAATGGAATATACTATCACATTGTCTTGCAAAGCATATAGTAGAACTGGAAGACATAGAGAGAAACTGACAAGGACAAGTAAAGGCATAAAGCACCCACTACAAAATGAAAATAAACTGTTATGGTGGATATAACAGAGATCTATGGAATGAGGAATGGTGTGAAGAAAATAAGGAGGGGAAATAATTCACTTTTTCCCAGTACAAAATCTCCAAGGCTCCAAAGGAAGTGGTTAGACAGAAAATTTAAAAGGTGGGTTTTATTTTCCTTTCTTTTGGTTTGCTTTTGTTTTTCTTTTTCTTTCTTTTTTGCTTGTTACTTTCTTCTTCTTGTTTTGGTTTTGGTTTCATTTGGGGTTGCTTGCCCATGCTGCACATTGAACTCTGAAGCTTTGTCACAGAATTTTCCAGAAAATACAAAATTATCCACAGATTCAAAGAGAACAGACATCCATGGAAGTCCACAGATCGAGCTGCTGTTAAACCCAGCAGCCCATCTGTGGCCTCCAGTTCAGCACTCCCTGTAATTCTTACTGCTGGAAAGTTGTCCCAGGGGATCACAATGCCTTTTTCACACACCCCAGGCTTTTTTTTACACTGTTCTGGGCATCTGTTGTAGCTACTTTGGAAACAACATCCTGATAAACATTTGTCTTAATCCAGTATCCTACATCCCTATATTGTGAGGGGGAAAAAAAACCCCACAAAAACTCCTGACTAGATTAGTAAGATTAGTGAATTAATTTAACCCGGATCCTGCTGTTTTGCTTCTCACAGAAATCATCTGGGCCCACAAAAATTCTGTGACCAATTGTAAATACAATTTGCATAAATGATCATGCTTATTTGCATATAGTTGCTTCCTTTGCTTCCTTCCCTCAGGGACTGACAATCTGTTCCCTCTGCAGTGAGTTTGGGATTGCCTTGCACCTCTGAATTATATAATTTTACTTCCTTTATCTTTCCCTCTTATTCATTTCTTACATTATATCATGCTTCTTTTCAGGCTCAGCTGAGTCCTCAGCTTACCATAGTTCTGCCTTGCCTTATGTCTCTTCACTCTTTCCAAGAAAATTCACTATTCTTTTTGATGGATATCTCAGTAGTCCCTATAATGTGTAATCACATCAAAAGAAAAGATTACTAACTTTTTATCCTTTTGATGTACATTCAGCTTGCTCTATTTCAAACTGTAAAATACTTACAGACAATGTGTGAAACAGTTTGGTATAAGGCAAATATATTGCTTATTGCACCCCTCCATTTTTTAAATTGTGCTAAAATGGCCCAAATTGTAACTTTCAGGAGAATGAGATTGACAGGCACTTTAGGTAATTTAAGTCACCTCTCTCCCTCAAAAATCCAACTTCCTAATTCAAGTGGAACAAATGTGCAAACCAGACCCTGTATTTTATTTTCTTTTAGTGAGAAAATTTTAAAAAGAAAAGGTCTTTCTGAACAACCTAGCACTTTTTTCCCAGTTTTATTCCAACTCTAAAGCAAGATGAAGAATATTTTTATTATGAATAAAGGGACCTTTACTGCTCTGCTGTTAACTGCCCATAGATGGCTGAGGAGGATCAGAGTTCAGACCTGTCCTTTTTCCATCAAGGTGTGGCTGGTCTTTCCTCTGTGACTGCTGTTGTCTTCTGCTCAGCCTTATTTTAGATCTGCGACAATGAGGTTATACAAGACGTCCCCAAAATCTGGTAAAATCCCATAAAAAGATTAATTTCAGACTGAAAAACTTTAAGATTAAAGCTGCCAATGTTTTCTGCCTCCACAGCACTCTTAAGAAGAATTCACCAGGTTATAGGGGTACCAAACCTCATCTGAAGATTAAAACCTCCTGTCAGACAAGACTGCTCTGGATTACTGCAGCTATTTTCTGGTCATCAAACACCCATCATAGAGGAGATAAAATAATTTATAGGGTGAATAAAATTAAAGGCTACTTCAACCATAGGAATACAACCTTTCCAGCCTCTTTGCAAATGTGAAATTATGTAGCTCATGTGACTTTCATACACTGCTAAAATTTGTCTGAGGGATGTTATGAGAGGCTGTAATTGAGGGATGGACTTTTACTAAAGGATTGTTGTAGTGTCCCCACTCATTCCCTCCCAGGGATACCAGATGTGGGGCTGTTGGGCTGAGTTTTCATTGTTTCATACGTTGTGCAAATGTCTCTTGTGAGAGAATGAATGAGCACCTCATAGAGTACCCCACCCAGAAGAATTTCCCCTGCCACAAGCAGATATTCAAACATCAGTACTGCGATGTGTGCTGGGTTCCCTGGTAAGACACATGCAACAGAATGAGATGGGATCCACTTCGCAGGCAGCACAAGTGAAGCATGAAGCCACTGGTCCCACAAGTCTATGCAAATGTATGGAACAAATCCGATTTGGCTAATAGCCAGCTGTATATTTTAACCACCAGGCAGCCCTTTCTCTCCCATTAGAGGGTACAGTCATCACCTCTGCAAAGCTAGAGTATCACTAAAAAGAGACCAGCTGAGCTTCCCTTCTGTTTCCTCAAGATGTGTGATGCTGTGAAAATACTACAGGCAGTGAGAACTGGTGCACGAAGCGCGCCGTGGATTAAAGCACAGCATTCTTCTCTGCTCTTGTGCTGGAAGGCATCGGTCAGAGAGGAAACCAACAATGAAAAATGGGCTCACTCTGTGTAAATCACCACGGCAGAGGGAGAGAATATTAAAATGTGGTAGCACCTTAGGATAGCGTGGTCCAAACAGGACAGTGTCTGGTCAGGTACGGCACCAGCTGCCTGCGCTGCTGTTTCATTTCCAGGCCATCTCCAAGCTCTGCTGCATATCTTCTGTGGGGTGTTATTAGTTCATGATAATCACACTCTCTGCAGTTCCTTTACTGCTATTATAAAAATGCTTTTATGTTGGGTAGATGTGTTATTTATTACGTGCTCGGAGGAAATGAAGTTGGTAGTTCTGAATGTTGAACAGCAGTTGGAGCTGAGCTGCACAGTTCCCGGTCCCAAAGAACCCTGTCTCCTGTTTCATAATAATAATAGTGATTTATCCCCTGTGTTATTAAGCCATTTGAATGACTCCATGCAGATCTCAGGGCCAGCATTTTATTTCTGTCATCTAAGCTGAAGCTGTAATAGCAAGAACTGACTTTTCTTTTCCTTTTACTTTTTTCTTTTTTTTCTTTTTTCTTTTTTCTCTTTCTCTCTTATTCTTTTTCCCTTCCTTCCTGACTTCCTGACTTCCTGACTTCCTGACTTCCTGCCATCCTTCCTTCCTGCCGTCCTTCTGTCGTCTCTCTCCCCTTGTCTCTGACATTAACAGTACAATAAACCCCACACAATTGGCTTTAAAACATGGTCTCCTCTGCACCTTGACTCGGGCACAGCCCTTCCTGATCATTTTAATCAGTGGCTCAGAACAAGGGGCTGGAAGCCCCCAAGGCTGGGGCCTGCTCCAGGCCATTCCCAAGTGGCTTCAGCTGGTGACGATGTGCCGGGGTGGCCCTTTGTGACACAGGCCCCTTGCATCAGAGCCCTCGATGCCATGGGACACTGTGGTGCACAAAGTCCTTTGTGACATCCCAG
>VXAX01003739.1:100805-128234 GCA_013399835.1 Leptocoma aspasia | reverse complement strand
AAAAAAAAAAAAGTTTCAATGGTGACTTTCTGCATCTGTGTCTGTCTTTATTTTTACAGAGATCGAAAATTATATAAACTGGGATTAAAAGGATTTTATGTCAAAGGTGACAATGACAGTACAGGTAAGATAATGCAATGTACTATGCAATGTGAGGTGCAGTCTTAAGGTGAGTTATGTGTGGTTATTTTAGTTGTTCCTATTTCTGTGTTGTTTTTCAGTACTTTTGCTATGGGGACAGAAGTGCGTAATAACTTAGAACTTACATAGCTTTCAGGTTATCATAATATTGATGTAGAAGTTTGTGTCAAACCAAGTGCAGTGCTTATTCCTGTCCAGATAAACTTTACCACCTTACATAATACTCACCTGGTGCATGGAACAGACTATATCACACGTCCCTGACCTGGTCTTAAGTCATAATTTGGACTTAATTCAAAATTGATTGCATAATGGAGGGTCTGTGGATCCTAGATGTTTGTCTCCTGCTGTCTCTATCCCAGCTAGGACATTAGCTGTTGCTAGTTAATCTGCTGAGCCAGAAGTAGAGAAGTGCAATAGCACTGATGAGGAAAATTATGATTCACATATATACAATGAATCATATGAGGAGGACAAGAAAAATGTCTCACTTGGCCTGCTTGTAATCTAGGAATTATCATGGTGCATAGTCTAACAAATTCAACACCACTCCCTTACTTCATCTTCTGAATTCCTCATGTTTGCCTACCTGAATGTAATTGTTTTGGTATCTTTTTTAATCATTGCTGTGTTGGTAGATCCAGCAGCATAATATCTTAATTTGAAAGGAAGTCTGCACAGAAATAGAAGCTGATAAATAATAGGACAGGTTAGATTGAGGCAATGTGAGAGGAGTGAAAGGAGGAGATTGTAAACTATGGTTTTGTACTTGTATGAGTGATTTGTAGTGAGAATAATCAGTTAAAAATGGAAAGATTTCATGTTATGTGATAATTTGGCAGTAAACATATCCTAAACAACAAAACCAAAAACCTTGAATGTTTCAGTATTATCAGCTGAGTCAAGAGCTTTTGATTTCATAATTTCCATCCATATACAGCTCCTACTTTCTCAATAATATTTGTAATTTTATATACATATGTTTTTGCTTAACAATTTGATAGAAGTGCAAGCTTGCTGGGGAGGGCAGAGTCAGGCAAAGAGAAGGTTATGAGTACTGCTCAGCAGTAGCCAAAACATCAGTGTGCTATCCACACTGTTTCAGCCACAAATCTCAAACACAGTGCCATAGAGGCTGCTATGGAGAACGTTAACTTCTATCCAGACAGACTCAGTGCAGTGCTTTGGCTCTTGAAGGTATATGTTGATTCCTACTGATAGTTATAGAGAAATTAAGCTGTTTATGAGGAAGATTTTTAAATGAGAAAGAAAGCATAAGGGGCAGTTCTGCTATTTTTTGTATGCCATGCTGTGGCATTGAGGTATCAGAACCAGATTATATTCATGGATATGACTTGTTCACAGGGGAAGAACAAGCATCTGAGGAGGAGAACCATTGTCCCAATGTTAGATTAAAGGTGGATACCAATCATGCCTTGGACCTGGAAGAAGTTGAATTAGACTCAGAAGCTGAGCTTATGAAGAGCATGGGATTGCCTCTTCAGTTTGGTGGGCAGTCAGCCCACAGGGACTTCGTGGTAAATCTTTGCTTGCTTTATTTGTCCTGTTTGTGTTGTGTTTCCAGACCTAGGGACATGCCTCCTCTCAGTTATTTCTGAGACGGCAGTTCATGGAAATGTATCTGAGCTGCCTTTAAGCTGCCTGCATTGCATCCTGCTAACAGCACACAGCACCTTGGTCTGTCCAGGTTGTAAAACCCCCCTGCCAGCTGGATTAAACAGGGTCAAGGCTGTGCTTTATGAATCCATAGCTGTACTTCTCTCAAGACTAGAGAAACCTGATTTAAAACAGCTGTGGTAAAGCTGATGCTGCACATCAGGACTACCAGTACACTTCAGTCTGAGCATGTATTTTCACACTGTCTGCTTTAACCATTTAGCTTTTAATAGTAATGTAAACAGCTAGTTTTTCAAATCCCCCTTGCAGCTGATAAAGCCAGGCTGTTCCAAAAGGCAGGAGTGAGGCTTTGGTGCTCTGCTTCCCACAGGGAGCATTTGGGCTTTAGAAAGGCCCTGAAGTTTTCCCAGATGAGAAAAAAACAGTGAAATATTCACAGTGTCCACTTTATGGAATACAGAGTGTATTCCACTTGTACAGTGCCCACTTTATGGAATGACAATGAGACAGAGCACTGCATGGTTCTGACCTGATTAATTTGTAAATAAATAGGAGAAACTTGTATGTGATTTTAATTGATAACTTGTAAATAGACCATACAGGCATCCAACTTCAAGCCCAAAGTATATGTACAATTTTTGTTGCTATGTCATAATATGCAAATAAATTGAATGGGAAAAGAATACATTTTCTTATTAGATTACTACTACGCGTTGTGCTTTGGACTGTGTGTAGTAACATGAGGGGCATGGATGAAAGATCAATGCCAGTTCTTCAGTTTGAACTTCTTTATAGTCCACCCTGTGCTTTTGTCAGTGTAACAAAACTAAGGATTGCAGCTAATGGGGCATACATTTACAGTCTTTTGTCCATGTGAGTTTTGTCATCACAGAAAGTCCCTCTGAAACAAGAGGAGTTGTAATTGATGAAACTAACAAGCTGCCTTAGTGTTCCTTTCAGGAACAGGTTTCTGTCTTCTGTTCCACCAGGTAACTGTAGTAGCCCAGTTTGTTGTAACAAGTGAAATTATTGTATTGCACAAATGAAAGGGCCATCTGTTTGGGCAGGAGGTTGTTGTTTCCTTGTATTTCTGTTAGCCAACTTGGAGATTATTATGGGATGGAAAAGATATTGCTCCCCTCTTTTGGGTCACTCTCTGCAAGGCATACAGAGATTCAGCTGCAGGATTTATAGAGTTTTTGAGTACAGAAGGATTTTTATTTTGTATACAGCATCCAAAGATAGCAAGGATTTAACATTCTATGAGGTTGAGCATTATGTTTGATATCCTAATAAGACACTAAACAGTGTTTGCTGGTCAGGCAGGTACCAGGTAAAAGTAAGGGTCAGCCACCACAGCCCCATAAAACAAAACTTTGATGTTACCAAGGTACTGTTTTGCTGTTGAGCTCAACCTTGTCACCCTTCAATTCCTGACCAACTTCCCTTTAGGATTTATAGTGTTTCTTGTTGATGATTTTCCTTCTGAATCTTTGAGCTACTAATGACTTCCCACTCAGCAGCTCCACTTCTGTCTATCATTCTGCTTTTTTGTGTGTGTGTTTCTACAGGCTTTCTTACAGCTCTTCCTCACACCTTCCTCAGAAGTGTCAGTTGAGGTTATGTAGCAGGGCCCTATCAGACCCAGAAATTCTACAGGCTTTTTTGGGGAGAAAGCTAACAGCAGGGTTGCTCTAAGAGGGAGGGTTCCAATGGAAACAGAAATGTGATTGGAGAGAGGACAAGATTGTATATGTGTTGTGGACTTCTAACTTTTCTGTTATCTTTTAGGCAACAGAAAATTATAGAAAGAAAAATAACGTAAAGATTATGAAAAAGAAAAAGAAGAAAAAAGAGTTACAGCAAAAACCCAAGGATAAAATGGGGCAAGAATGCCAGGCTGAAGCTTGTGATGGTTGTATCCAGTCTGTTTCTGGTGAGCTGGCCCTAGCTACAGAGCAATGTGAGATGAGCAGCAAACCTCAGGCTGTAATTGAAGAGAACTATAAAAGTTCAGAAAGCCTTGCAAGTGAGGCTTTACCCAGTGAACTTAAGGAAAAATGGGAGAAGTACTGGAGCGAGTACGGAGAGGGCCTTCTTTGGCAAAGCTGGTTGGAAAAGCACCAGGAGGTCTCATTGTCTGAGGGCATCACAGCCTCTGAGCCTTGGAGTAGTCCAGATACTAAGGAAGAATGGGAGCAGCATTATAGTGAACTGTACTGGTATTATTTGGAACAGTTTCAGTATTGGACAAGTCAAGGATGGACTACTGAGAGCTCACATGGTGACAAGGTGGAAATTAATGGGATTACACAGGAGACTGGTTTTTTGGGAGAAATGGGCTTGGTTAGCCCAGGACCTGAGCACAGTGAAGTGCTGGGCTTGGAGCTGTCTGCCTCCAACACCAGAAGTGAGGAAATACTCCCTTCAAGTGCTGATCCCCACAGTGAAATAATCTCTGGGATTGGTAATTTAAATCTGAATTTGGAGGAAGTGGAGCAGAGCAGTGCTGCTCTAACAGTAGCCCATGAAGATCCTGAAGAACAGAGTTCCTCTGACAGTGGAAGCCAGAAGGAGCCCTGTGATGGAGGAAGCAGGAAAAGGAGAGCATCTTGTGAAAATAAAGGTGTTAACCAGTCAGGTAATACAAAATCAGATAAAGTTGATTATCAGAATTCTCTAGGTAGTTATATATAAGAAACAAGGGCATGTCTGTATTATGCCATTTTTAAAAAGTCAATTAGGTATTTTGTGGAATGATTACATACTTGATTCCTTTTTCTTCCCTCTGCTTTTTTGGATGGTTTCTCATCTCTAACTTGTATGTTGAACATGTTCTTCAGACAGAAATGGCTTTAACAGAACATGTACTTCATAGACCTTTAAATGTACTACAGAAATTGGTCAGAGATCACTGTTAGTGCGTATTTAATTATTTATCTTAGTCTTGATATTGCAGCTGAGACTTAAGTCTGCTACTAGTGACTTTCTAAGAGAGGAAGAAGCAGATGTGGTCCCAGCTTGATCCTACGGCAGTGCTGGAATGGGAGAGGTGAAAAGAAGATCTATTTTTAAAAAGAAATGAGAGGGCTGTTTAAATCTTCCTTTACTAAATCTGTGTGAATATCTTTGCATAGCTAATGAGATGGAAACCAAATTTTACACACAAGGAGAAACTGTTTCAAATTTTGTATCCTGTAGCCATTTTATTTTTCTTGGGAGAGATAATTTGAAGTTGGTCCTTCATAAGATTGTTAACACTACAGTGTAATACTGGAAGCTTTATTAGTATGTTGTCCGTCAAAGAAAGACAGGTAACAATGTGTGTTTGGCACTCTGGCTGTAGCTGCAGGGGCACTTTGGGGACAGGAAGATAAGGAATTTATTTATGCAGAAGGAAAATATGATGTATCTTTTTTTTAGGTGTGCAGGAGTCATGTAGCTTGAATTCAAATAAAAAAAAGCAGTTGCTACTTCATGACCAAGATGAAGATGAGGATGAAGAGCCTCCTGAATACAGACATGTCAAAGTCAAGAGAAGGCAAGTAATGAAATTTACATGAGCTTTTTTCTCATGAAGTCCAGGTCCAGGAGCCTTCTGATTTATACTAACTATACCTTTGATTGAGGATACAAGTTAAAATGTCAGTACACAGCCACACAGTCTTCCATCACTGCTTATTGCTTTGCCTCACAGCAAGCAGTGGGTATTTCCTCTCTTCCAGTGCTTTATGAAAACAATGTATAGCCTTGATGACTGCACAAGGTGATGGTACTATTCTTGTGCCACTGAAGTATACAAGATTGTTAAATTGCACAGGGCAGCTTGCTTATTTAGGTCTGACTAATATAGACAATACCAGAACAACAGTAAATAATCTGTATTATTATTATAATTATTTAACTGCATTGAATGCTGCCAGTAAAATGCTCAGAGTCATAAAACAGACAGCATCTGCCTTGTCACAGCTCTTTTTTCTTTCTTCTCTAAAAAAATGTAGTCTCAAATATGGTGAGATGGCTCTTCCTCTCTAATAAATTTGCAGACTCAAATGTGAAGGGGTGGGTGGAATTGTTACCTGCTAATCATGTAGCTGTGGTACCGTTCTAGTATTTTGCTGTCACTGCCGCATTAATAATAGATAATAATCTAGATAACGTGATAGATGATGAAGGTAATTTGGAAATAGGGTGACCAAACACTGTCTTCATCATGTAGGCCTTGCCATTAAGAATTTTAAGAGGTCATTCAGAATAGTTGGAATATTATAACCCCAGCAGAAGGGCATTTATCTGTAGAGTTGGGTAAAAAAACCAAACCAACCCAAAAATTCATGCACAAGAATAGAGTGGTGTTATTTGCTTGGTTTGGTTTCAGCAGTGTGTGGAGGAACTTACTTGAAGCCCACATTTAAATGTTTTTAGTATGCAAGATTTTTAGTGGTATAGCTGTAAAATGATTGGTTTCTTCACAGTAAGTAACTTGTCATGTGTATTTTTTCCTAGCCATGAGCTGGACGTGGATGAGAACCCAGTGGAAGATCCTGAGGAAACCTGCTCTGTGTTGGGTTTCAAGTGTGGCACAGGACAAAAGTAATTACTTCTGAGGAACTGTGGGGCTTTTCATAGCAAGTCAGCTCTCTTGTTATTATGGAAATAGACCATTCATCTCCATTTCCTTTTTGTTAAACTTTTGAAGCTGACTCCCAGAGTTAATCTCTGGGAATCATTTGTAGAACTGAAAGTACCTAACGTGTAATGTACTTTCAGTCTTTCAGTTGTATAAGTGTTAAGTGGCTGGTCAGCTATTTAAATTAGAGCTTAAAGGCTCTGACAATGTTTGGAGTCTCCAAACTCTCAGTTTGGAGTCCTGTGAGCTGCGATCATGATTTTGAACTGTTTCATGTTGGAATGAAGTTCCTTTTATACTAGTGAAATGTTGCCATACTAGTGAAATGTTGACATGCTAGCAAAATATTACCAGGTGTTGGCCAATGAATTTTTTTTTATTTGGTTGTTTTTTTTTTTTAATTGCAGTTGCCAGAAGGTAAAAGTAGCTGTTTTGGAGGTTCTTGACAGCTGCCAAAAAGATCCTATTCTGCTAATCAAGATATTTTTTTCATTTCCTATTCTTCAGGCTGGTCTGGGAAATTGTTTTCATCTAAAGTTATACAACTACTAGAAAGAAAAATCCAAAACTAATTAGGTTAAACATTTTCAAATAAAAATTTTTAGAATTTTCTTGAAGAGATGTTGTTTTGCAGCTACACCCAGTGACACATTTTAAATGGAGCAATAAAAAAAATACTTAAGTCTAAATAATTTTTTTGTAGACATCAACATTCATGTTAAATCTTCTAAACTGAAAATTAACCAACTAAGTCCTTATCTATCTGTCTATCTATCTATCTGTCTCTCTGTCTATTTTCAGGTATGGTGGAATTCCAGATTTCACCCACCGAAGTCTGCAGTACTTAGAGAAAAAAGCAAAACTCAAGTCCAAATTCTTGGATATGCGTAAACCAAGGAAGAGCAAAAACACACACATCTTCTTCACAGAGAAGTCTGAAATGACATGCAAAAAAAGCAAAACTTTGAAGAAGGTATGTTTAGTTGTTAACACTGTTGTAATTCATAGATTCATCTGCTGCCTTAGCTGTTGTTGTATTATGAAAACAAAAGAAAAAATTAATTGCCCACAGTAGATGGCATTTTAAAATGTCAGTCCACTGCTCCTTTTTTTCCTTTTCTTGTTTTCTCCTCCTCCTCTCTGCCTCTCACCAATGTGAAGAGTATTTAGATTAGGATGGCTATGGAAAGGCATTGGTGGACCATGTCAAAATTAATGTGAGCTTAAATGGCCAAGTTATGTGAAAGCCATTCCTAACATCTAGGTGCACATAGTTTTAGAGGTGTGTGTAGGTTTCTGTTCTCACTAAAAGTATCTTTGATTGTAAATTGCATGTGAGGCCAGTTGTTAGCACTGGCATTTCAGCAGTAACAGAAAATCTTTGTGTAGATTAGTTTATTTCATGTAACTTCATGTTTTTAGTAATTTTGAAAGGCTTTTGCTTATACCTCTACCTGCATTTATTTTCATTTATAACTTTATGCATTTTTTTTTAACTCAGAAATTGCTAAGAAGTAGAAACATTTGTTCACTGGAGATTTTACTTAGTTAAGTCTTTCTGAAAATCTGAGGGGACAGATTTTAATGTTATTTCACCTTCTTCTTGGATGCTTGGCATTCCCAAAATCCAAGTGCAAAGCACTGTTTTCTGGTGCTGACCATACATGTTTTATTGAGCTCCAGTCATGTTGCTATAATTTCTGATTCATTTTTGATTTTGTACCTGGGGCCAATACAGTTGGAGGGCAACTTTAATTATGTGAAGGGAAAAAAAAGTTATGAATTTCCTCAGACTTCCAGGTAAGGAACTGCTCCAGGTCTAGAGCCACTCAGAGCAACAATAATGTAAAAAGGAGCCTGCATGTGCCTTTGAGGAGTTTGGAGTGGTGTCTGTGCGTTGGTTAGGAGCTTATGTCGAGCTCTCTGCTGTGCAGCAGAACCCTTTACCACCTTACCACCTACACCATTTGGTACATCTTGAAGGTGAGGCAACAAATGTGTGAAGGTAATTTTACCTGTTTAAGCTAAAAAGCTCTTCCCTGAGAGGCAGAGTACATCTCTGCATTCAGATTAGAGATAGTTGTGAAGTAGTAGACTTGGTCACCTGGGCTGTGGCAAGTGTGACTATTTAGATATTACATGAGAATTTTTTACTGTATTTATCCATTGGTATTTTTGTTGGTTGGTTGGTTTTTTGTTTTTCTTTTGGAGGTAGCTGGCATCTAGTTCCCAGAGGCAACTTATTTCCAAATATTTTTAAAAGGGAGCATGGCTAAGGACTACTTGAATGTTTTGAGTCTTGAGATTTTACTGTTTTCAAAATACACACAGAGAGGGAGTGCCTGCGGTGGCAGGTGCTTTTGAACCGTAAGGCTTTTAAGCTGTGCTCTGGCTAACAGATCATCCATCATCTGATCATCTGTGATATTTGACAATTGCAGGTGGAAATGTTCCTGAAGCAGGTTAGTAAACCTGAGGAGGAAGACACATCCCAGACAGCCACCCCTCAGGGTAAAGCAGACGCATCTTCTGTGAGCAGCAGCGACTCAGAGGGTCAGGAGGGCGTTACTGCCACACAGAGTGCCACGCTGGATGCTGAAATCCAGGAGCCACTGTCTTCCAGTGCAGCCTGCCCAGAACCTGGAGGCAGTAATCCTGAGGGGGAGGCAGCACAGGATGCTGCAGCCAGCGGCTCCGATGAGCAGGGGGCAGGGAGGCCCGAGTGTGGCGGTGGGCGGCAGCTTGTCCCTCTGGATATTCCTGATTATCTCCAGCCAGAGACAGAGGACATCAGCCAAGGTAAATCAGTTTCCTGCAAACTGATGAAATGAATTGGCAGTGGATTTAATACTCTCTTCTCAAGTTACTGTGACGTGCACTACTTATTTATTTTGTTAATTCAATAAGACTCATTAGGTCTAAGGGGTAGCAAAAGCAATTGAAAGCTATGCTAGTGGAATTAGCTTATTTCTGGAATGCTGGTATCCTAGGTCATGCCTTTAATGGTGACAGTATTTCTTTATAGATGAGCAATCATTGTGTATCTTCAACATGGTCTAACAGGTTTGCAATTCATGCCTTTTTTTCTTCTGCAAGGATGAGGGTGATTAAACCTCAGGTGGCTGCACAGACCATCAAGTTTTGGGTTCAAATGCACATTGCTGAGCTCTGGGAAACACGTGTTGTTAAAATTATTTTCTAGGATTTAAAAAAATCAGTATTATGAACTTTTCTATTTAACATGAAACAAAGGAAAGCAGGATTATTCAGGTTTTTATATATAATTTATATATAAATAATACAGCTTCCTACAGTAGCTCAGTTATGTTAGATTCCTACTGTAAAACTTTTGTCTAGATTGGTTTTTATTCATAACTGATAAAAGGGCATTAAATTGCTCTCTGATCCACTTGTTGGCTCATTACATAGAGGTTGTCTCTAATTGAAGATTAAGGCTCTTAAATAATGGGTGAACAGTGATGATTTTTAGGACTGTGACTAATCCCTTGAAATACAGGATGCTGTTTTCTAATTTAAAGCCTCTAATCTTCATAATCTGGCAAACAGTAATAAAGAACATTTAGCAGTGTTTTTAAATCTTAACACTCACCTACCAATTATATTCCCTAGCCTACAAGAACAGTGACTGTTAACTTTTGCAGTATCTTCCAGCTGTAAATGAAAAAATTACTGAGAAGAAGGAGACAAAAAGAAAGAGGAGGAAGAAAAATGCACTGAGAGCTATACCTCCAGAGATTGCTGCTGATCCAGAGCTTGTCAAGTACTGGGCACAACGCTACCGGCTCTTCTCTCGGTTTGATGAGGGAATTAAACTAGACAGAGGTGTGTTCAGTACTAAGTGTGCTGACTTGGTGGTATATCCAAAGATGTATCCAAATCTGTGGTCCTTCTTGCAGTTTATTACTAATTTTCTTAAAGGAGGAACACTACTGAATGTGTGTTTGCACCCATGGGTAAATTCCTTCCCCACCCCCAGCAGGCAGGTAGAAGTCTTGGACTTAAGAAGTGCTTTTAGTGTGGGACATCGCTGTCTGTATTAGTCCTTATATTTGCCAAAGATCTTGCTGGACCCAAATGATACCTTGTCAGGACGTGTTCAGAAACTTAGTGATATTTTTCTGTTTCTTTATTTTACAAAATAATTTTGTGAAACTTCCAAGCATGCTGATGGATCTAGTTTCATTCTGTTTTGTTCTGACTTGCAGCAGTCACTTGCAAAGTGACTTTTTTCCATGTTTACTTGTGAACCACATCAAATCATAAATTAATAGGTAAAAGAGCAATTAGGATTACGAGACATTTTTTGTTGGTTGAGTTTGTAAGCCTTCCATTTCTAATGCTTTCCCTCATAAACATGCAGATTAATTGGCAGACCAGACATTGCGGTGGAGAAAAGAAAATGTTGGATAAGAGAGAATTATTTGCTACAGAGCATAATCATGATGTATAAAGTTTTTCATAGCAATACCCGTGGAGTTCTCCTTGATAAACTACAATCCTCAGCACCAAGGTCAACAAAGCATGTACTGAGATCGAGGCATATCAGTTTGCTTCAGTGAGACTTTGTTTGCTTAGCAAATCTCTGGACTGAGCAGAGTTTATCATCTCAAAGCCGCTATTTCCTGGTGGAATGCACTAAGCCAAAATTCTTGGGATTAATGCTAAACCTTCAGTTTTATGTGGGGCTTGGTTGTTTGTTTTTAAATTAGGTGACCTTGAAGTAAGAGGTGGAAAATATATTTCTTCCCCTTCCTCTGCAGAGGGCTGGTTTTCTGTTACTCCTGAGAAAATAGCTGAGCACATTGCCGTCCGTGTCAGTCAGTCGTTCAACTGCGACATCATAGTGGATGCGTTCTGCGGGGTTGGAGGAAACACTATTCAGTTTGCATTGACCTCAAAAAGAGGTAAGCAGGTGTTGTAAACAGTGCATTAGTTTTGTTTCTTCAATCTTTCTCCTGACACTATTTGGGTATGTGCTCTGTTTGTTGATTTATTTTCTTTTTCGGTGCTTCTGTAGCAGCAGCAGCTGTTTCACTTCATCAGACTCACAATATGACCTCTCTGTTTTCAAAAAAGACCAATAAATCTTTTCTATTTTAAGTCAGAGTCGGATTTGTGTTGTACTACTCAACACTCTTTTTGTGTGGCACGATATCTGGTCTGTCAAATACTCTGGAGATCACTGGTAAAAGTAGACCTCCATCAAAGCTGCTGCTTTTCCCAGTTGTTACTTGAAGTCTGTGTACCTGGATACAGGTTCCACGTGAATAGTACTTAAAGCACTGAATGGAATCACCTGCAGATTCTACAGAACCAAGTACAGAAAAGTGATGATAACTTCATGTTAGTCTAATGCCAGCTAATGAAATTGTAGTGAAATGTTGAGAGTACTTCCTGTAAAAACATTTCCTGCTAGATACTCATACCAGTTCATCTAACTCTTCTGGCTAATGTTTGAGCAAGACAAATGGTAGTTTGGTAGGCTATGATCCAATCTATACATCTCACTTGGCCTTTTGTATTTCCTGGCTAAATTTTAATTTTTGTTACTATGTACTAATCTTGTATCATCCATCTCTCTTTGGCTGTGTTGGTTGGGGCTTTTTAAACTCAATTTTCAGAGACTATGTGGCCAGCCACTGATAAATGTTTCTCTTCAACAAAGAAGAGTAAGTTTCTAATGGACACCACTGAGGTTGTCAAGCTCCTACCAAATCTGAGGCAAGAGGAAGTCCTTCTTCATAGCAACGATTCATTCAATCAAATAAGTATTCAGGGCATCAATTCCCCAGTGTGTTTTCTGGTGTTCTTCTCTCACTAATGACCATAACAAATGGGAAGGGATTACCAGTTTCCCTTCAATGGTAGCCCACCCTTCTTGGTTGTATGTCCCTTTTTGATCTTTGATTAGTTTTCTGTCTTTCTTATCATATTCTGCCTTACCTTCGAGAGGAATTTGTCCATCTGGAATTAGGGCTCCCCCAATAATAACCTCACGGCAGACAGTGCCGTGTCCGGTCCTTGAGCCGAGGCGCGGGGTTGTCACAGCAGCAGGTGTCTGACCGCGGTGACCTGCCGCTGTGGGGTGACATTCCCGGTTCCCGTTAATCCCCGTGTTCCCTCCTGGGCAGTGATCGCCATCGACATCGATCCCGAGAAGCTGCGGCTGGCGCGGCACAACGCGGAGGTGTACGGCGTGGCCGAGCACATCGACTTCCTGTGCGGGGACTTCATGGCGCTGGCGGCCGGGCTGCGCGCCGNATAATATATATAATATATAATAGTTGTGAGCGATAATATATACTATATAAATTATATAAGTTATAATATAATATATATAATATAACATAGTGAGCGATGACTTTGTAATTAATTCCACTTTTTAATTGATTCATAAGGAATATCTTTATATTTTCATAGATATTCATAAGGGAATATCTAATATTTAAAATACCTTCTTAAAACTGTTCTCAGTCATAGCACCTGCCTATGACTTGGGAAATCACAGAAGAGTGCAAGCAAAATATTAACTCTTTTAACTAATAGATAGAATTTCATACTAGTTTATTTACAGTGATACTGAGCACCATTCATCTGGGAAGGTATTAACATAATAGTTTCATCATATATGAAGTGTGGGGTTTCTTTTGTCACAGAATAATCTTAATTTGTTCCCTTTTTTTGCTAAAATGTAGCCATATTTGTAGAGTAAGAAAATCTTCATATGCATGTGTGAGAGATTCCACAACATGGATTAAAAAACAAATGTAAACCAAATATACTAGCTACAAACTACATTCAAATTTGTCAAATACTTCTCTGTAGTTCAGTTAAATTTTCCTAAAAAGTTTTTTTCCTACTTTTAGGGTACTAGTGGTGAAATAGAGTTTCTGCATTTCAGAAGAGAATCCTACCTCACACACTCAAAAGATTAACTACAATTTAATTGCATAATAGCTGAAATTGAGACTTTCAAAATGAATGAATATAAAGCAGCTTTTCCTTCCCCTTTCTTGTTTTTTCCTTTACTGGCTTCTACATTTGAAATTTTCAGGCTCTCCAAGAAGATCACCAACAATATTGTGTATTTTCTGCCTCGGAATGCTGACATTAACCAGGTGTGTTACTGGATGAGGTCTTGGTAATGAATAAAATGCTCAGCTGACTTAGAACATAAGTATTATAAGCACATGCATAAGACTTTTAAGTCTGTTCAACTGAATGATTTTTTATTTGGGGTTTTTAAATTTGACCCTTGTGTTAAGTGATTTCTGTGTTTGCAATACTTTTGGTATATTTAGAAATGGGAGTATGAGATTATTTCCATGGTTTTAACACTGTTTCTTCTTAGAGCAACAGAATGGGGTTTCAAAGCCAATTGCCCAGGCACATACATNACCAGCTCTCACTATCTGATAAGTTGGTGAGTCCCAGACTTCGTGGCTGTCAGTTTATGAAGGAATTGCAGGAAAAAAGTAACAGCCTGCAGTCACTGCTCTCACTGATGAGCAGATCAGACACAAATGTCATGCCACCAAGGGTGGACACCAAGGGTGTGTTGGTGTCCACACAGGTGTGTGGTTCCATGTAGGCTGCTTGCATTGAAGTGATGCATGATAAACACAGAGTTTGTGGCACTGGTGTGGGGTTTTTTGTATTAGAGATTTTTGGTGGAAGTTTTTTTTTTAAGCAGTTACATGACTAACAATTCCCCTGAGTGTCTGGTTTAGTTTCCTCTGTGTATTTTATATGTTAATTATGTCTTGTAGCTTTTTGCAAAGAAGGGAGCAGTTCTCACCTGCAAGATGCCACAGGACTTCCTAGGACTTTTTCCTGCTTTTCCAAAAACTGTGTCTGTCTTAGAGTAGGCAGGGTGTTAAGCCCTATGGTGGCTTGTGGAATTGTTGGTGGCAAACAGCTGGCTTGAGAAATATTGGCTGAAATTCACATGGTCTGAGTATTAGCAGACTCTAAGCCCATGCTATGCACAGCACCATTGCTTTGTCAGGTGATGATTCAATTCCTTTTTGCATTTCAGGTTGGTGAAATGTCCAAGTGGCTTACAAATCTTTGAACCTTAATTTTAGGTAGAGTTTCTCTAATTAAAGCGTCTTAACGCTGCATTTTATCAAGTATTTAATTCCCATGATGAAGAGTGACCTTAGAGTTTTCTGCTCTACTCATGAGCACTTTTTACTGGCTTTCTAAATGGCCAAAGGCATCTACCTATCACTTGTGTTTCCACAGAAGCATCCAGGAGTACTCCCCACAGGCCTGCACCTTTTCCTTCAGAAGAGCTAAGCTCTTCTGGGTGATTGGTCCAGGTGTCCTGACATCTCTATGTCTTGGTGCAGTTGGCTCTGAATGATGTTGATTACATCCATGGGTTTGGCTTAATACAGGTGGCTGCAGAGTAACAGCTGTTGCACAAAAACACGGCTCAGTTGTTAAAAGTTCATGGCTGAGGTCCTGGGTTCAGTTCAGTTCAGTGTTCCAGGCTGTGGGCTACTGTCAGGAAGGGAAATCAGCTTCTTATGCCTTTCTTTTGAAATGGTGTCAGTATAAGAACAAAACAACAAAAAACCCAAAAGGTTGATGATCTGAGAGGGGGAAAGAGAATGTTAATCAAGCCCACTGTTTAAGGAAGTGTCTTCATCCTGTGTGGACAAAGGTGTGTCAAACATGACAGTTCCAAACCTGACCTTGGTGAATACTCTGGTCTACAGAAGACTGTTGTGGGTTTGACTACCAAATTCTCCGGCTGTATTTAAGAATGAAGTTTCTGGATTTACTGCCACTACACTTTCAGGGCTGTGCATCTCCAGCAAAATTTAAAAAAAAAAGCCCAGCAGTTAGAAGCAACCTTGCAATAAAAATCCTGTTTAACCATTAGTTAAGGTGATTTAAATTTAGTGGAAAATACATGATTTTTATGGAAGATAGCTATCCGACCACTGTTAGATAGCAAACATAGAATAGGGATATAGGGATCCTGCTGCTGGAGTGAAAGCAGGGTGGTAGCTGACCTTGACCTAGCTGTATCAGAGGACTTGGTGTTCATTGCATTGTTGGTGGACGAGATATCCAGCCTTGTTGCACGTGATTTTATTGCAAAAACAGCACTTAGTACTTCTGCAGGCACGGCCACGTCTGTGTAGAGTTGGTCTTGTAGAGAGAAGTGGGATTCTTTGAATTCCCTTAAAAAGATCAACAGAGATTACGGCTAAGAGATGTGAACTTTTGTACTTCTACCTCAAGAGGGAGCAGCGAACCCATGCAAGAGGGTTGGTTCGTTTACAAGAAATGTAAATACATTTCCCTGAATTGCATCCGATCTCCTTGTTTACAGACATGTTAGAAAATTTGTAATGTATGCAGGTCTGTTTTTAGGTTGAATTAATCTTTAACAATATTCTTTCTAGCTAGGAATAATCAGGAATAATAATTATGTGTGTGCATGTACATTAAAAAATATGTATGTTGATTGCTGCCTGTTATGTAGTTCATAAATGTAATTTATTAAGTGTTTGTCAAGCTGTGCACTGCCTCACTGGGCAGAGTGAGAAGTGTGTACTCACCTCTGGGAAATGGAGTCGTCCCAGGTAGTCCAATCTCTTTCACAGACTCTTTTCTGTACCAGATAATACTTCTGCATGTTAATATTTGCAGCAAAGAAAGAGGAACCTGCAATTTGTTGTAGGATCTTCTTGCTGGCAGTGGAATCTGTTCTTTTCATCCCACTGTAAAAGTTGTACTCAGTTACTGTTGGTCTCTCACTGGTGGTCAGAATGTTGTCAGGATGCATGATGGCTCCCCCCAATAAACTGGTGAGCCTGAAATGTTGGTGACCTGGTCTGTTGTGAGACAGATAATCACATCAGCATCTTTACCAGCCTAGCCAGGTTTGGGAGACAGAGTAATGAGGAATTGGGAGTTTATTACTTCTGCTTGTGCGTGGTTAGCGGCTCGGATACTGCATTGTGCCTTAGTGATTGTTTAAAACGTCACCATTCTTTGAAGACACTCATTCTTTGAAGATACTGTTGTTTGTGGTAGCTATGTCTCATTTTGTCAACTTGTGCTGCTGTTGGAGCTTTTGCTGTCCTAAATGTTGGTGTCTCAGACCTGGCTTATATTTCAAATACTGCCAGAATACAGGAATGGCTTTTTGGTTCTTGTCTGGTGTAGAGTGGTTCCATGAGCCTAGAATTAAGCAAAGTGTTCTGGACCTTGAGATCCTACAAAACATACAAGTTATGCTGGTACTTTTCTTTTTTTCTTGTCTTTGTTCCCACCTCATCTCCATCAATCATTTTGAGAAAATCGGGAGTTAGACACCGAGGCCTTGTTCTGTCTGCAATATACTGCCTGGATGGAAAAACGTTTGCTGTGTTTCTGTTTGTGAAGGTCCAGTTGTTAAAAATGACTGCTCAGTTAAGGGAGTGTAAAGATGGGTAAATTTTTTTTTTAATTTATTTGAATTCTCTCTTTTAGCTATGATTTTAAAATGGAGACTTAGCCAAATAGGACTTGCCAAGCAGAGTCATCTTTGTTTAGGAGTAAATAGAACAATGAGCAAAGCAGGGAGTAAGAGGCCAGGAAATGAACAGAGGTTGATTTGACAGTATTTTTAAGATGCTTGGGTATTAGGGGAGTTGGCAGGTAAAAGACCGTGGGTTGATGTGTTTTGCAGGCTGATAATTTCTAGGTGAATGTAATTGCATACACTTCAGCTGTGACTATTGTGTTAGTAACAACAGCTTTTAAACAGCCCACTTTAAACTCAGGTGTGTTCTCTGTCCTTGATAAAAGAGAAAGCCAGAATTTACCTACAGCATACACCAAGCCAGAGTCATACTTCTGAACTTCAGTCTTCCTGAAGCTCATAGTGCTTGCACACTTAATTGTAGTTTGCCTACACAAAGTAAGAAGAAAATAAATAAATGTCTGGCCTGTTAAAGGGTGGCAGCACTACTGTGACGGTGTCATGATTCACATGCATACCATGTATGTACATTTTCAAAAATGCTGCCTGAGAGCATTTTATTTTATTATGTTCAGTGTAAAGAATACCATTGCCTTCTTTTTCAAGTGGGTTGGGTTTTGTTCCCCTTAGCTTTTAGGTTGGATGCAAGGGGAGGGGATTCTTCATTTTAGGAGTATTCTATAAAATTAATTGATTCACAGTGTCCTTGTGTGACTGTATATCAAGTCAAAAAGCTTGTATTTCCCATACCTCAGAAAAGTTTCTAAGAGGGGAGAAAAAAATATGATAAATTTTTTGTCCACAGTTATGTTAGTTGGTGGCTGGAACAGATAGGAAATTTTACTAAAAGAGTTTCAGTTTGGAAAAAAAAAAAAGCCCAATACCAGTAGGAAAACCTTCAAGTTCAAAAGTACACCTGAAGAATGTAAGGGAAATTTGCACCTCAAGCAACTTGTGCTCCTGAAATATTCTTCTATGTTTGTTTCCCCTTTCATATTTTCATCTTTTTGTTTTCATCTTTTCTGATGTGTCCTTTTCAAACCTGTTGTCTACTTTTTTGATGTGTTTTGGCTGTGGCTGTAGCTGTGGACTCTTTTCTTAGTGGTAGTCACTGAACTGAAGGTGAGAGGTGAGAGGGATGCAGGGAGGTGTTAACTGAAGCTGCAACCTTTACATCTGCCCAGGGACAGCAGCACAGCAAAGCTGGCAATATCTGTCCACCCAAGTAATGTGGGTTTGGGCTAAAGAATAAACCAGGCTAAGGAGAGTTGCCAGCAGGGAATCATTGTATGTACACAGGAAAGCGCAAAATAAAGAAATCTTGAACTAGTCAAGTTTCTAACAGAAATTAAGAAGCCTTTCTGTATTCACCGTTGTAGTGCCCTGCAAAAACAGGAGATGTTTGTTGGTATCTCTAAAAATAGCTGAGCACCTTTGTTTTTCTCAAAGCATCGTTCCTCAATCTGCTGTTATTTTTAGAGGGTGTCCCTCTGCCAGGCCAGACACTTCTGAAGCTTGGTGTGTGGCAGCCTTCCTTCACTACACTTGTCAGGGTTGGCTGAGCCCTGCCAAGGAAAACTTACTCCTACATAATTATATTTGCAACCATCCAGCAATTTACAACTAAGCATTGTCACAGAGGACTTGCATTTCTCTCCTCTGCCAGATCTGTCACAGCAGAGCTTATTCCCATGTGTTTATTGAAATTTTTTTTCACCTTTGGGTTTATCAAATACCTTTAGCTGTTGTTTGAAATTAATCATAGTTATCCTGGATTTAGCACTTAGAGACCAGACACAGCATATGTAAATTTTCAGCTGTCCCTTGGTGGACACCACCCGTCAGTGTAGGGGCATCTTGTTTTACTTGGTCTTCTAAGAGAAATGTTTAGTAAACACTAGTGTTTAATATCAATGCATTAGTCATACTTAGATATGCTAGTGACAAAACCATGCCCAGAAAGCAGGAGTGCACAACCCCAAGACACTGATTTCGGTATTCTTATATTGACTAATCCCATCAATATTTTAGAATACTTAAGTGACATCAGCTATAAAGTGCAAAGCCTCTTAATGCTTTTTGGAGGGGACATTCCAGCTTCTGTTTGTAAAAAATTAAAAGTTAACATCTTCCTAGAAAAACTATGGATCATCCCACGATGCTTTGTGGATTTCAAGTAAGAACAGATAAGTTGTAAAATTAACATTCCTGATCACTTGCCAATTTCAGATTCTTGTGCTATTTATAAGTCAGCCAGCCTCTGGTTTTTTACTTAAGTGGCAGGTTCCTCTCTGACAGGAACGCAAAGCGTTTTTTCCTATCACCAGAAGTTGAAGGATGAAGAAACTGTTCACACTTTTGTTTCTGTCTGCAAAAACAAAAAAATTAAAAGGGAGAAAATCAAAACAGAAAAGTAAATGCTTGAGTTAGATAAGTGTGACAGTTTTCTGGACAAGTCAATAAAGGTTCAAAGTGTAATTTAAATTAATCTGTTATTTTCTCTTGACAGTAGGCTGGTTTTTTACTCACAATAAAATAGAGGAAGTTCAGCATGTTTATATTTATATCTTGCATGACAGAGTCAAGTCTCAAGGGGCTTTAGAAGTGTTAATAACACAGCCTGAACTTAAAGTTTCAGCTGCTAACATCATCAGCTATAAGATCAGTTAAAACCTACAGCAGGCTTGTAGACCTTGATAACTTTGTCTGCCTGGGAAAGTTCCCTGCACAGGGAGCTACAGAAATAATTTTCCTGCAGCAGCCTGGGAGAATGGCAGCATGGAGCAGAACTGGCTGTGGAGCATGGACCCTCCCACAGGACAGGTCCTCAGGGCTCAAAGCGGAGGGGAAAAAAGCAGACAGTGTTCAGTTTTGTGTTCACCCTTCTGACTGTGCAGCCTCTCCTGATGAGGAATTGATGGTGTGTAAGCTGTTACCCCTCAGAGGCATCCTAGGAGGCATCCTGAGTGGAACAGGAGAGGGGAGAGCATTGCACGCTCCAGTCCAGAACGCAAAGTCCGCTGTGAAATGGTGTCTGTCTGTAATCATTAACGGCGTGCACCGGGCTCAGTCCAACAGAGCACGAATGGTGAAATTCTCACTCCAGTGATCATAAACACAAAGCTGGGACCAGTGCTGCCTGACAGGCTCCCCCAGCCTGCAGAGGCACTGCTGCCCCAGCCTTGCTCTCAGCACTGCCTGCGACTCCAGTGCATACAACAGCTTTTCTTTGGTTGCAATAGCAACAACAATGAACTGTGACTTTTTTTGTGAGTTTCTCTGCATGTTTGGGGCTTGTATGGGTTGTTCCCCTCCACCCTGCTACTCTTCAGTGCAACCTTTATGCTTCCTAATTCTAATTACTAAAATTGATTTTACTCTTCCCCCAAAATTTGGGATGTGACATCTTTCAAGCACAGCTTACAGCTTGCTTTTTGCTGCACCTGTGTGTCTCAAATGCCAAGTACCGTGCAAACCAGAGTTTAGCATCTCTTGCCTCAGCACAGCATGTCAAGTTCAGAGTATTTCTCTTCGGTTCTGAAATCTTCTTTTCGTGATTTGGGTGAGGAGGGTTTTTGAGTCACAAGCCACAAACAGCTTCTGTGAGTAAAAGGAGACATAAAAAGAGGATCAGAGGCATTAGCTGCCAAGGAACGTTTTCCACCAGTATTAACAGAGCAGTGATATTTTTTTCTGACTGTTTGTGCTTTAGAAGGTTTGGGGTTTTGCCTTTTTTGTGCATTGATTGGTTTATTTTTTGTTTTTCAGGTGGCTTCCTTAGCAGGGCCAGGAGGGAAAGTTGAAATAGAACAAAATTTTCTCAATAACAAACTGAAGACAATAACAGCTTATTTCGGTGATCTAATAAGGCATGACATCTCCTGAACTCCATGTGGATTCTTCCAAACCCAGCCTCCTTGTCTTCTGCTTTGCTTAAGCTTTTGTACAGCTGGCTGGTCAAAAATGACTTAAAGCCATTTTCTGCTTTAATTTCTGTTTACAGAAATTTGTTCTGTTTATTGCTACTGTCAATAAATATTTTATAATAATTTTGACAAAGCTGTGAATGTAGAAAAGCTGTGAATGTATAAAGAAAGATCTTTATAAAATGCAGTCTTGCAAGGTTCGAGCCCAACCCATGGAAGTGGGGTCCCGGATTTCTTTGTAACTCTCACATGTGCTACTTCTGTGCTTGCTCTGGTTTTGAGCACCCAGAGGGTCAAGAAAAATACCCTGAAAGCCACAGGAGCTGCTGTCAGTGCCTGAGAAGCAAAACCATCTGAACATCAGGTGGAACTGGAGGGTCAGGTGCACCACAAGAGGTTAACCCCAGCCCAGCTCTCTCACTCCATGCTCACTGAGAAACCTTCTCAGGTTTTCTTTGCAGGATGAAGGTTCACACGTTAATTCTAGTGAGTGCTCTGGCTTGTTGCAGCTCAAAGAGAGAGATGGGTGTGTTTGTGTCTGGAAGTGGCACTCTACCCTCTGGGTACTGTCATTTTATTTTATTTTTTATCTCCCTGCCATTCCTCTTCATTGCAAAGATATTTTGAAGAAACCTTCTGCCTGGAGGTTTGTATCAGTCAGCAGAGGGGTTTCTGGCTCCCCTCTTTTCTAGGCCTTTGGAATCCTCACACTGGCTTCAGGGAGGGCAGAAATAAGCCAGCTTTTCCTGGTGAGGGCTCTCTGCTCCCACTTGTAGTTTGGAGGGGAAGAGTGGCCTTTGTGCAGTTCTCCAAGTAGAAGAGGAGGCAGGTGAGAAATGTCTAGGGCATGGCTATGATGCTCTCACTGAAATATTTCTGCGTTAAGTCCCCAAGCTCAATGTTGAGCTTGTTTTTGAGGATAGAGTGTGGAATAATAATTTCTAAGATAAATTAATGCTTCTTCTCTTCTGCTTTGAGTGCAGCAGGATGCTGAAGGCAGCAGAAACTAAGCACAGAACCACGCATTAGTGCTATCCAAGAAAGCTAGAATAACTGGAATAACCAAATAAGAGGATCTATTTTCCTCATTAAGGAATGAAATCCAACTCCTCAACACAGTTGAAGAGACCAAAGTATTTGTGTGTTTATGGATTGTTATGACTCAGTGTGAGTTTGCAGTGCAGTAAAAAAGCCCTTGGGAAATAGCTGTTTTCTAGCTTTGCTGTCTTTCCAGAACCAGACAAGTGCTAAACTGTTACTGTTACATTCATGCTTCATGGAAGGTATTTTATGAAGCTACTTGGGCTAGTTTGGATCACTGCACTTTGCCACAGTGCTGCAGCAAGGAAGAAGTCTTGTGCTGGCTCTGCATCAGTATTTAAAGGGAATTATTAAGGAAATAATATTTCTTAAAAGTTTCCTATTAGGTCGTAGGGGAATTTGGCAAGAGTGCTAATACTACAGGAGCTCTAAACCTACTGTGAATGTAATAATGCTGTTAGATTTTCACTGCAAGGTACAAACAAAAATCCAAGTCCATGAGGCTGAATGAGGAATAGATTCACTTATACTGTGCGTGTCACAGTACTCTGTGCACTAAAGTTTTACTATATTTGGCTTATTGCTGCTTGTAGAAATACCCTTGTCTTATTACTTGGTCTCTTTTTCTCCTTAAGGAGATGCTTTAGAAGCATTTTGAGATCTTGCTGATGCTACTCCTGTAAAAGGAAGCTCTGATGGTGAAATGCCTGTGAATTTACTTTTACCTTCTGGAAAGTAGTTAGATTTTGTTCAGTACCCAGTACACAAAGTGTGGAAGCTAAAATAGAAAAGGTACAACATTTACCCATTTGAATTTTTACTTCCAGTGTGATGAACTTAATGGTAAAAAGGAACAATTTCTCAAAGGTCTCTGGTGAGCTTTGCAAGCACATGGAGTGTCAAAAGCAGAAGAATATCTTTGTTCATACCTCTTCCTCTCTCTAACCAAGAGGGACAAAAGGAGGGTTTTTTGGGGGTTTTTTTGTGGGTTTTTTTTTTTTTTTTCCCTAATTGAAGTTAGAATACACTCTGCTGGGCTGTGATAAATGTTTGCCCTCACCTCCCGCTTGCACAGAACTGGTAAAGTTCCCCAGGGCTTTGAATCTACCAGTCTGTTAAGCCTAAAATACATCTGTGAGTACTTTTGGTTTTTTGTTAATAATTTCAACCAACAAACCCTTCATGGAGGAGAACTGCAGTCATGACTTGCTATAAAATGTTATTTTGCTTTATATTGGAGAAAAAAGTTAACATGGGCTGAGACACTGTTAAATTTCTGGACAGCTCATGGCCACTGTTTTTATACCCTTCTTGAATTTAGGTAGTATTTTGTAAATTATACGTTTAACAACAAAGCAACAAAGAAGTTACATTGCTACTGTAAATACTCATAGAAGTTTGATCTTTTACCCATTCTAACACACAAAGTAAGCTACAGGAAAAATGCAGATTTTTGTTTTCTAAGGACTAAATGCAGTAATCACCTACTGAGTTCTACTTTCCAGTATGCTCCTGAGCCCCTAATCTCTTTAGGTTTATCATAATTAAATCCAACATTAAATCAAGCCCATTAGTTTCTTTTTCTGGTGCATGGCGTGAAGAGACATGATGGAAGATGAAGTTAGGTACATTGCAGGTTCAGGGGGACCAGAGCAGAGCATCAGCAGGGCTGAGCAGCAATCTCTTCGTGGTAGGACATCACTGTGCCCTTCTCTGAATGAGGCCCCATTAGCGTTAAGAGAAAAAATTAACTGTTCCATGAAGTTTTCATGTACAGGTTTTGAGAAAACCTTCCCCAAGTGTACTGTTTCTGAAACAACATCTGGGTCTATACGTGCAACTCAGAGGTTATATAAGCAAATTAATGTTACACCACAGTGACCATGGTAACATTTAGCAGAGGGAAACCCCGTAAATAGCAGAAGGAAAAAATTACTTGCAATAACTCATTGAACAAATGAGTAGAAAATTGGGTTATTTTCACTTGGTTTGCTCTCTCAGCTGTTTGCTTTAACTGTCCTCTCCTCGTACACAAACCTTCCCATCTCCAAATACCAAGAAAGGGGGGCAATCCTGTCACTTAGTGTATAGTATTTACTGTTGCTGCTGTAGCCTTTCCAACACAGGCATCTTAGTATTCCTGCCACTTGGATATCTTTGTGAGGTCCAGAATACTTATAAAAAGTTGATTTTCAGTGGTGAAGAAATTTCAGATTTCTTTAGGAAGGCAGTAGAGATATCTTTGTAAGTGTGTGTTGCAGTAGCAGAGGAGTAAATGCTGTAAAACCAGGCTTGAAATAAATTCAGACCCTATTGCTGTGGTCTGTGCATTGACAAAGGACTCTTGACAATAATTTTAGAAGGTTAAATATGATTTATTAAAATTACTCTATAATTAGAGGATTGAGGCTATAATGTGCTCAGGTACAGAGTTCAGATGTTTACTTCTTTATTTTCTGTACTAGAATGCTAGAATGCTTACAATATCAGAGAGATAATAGTCTTTTACTTCTTTATCTCACTATTAGGAGACGGGGTAGAGAAATCTAAAAATGTCTTTGAATCACAAACTAGAGATTTTGTTTACAGAAACTTATACAAAGTAAAAAGACAGTAAAAGATGCTTTCTCATGGGAAATTTTTCCTGCAGGCTTGCACACAGAGAAACTTATAATATGTTCTTGCAACAAGACCCTGTCCTGTTTCAGCTGTCAGATGAGGAAGCTGTCCAGTGGTTCAGCCTGGTCCATCTGGATGGAGCATTGGGAATATGCACACTCCAGTGAAGTACGTGTAAGAACTGTGTTGGTTCAGTTAAATGAAATCCCCCAAACACCAAAATTAATTCATACCAAAAAAACACCCCACCCAAAACCATAAAAAATTCCAAAACAACCTTATTAATTGGGAGGCTGCAGGGGGCTGCAGAAGCCATCAGTAGCTGAAAGGAAGCACTAGAACTGGCTAAAGCCAGCTGAAGTGACTGAACCTAGTGAGGCTGGAGATTCACCCAGGCTCTGAAGATCTGAGCTGCACACACGCAGGGAGGAGGCAGGAGTGAAACCTGTCTGCATACAGGGTTTGTCCCCCAGAGGGTTTGGTTTCTGCCTCCACTCAGTGTGGTCCTGTGGTGTCTCTTAGCAATGTTTTGATGGTGCCTGTTGATGCTGAGAGCAGGGCTACTGCCCAGGGAGGAGGTGTGGAGAGCAGCAGCCCACCTGGGAGCCCCTGCAGCACTGGGCTGTGCTCAAGGGTTTCCTCACCCAGGGGAATTCCCAGTTGAGCTGGGCACACAGCTCTGTAAAACACTCCCTGCCACATCCCTGCAGCCTGAGGGGTCAGCCCTGCATTTCTCCATATAGAGACCCAAGGATTGGTGTCTTTTTAGCATGTGTCGCAACCGAGTGTCAGGGAGTGTGGTTTTGCTGCCAGCCCCTTGTGGACCCTTCTTCAAGTCTCATGCAAATGTATTTTCTGAGTTCTTGCTTTCCACACATCTCTGAGGTCTTGGCCTGCCACCTTGCAAAGTTCCAAAACCAGAGCAAGTTTCAAGATGCTTCCCCAGCAGCTTTTACGGAAAACCTGAAACATTGCTCTGGGTTTCTGGGTTCTCAGACTGCTGAGGAAAAAATTATGCTGTTGGAGGCAGTCTGGGTTTGATGACAGCACAATTCTTCCTGTCTTTCTGTGTGCCTTGCTAATTCTCTTCCTTTTTCTCAAGCTTGTGCTTCAGCCTTCTTGTGAAACCCCTGTGGTTTATTAGAGGAGTGCAATGGCAGCAGCAGAGCTTTAGCACTGTGTAAATATGAGTACAGGGGCTCACAGAGCACCTTCAGTGTTTTGAAACTAATGAAATGCCTTTCCCCAGGATTTTACCCTAAAATATGGCCAAAGAATGGACATCAGAGAGGATATGCCTCTGCATAGTCATCACAGGTTGCTGCAGGTTGCACAAACACTTTTATCACATCAGTGCACTACTGCCTAGATCTCAGGGGTGTCTTTCACGTTGTCAGTGTCAGATACAGGGATGGTAACAGTGGCAAGAGCTTTTGTGAAAGGCAGTATTGTGATCTGACAGCAAAACCTGTCCTAAGGTATTCATTAAATTGTTCCAGGCACCGGGACAGCCTATGATTATGTCAAACAGGGGAGCAAATTGTACGCTCTGCTTTCCCAGTATGCACAAACTTAACCTGGAAGTCTGCCTGGGAAGGTTAAACACAGACAGCTTTGTTTAGGAGAGCTCCAAAGTGGCAGAGCCCATCGCCCCAGAGGGTCACCTGTGGGGGACTGCCTGTGCCAAACGTCTGTGCTGGTGTGGGAATGCTTTCCATGGGTGCAGGCTGCAGCTGAGCTTGTCCAAGGGGTTCCCTGAGATGTCAGAACATGTGGATGTTCCCAGCAGGTGCAATGCTATCTGATGCTATCTGTAGCTCAGGCTCACATCTGTACTTCTGGAAAGTGGTCCCCAAAACAGAAGCTGGAGTTCCCCAGGAAGCAGCTGTGTGGGGAACTCTGGGCTCCTCCTGCAGGAGAAAGCACGCTCCAGGAAGTGTTTGGTGTGGGGTTTTGCCACAGAATGGGCCAGTTCTCACAACAATAATGAGCCTTGGGGGAGTTCTAGACCTTACACAGAAATTATCCACCAGGGTATTCTTTAACCCTGCCAGGAAGAGGTGCTGGTAGAGTCAGGTTTGAGAACAACCCTTGTGGTCATGTAATGCAGAGTGGGACACCACCATGCAGGGGCTCCTGATGGCTCAAAGAGTGAGCCAAGTACTGGGAGCAGGACAGAGCAAAGGGTCCACAGGGCTGTGTTCAGGCTGCAGAGCTGAATGCCATAGTGCCTAAGTTGTGGCTTCTACAAGACACACTGCTTTTGGGCACTTCTGCTTCTTATTGCCAAATTTTGTGACTTTACTGGCAATCTTTTGATTTTTTTTTCTGCAGCTTTTAAAGAGTATTGTTTGAAAAAAAACCCCCAGCCTTCACCTAAAAATAAATCCGTAGTCCTTGCAGTTAAAAGAAAACAACAAAAAAAATCCCAATAAAACAGCTGACATAAAAACAAGACCTGGATGCATTACAATAATTCAGAAGTCAGATAAGAATGTCCAAAATGTAACTAATTTTAAATTGCTCTGTAGGCAGGTTCACCTCATGTTTAGGCCTGAAGCATAGAGATAGCAGCTGACATGACTTCTCAGCATTTTGGATTGACCACGCTGCTTGTCTCTGCTGTTGCTCCGATTTATCAGCTTTCTTTAAAGATCAAAGCATTTAGTATAAACAAGTTGAAGCTGGAAACAGTCTGACTTCTTGCATGTTTATTTTCTCTGTTAATGAGACAAATTACCTAATCCAAAATTATCACTTTTTCTAAAAATTCAAAGTGGAGAAATCATTAAATTGCTTTCCAAGTAGAAAAGCAGTTTAAAAATGGATGCAGAGGCTGAAGAATTAAGGTCTGCCAAGAAGAATCCAGTTTGGCTGAAGTGTCAAAATCAACAGTCCAGATAGCTAAGGAGAAAAAAAAGAAAAAA
>VXAX01003739.1:78081-100759 GCA_013399835.1 Leptocoma aspasia | reverse complement strand
GAAAAAAAAAAAAAGCTATGCCAGCACAGAAGATGCAAAAACCCCTAGAAGCTTCATGATCTCAGGTCAGCCCAGAACAGGAACCAGCAAAGAGCAGCTGTTTGACAGCTATGAACCATGAGGGAAGTGAATGTGAGCATCTGCCCAGCTCAGAGCCTGTTGACAGACATGATGAGTGACAGGGATTAGGGACCTGGGAAAACTTCCAGGAGAAGAAATTCCAAGGAGCAGTGGGTCCCATCTTGTCACCTGTTTGGGTGAGAAATAAAAAGAGCCAGAATTTACAGATCATAGTTTATCTGGTCTTGCAAGAAGTTTGATGAGTTTTTAGAGCGAGAGAAGCAGCAGATTGTCGTGCCCAGGCTACTGCAGGTGCTTGAGGGACTGCCTGGGAGCAGACCTGGATTACTGCAGTTTTTGCTTGTGCTAAGAATGCTGCTGCCCTGCATTGCTGCAGGACCATCGTCAGCAAAGAGGAATGGCAAAAATCCATGGCAATTTGCAGTTACTTAGATAAAGCAGAATTAAGGAAAGATCAAATTCCTGCTGGAGTCCAGGTTGTGTTAAGCAAACACTGCCCCTTCCTTTCCTCTCTTCATCTGTAATAAGAGTTTTGTATTGCCTTTTGGGCTGTGAAGGGATCTTTATTTTTCATTTACTCAAGCAAAGGAATCAGATGACCTTGGTGACAGCTATCAAGTCATGTTTTTGAGACCACATGCTGAGTGGCAATGCTAGGATCTCCACCAGCACTATCAATTTCCACAGCTTATGCTGAGGAAGTAAGCACACAAGCTGCTCTGTGCTAGCCACAGCAGGACTCTCAATCCCTGTAGCATACCAGGCAAACTGCATTTTAAAGAAAAATGCCACAGATGCTTCAACTGGTAGTCCTGGGAGCCAGCTGTCCCATGCTGGGGGTAAAGAATAACTGGCCAATGCAACCAGAACAGGCAGCAGGGTGGTACCAGGTACCCTCTTTACAGCATCTGAAACAGTTCAAGCTCCCCGTGGGTCTCCAAAGAAAGCCAGGGGAAGGAGGCAGTGGAATGAGTGGCCAACCCCCACCTAAGCAGGGTAGCCCCTGCACTGCTCTCTCCTGGTTAAATCTTCATTAAAAACATGTCAAAATGTGTCTGGGCCTTAAGTGATGGCACTTGCCTTCTGGGGTGTGAGAACTTAGTGTTCTGACCACAGGAGAAAATAGCAATGCTGCAGTTTGCTGCTTGCCCTAGGAAATGGATTTGCCAAGAGCATGGGGGGTTAACATGAAAGAGCTGCAAGTAAACAATTGTGTAGTAAGTAAGAAATGTGTAACAACTTTTGAAGTCATGACTTCTTGCTGATACCTGGTTATTCTAGCTGAATGCTTACTTGGTACCGTGGATGGCATGAGCCCCAGATCCCTTCCTTGTAGCCAAGGAGAGATTCTCAGTCTTCTCTCTGTCGTATTGCCTTCCTATGAGTGTAACACAGATTCCAATCCCAAAATCAGTGTCCAGCCATGCTGGAGAAGTTACTACAGCTAGGTCCATATAAGCAAGTCATGCAGCACCCTGGGAAGGGAGCCTGCAGAGGAAAACAGCCAGTGCAGAGGCCCATGCAGCCACACATCTGTGTGGTTTTACCACAGACCAGCTGTAACTCGCTCCTGTGGGTCGCATGCGTGTCGATGGTTGGAGGGATCTGACTAAGTTTCCCCTGGCAGGAATTTGGACTGCACGCTCCAGGGACTGTGCTGCAGTGGGAGCCACAGTGAGGAGGGCAACCACAAAATTATTTTAAAAATGTGTTTGTGATCCAAATTAAACTACCAGCCTGGAGATACTAGGGATAACAGGTACCTTGCCCAGTACCTTAATTCAGTGCCTTATGGGTGACTGAAAACCCCACCCAGCTCAGTATCCTGACACTTTCTACCTGGGAGAACTGGAGGGACAACTGCATCTTAAAAAAAGAAGAAAATCACTGCTAGTTATCTGTCCATCTCCATATTTCTGTGTCTGTCTGTCTCTATGGACAGCAACTGAACACTTCTATTTTGCATATCAATATAATTTCACTTTTCTTTCACTTAAAATTTGTTTCAGTTTGAGGTGGCTGTTGTCAGGCTGGCTGGCAAACTACCAGTATCTCATTCTCTAGGGAACAGCAGTCCCAGATGGGACTGTGCAAGGGGGGGCCACCAGCTGCAGGCAAGGTCCATGTGGATGCAGAGCATCCTGCTCCAAGCTGTGAGGGCTGGTTTGAAGCAGAAAAAGGCAACTGGGAACAGGAGTAATGCTGGCATAGCCCAGGACAGGGAACACCCAAAGCCTGGCTGCCTCCAAAATTATAATCTTTCCCTTTCCCTTTCCCTTTCCCTCTCCTCTCCTCTCCTCTCCTCTCCTCTCCATCTGTGTGTCACCTCATGTGAGAGCTGCAGATATCCTTACATGTGCTGGCTCAGAGACGAATTTGCTAATAAATACTATTCTGTTAATTATATATCTACCACGGATTTTCCTAAAATACCAGATGCTGCTATGTAAACACCACAGTTATCTAGACAGGTTATCTCACACCCTGCCTCCCTCTCTTTCCCACTTGTCTCCATCTTGTGATGCCCCAAATGCCTGTGGATGCTGGCCATCCTTATGCCCATGGATGCTTGGGACAACACAGTTCTGGAGCTGCAAGGTAGAAGGGGAGCTACTGGGTGTAAGTCAGAAAAGAAATGATGCAACTCTTAGAAATTAATGATGTAGTAGCAAGTAGGGCAAGATTGTTTCGAAATCGGAATTAATTATTATTGCATACTAAGCTGGTTATGCATCCAGGTTGAGACGTACAGAGTGGGTGGGCTGCACTCAGCTGGGAGGAGCGAGGCACACAGCCAGCCCCAGACAATGTGTGTGTTTGTGTGCCTGGTGGCAAGCAAATCCATCACCCTCCTCGGAGAGCAGTGCAAATGGGAGTGGGGTCTGCCAGATGGCAGACATCCGGAAAGGCACAAGGAGACAGCACAGCGTGACAGCATCGTGCGTGGCAGTAAGCACACTGGGGCTGTCCCCAGATGGAAACGTGCAAATCCCAGCCCTGGGCAGAGCTCGGGGAACACTGACAAAAAGTCAGACCCCAAGTCCCCAGACTCCTCTGAGAAACTGAAAAATTAGGATGACAGTCTGGATTGATCTCTTCTTCTCAGGTTGCACAAATCTAGAGGAAATGGCAAGCCTAGATGTGGCTGAGCTGATCTTGGTGCAGGGCACACAGAAGGGCTGTAGGAAGACAAACTGACTGGCAGCTCGTTAGTTCTGGAGCTAATTAGAGTCTGGATCATAACTGGCAGCATTTCTCTCTCTATAAAGCTGTCTAGGCACTAGACAGAATAAAATTCCAAAATGAGAAAGCACAAGGAATGCAAGTATGTTCCCTTTTCCACCCCCAGCCTCCTTTGCTAGTCAATCTCCCTCAGTAGCCACAGGATAAGGTATCCTAGAGCAGCTGAATGCCAATGTGGAATAGGGAGGGGGAATTTTTATGTAGCTGTTTTCTCAGTTGCATCATGCTACTACTCCCAAAAATGGAATTCCATGAAATGAAGACAAGAATGACTGGAAGGAAAGAAAGCTTTTTCTTTCTTTTTGTTTGGTTTTGGTTTGGTTTATTTTGGTTTTTTTTTTTCTCTACAGCATCCAGTCTGTATTTAGCTACATTTCTTGCTTCTTTACAAAACCTTTTTTTTCCTCTCAAGGCAGGCTGAGGAAACTGAGAGCAACATGGGACTTGTGCCTGTGTCCTCCTCCCCTGCCTGGCCTGCCTCAGCTCAACACACAGGTGGGCAAGGATGAGCTGCAGCTCCGTGGGGAGAGGGTCCTTACCTGAGACTTCTAGCTTAAGCAGTGAGCCTCTGTGCAACACACTGAATTGCTCCTCTGTGTGATAAATTGGACCAGTCTTTTTGCTTCACATGTCCTTTAGTTTTATTCTTATCTCATACGAGCCCAAATAAGAGAAGGCTGAGACATCTGTCTTGATCCAAGCAAAAACAGATAGCTCAGAATAGTTGATTTAATTTACATCAAGAAACAAACCTGCTTAGGCAAACCACTAAATGTTTTTGAAGCCAGCTAGTGATAAGTTTTTCTGAGTTCCAGAAACCTTTTATTCCAGGAACCTTTTATTCCAGAAACAAAAAGACCTTGCAGAAACACCACAATTTGGGTGTTGATCTGTGACATATTTTAACATCTGTGCTGCAGCTCTTGAGACCACGTTGGGGTGTGTGTTTGTGCCAGAGATCGACAGAGAGGTAAAGGTACAAGGCACTTCCACACTGCCATGATATAATGGGCTGTTAGTGACTTGTCAGTTCATGTTTTCAATTACTGTTATTACTAGTATTTTTAAACTGTGGGAGTTTCTAAAATTGCTTTATATCAGATAATAAGTATACTCATTCTTCAGTTACACTAATTAGGGTTCTGAGTTTGATTCTGCCACCTCCATGGCTCCAAAAGCTGGGACTGGTTACCATATACACAAAGCTCTTAGCTCTTTTCCATAAATAAATTACAACCTTAAAGTTTTAACTCTTAATGTCCCAAAGACCATCTCTCCTACCTCTGGCTTTTCCATGGCTCATTCTTGTTATTTCTTTAGAGGTTCTCTCCCATCAAATGATGTATTCCGCAAAAAAAAGCGAATCTTTTTGTCCAAAATAAAAGTGCAATCCCTAAGCAATACCCATCCCATGGCATGTTGCTGTAGAGCACATTTCTTTGAAGCTTCCTGAGTGAACAGCTCCCATATTATCTTCTCCTGGGCTGCTCTTGTGTTTCTTCCCAGTTGTGCATGCATTTCCCAGCCCTGGGAGGGGACACTGCTGACCATTGCCAGGCTACAGTCTGGAGCAGCCTAAAAATGCTGTGCATGCCCATCTAGCTGAAAACAAAGCTGGTGAGCAGTGGGTAGACCTGAGAAAAATCCTGCTTTTAAAAACTGCCTTAAAAAATATATCCGAGTATGGCCTAAAAAGAAGCAAAGTAGCAGAGCAAGCCAGAGCAAAGAGAGGGGGGGATTCAATAGTGTGACACTACTGCATGCAACAAGCTTCATGTAGGTTATTATACCCCAAAAAATGTTTTCCTGAAAATGTTATGGTATTCCACAGGACAGAACTCTAAAGGGGCATTGCAAAGGAAGAACAAGGCAAGAAAAAAAAATCCAGACCATATGAATCCTTGTAAGATGGTCCGCAAGGACTTGCATTAAAGTGGGGAAAAGGGACTAGGTTAACTAATAGAAGTGGCTGAAATTATTTCTAAAGCCGTGTTTAGGAGACTGTGTATGCATTTTATGGTCCACCTCTTGTCTGCAGAATATAATTTTCTCAGAGAAAATCTAAATCTGTCCTTTTAATGACTGGCAGTTAAGTAGAGCCCATAAACTGTGGCTTAATTTAATCAGGTAAGTTGTTTTGCTCCTCACTAGACTATACTTGCATGTCATTCCCCTCCCTGATTACCTTCTCAACCAGAAATTTGCTGCCCTCCTATTGCCAGATGAAGCATCTCAGCTCATTTTTTTACAGTATGAACATAAAGGAGCTGCTGGTGGATATCCATTATGATGCTCACTTCACACCTCAGGGGTGCCATCAACCAAGTGCCTTCACCTTCCAGGCCCATTACAAAGCCTCTCTTCTTCTCATCGCTGAGAGAGGGTTTCCTATCTGTGCAAGAGCTTAAATTGCTTACATAGCAAACACATCCTCCATGGAACCAGCAGCCTGGGGAGAGATGAAATGGCCCTCTGGGAGCTCAGGACAGAACCAGGCCTGCTGATGGCTGCCTGCTTGTGTTGGCACACAGGACACCTCGCTCCATCTGGGGTCCAGCCACTGTGAACTGGTATGTGGCTTTACTAAAGATGCAGAAAGAGCCAAAAGGACTCTTCCTTTAAACATGCCCAGGTCAGAACATAGTGGGTTTATTTCAAGGAAAAAAATATACAAATTCTCCTTTTTCTAGGACATTTCTTTGATATCTAGCAGGTCTATTTGTAGCAAGTATTTCCATCAACACTATGAGACAGCTCCCCAACCTAACCTATCAATGGTTCACTTACTGCATACAATCAATACATCCTCCTTTCTGAGCTAATTGGATGTATTAATAAAGCAAACAACAACCAAATCATAAAAGTGAGCTCAAAACACTGCTCCTGGCTTGGCTTCTGCTAGGACCACATTGTAGATATGATGAACTCAGACCCTCTCCCTTGGCTTTTTACATGCTGAGAACACGTCTTGGGGTGCCAGAAATGCCAAAGAAGCTGTGTAAGTCTTTCTTGAAGGCTGCATCCCAAAATAAGCCCTCTGTCTTCAGGAGAATAGTACCAATCCATTACATACTACTGTTGAGGGAGATTTTAGGTCATTAAGATTCAATGAGTAATATGTTTGAAAATGCAATTTAAAAGTTTTTCAATCATTCATGAAAACTCTTTTGATGCAGAATAAAGTTTGATAATGTCTGTGATTGTGCCTTGACTGATGAAAGATCTGAATGGAAACTTGTACAGTAGGTAATATTTATTCTGGCAGTGTGTCAGTAGGCAATGTCTACTGCTTTTATTGCTTTGTGGAATAAAAGTTTTGAATTTTGCTCAGTACTGAACCATTTATTGTCTTGAAATTGGCAGCAGTAACACCCAGCTGGATGCCGGTATGTTTTGTGTTTGTGAACAGACTGATCCATGGGAAACAATCTAGCAGACAAATCAACCTCGTTATGAATTAAACAAAATCTTTACTTGGGTATGAGACATTTGAGCCTGAGGGAGCTATTATTTTGGAAAAGGCCCATAAAAGGACTTTTTAAGACAGGGACTTTGTGAGCCTTTATGATATTCTTAGACTGCCTTTAGTTATGCCTTGCTTTGCATAACACAGTGGATTTTTATAAAACAATAACTTCTATGTAAATGGTACTGGGGTCCAAAAGTCTGAAAGTCAGAACAGTGCTCGGTGCCTGGCCAAACCAGTGAGATGCTTAAAATGTTCTTCTTCTGCCTGTCCCCAGGACAGGAACTGCCATTTCCTATCTGTATCTCTATTGCATAGCACTGAGAAAATCCTTCTTATAAGCAAAGAGAGAGGTAGAAAATCTACCCAGAAATAACTGAGTGCTCAGTACCAAAACTAAGCATAGTATGAAGAGATAGTTTTGTGTGCTTAGAGACAGTCCTATCAAACTCTCACAGCCTTGTGAATGTCATGGGATCTGATGTTTTCTCAATTCCCCAGCTGATGGTAATCAAGGAACCACATGAGAACCTTGACTTCATTAACACAATGAAAAAAAATCACATGGAAATAACTCACTTTGTGATTGCTGAGTAAATATGAAGCCAGTCTTAAATCCCGAAGGTAAATAAAATCACCTGATGGTAAATCTGACTCTTTATTCACTCTTCATGGGTTATCATTCCCAACGTTTCTTAGCTGCCTCTTAGACATGACCACACAAAAAATTGGTTCTTCATGAAATATCCTGTAACATTCACCCCCAGTCAGCAACCTTTATGATTAATTTTGTTTTTCTCCTTTACTGATCCAAAAGCGTGTGCTGACAATCAGCCTACAGCAATGTGTGTTGGATATTCTCACAATTTACACATGATTTGTTCTCTGTGTAGCTTTAATGAAGGCCCTTGTGTGCTCTTCTTCTCTGAAAATGTTATATGCCTCTGTTATTACACACATACTCCTTGGAAGCAGTTTCCATTCTCACAGATGTCCCACATGATTTTGGGGAAGTCGCCCTAACAGTTTTCCACTCTTTCTGTCTAAAATGCAGATAACTGTATTTCCCTTCCTGATCTGTTTTGGACAGGTTGTTTCTCAGTACAGGTATGTTATATAAAGCCAGGCTTTGCAACTGATCTGTGTTTATTTTATATGTCCCTTGGAACAGGGACAGGGATTCAGCCTCCCCCACTGCCAGGCTGGGCCAGAGATGTGACAAAGGAAGGAAGCAGACAGGGTTTGTCCCCACAGCTGTGCACGGGCCGAGTGCCAAGGATTACAGCCTGGACACTCACAGGTGAGCAACCTTGCACTGGGTTACATAAAACACCAACTGAGAACACCTTAAGGCTGTTAATGCTGCTCTGAGCTGGGGCTGGCATGACAACCATTCAGGGGCATTTTTAAATTACAAAAAAAAAAAAAAAAATCAGGTTCAGTCTATAACCCATGCCAAAGAATATGCTCTGGGCAGGACTTTTGCCAGTGACTGGGATGGTACCATTTGCTCTCTTGTAGCACAGCTTTCAGAGATGGGCAAGCAGATTCTTGTCATGTGACTTTCTCTGGACTATGACAAGCTTCAAAGACAAAGTTTCCTTACTCTTGCCTTGTATTCATATAGCTTTAACATGCTGCTTAAGCATAGCTTTAACCATGTTCCAGAGTTTGAATGCTTGATATTTTCAGGAAGAAACATGGAAAAAAAAAAGAAAAATATAATAGTTTCCGATCATCACATATTTTGGGTGAGTCATTCGCCTGCATCGCCAGATAAATGCAACAGGACATCCTGTGACCGTTGGGCAGTTTCTTTAACTTCTCCCTTTTTTTCCCTACAACATAAATAGTGAAGTAGGAAAGAAAGTGGCAGTAGAGTCCTGCCTAGGTGCTCCTCCATGCGTGGATTTTCTCCCACATCAGGACAGGGAAGTCTGTCACCTCTGGAGTTACTACCTACACTGGTGCTGGGATATACAGATGGATTGTGGTCTGCTCCTGGCCAGCAGCAGGTTATTCAAAGACAAAGCCTCCTGAGTGAGTTTAGAGAAGATGATGTTATTTTCCTGAGCCATTTGCCTTGTGGAGGAGTTTCTTCACTGGGAGTCTTCTGGGAAAGATCTGGAAGGGGCATTTCTGTGCTGTCAGTCCTTTCTTTCACCCAAATTCAAGAATAATCATCCTCAGCTAAATTTTTAGGTCTTGCATGCCCAGTAGAAGAATTCCTAAGAGATTTCACTTATTTCTTTTGGATGCCAGTGAAGGGATACAGATGGCCAGAATACCAGTAAGAGTGATGTATCTGAAGTCAAAAACATGCTGCTCCCAACAAAAGAAAGCAATAAATCAGAACACCATAATTCTGGTCATAGAGTTGGCATATGGAGACAGAAGGAAAAGCTGAATAACTGGAAAAATAAAATACTTCTTCTTTCTACTCTATATGCAAGTACAAACAGAGCTTTGAACCTTACATCTATAAAAAGCCAATCTGATCTTATGTAAAGGCTTTGGAAAAAAACAATCTGATCCAAGGAAGATAAACATCTGGTTGGAAATCTTATAGTAAGCCTGAGAGACAGTTTGCATATGTGTGAGTATACATATATAATCACCAAAAATTAAACAGACAGCTTTATGTTGACTGTTCAAGTGAGAAGGAATTAGTGGAGAGAGAACAAATCAATTAAGTACAACTTTCACTAATAGTTCTTGGCAGAATTTTGGAGGCATGACTTTACTTGAAATAACTGGAGTCTCCTGAAATTTATCTCCCTTCTCAAAATCCCTTTTCCAAACTTGTCGCTACTATGACGCTCAGAAGTAGATGAAACTGGAATTGTCATGTATTAAAAAAGGGGTTTGTTTCATTTTAAATTGTCTTTTATTATATATTCCCTTTACATCATGTCAGGAAATGCTCTACTTTGTTTATACAGTACCTAGCATGATGGTCTTCTATTGTGGCCATGGTTTCAATTAATCCCACTAATAATTACCAGGAACCAAATCTATCAATAAATAAATCTCATAACTTCATGATCTGACAGTGAACTGAAGAAATATCAATGTCTAATTGCTATCATGTATGGTTAATTGTGACACTGTTCTTTCCCTCTCTCCCATACACACAGAGCTTCAGAAGCAGAACAATAAAGATAAGGTTCCTTGGTTTCATTTGTTATTTACATCACCATTATCTTCAGGGTGAGAAGTTCCCCAAAGTTTTTTTACACACTTCTCATCTGGATTTCTCCCACTCCCTCATTCTTTGAGTGTTTTCCTGATCGGGTCACAGGTATGCTGGCAGCAGGCATTCTGTTCTTTGTATTGGCAAACTTTTTTCCCCCCATTTTTCAATCACCGATTCTTTTCCTCTTCCAGTTCCATCTATTTCACAACAGTTTTTGTCAACAAAACACCTTCTGCTACCACCCTATCTGCTTTCCACATCAGATTCATGCCTTAAGTCTAGACTGGAAGTCTTTAGGGCAGAGACTGTCTCTAGGTTTATATTTATATATGTTTACTTATCCTCAAAAAGCCCCAGCTTCAAACCTCAGAGTCCAATTACAGTAAATAATATTGGTGTGGGTGAAAAGGTTTTAGCCTATTAATTCCAGGAACCACTCCAAACACTACTTTCTAGCCTTAACCAGAAGTTGGAGGTTACTGACCATTTCTTCCTGGCCCTCCTAACCCCTGAGCTCTTCTTTCATCCAGCTTCAGGCTCTGCAGCTTCTCTTGAGACTGTTCAATACTTGTAGTATAGAGCCTTTTCTTTTTCTCTCTTTTGTTTGCAATAGCCTTCTTGAATAATTTGGGCTTTCCCAGCTTTTCTTCAAATATTACCTGAACCATATCTTCCTCTTCTAATTGTTCTCACACTATTGTTTTCTAAAGCCTTTGATTTAGCTGGCTTAGTAAAATGTGCTATGAAAAAAATGCCACAGGAAAAAAAGTGTTCCTTTGTCCCAGATGTAATTTGTATTTCTGTAATAGCTGGCAACTCTATATATAGTTTACCCACTAACCTGTTTTCAGTGTTTGTTGTTGGTGATTGTGGTATCACTTTTCTATTACGTTCTTATCACCTAGTCTGGTGTAATCACTGTAATCCTTTTCTGCTCTTTGTACTTCAGAGCACACCCAATACTCCAGTTTGAAGTTGTACTTGTTTCCTTTATCTTTGATGACTGACACAGTTGAACCAGTTCACGAAAATAGTCTTTTCTGAGTAGTTAGTTGCAAAATTTTTGTTTAAATTATCCCAGGAAATAAACAGGGGAGCTGGGAAGGCCATGTTTTTGACATTTATGTTTATCATTTTGTCTATTTATTTTTGTAAAGTCTGCTTCAATGTAACCCACTACTGGATAATGTCAAAAAGCATAACACTCACAAGGCATGTGCAGTAGCATGTTTAAAGGTGACATACTTGTTTTTGTATGAGGAGTGGGTAATTCTCCACCTACTGCCTCTGTCTGGCCTGCTCTGTCTGGCTGAAATGCATCTCTGTCAGAGAACTGGTGGTGGCTTACATGGAGGTCACACTGCCCCTTTCCTTTAGTGTGGCACAAACCGTGCTCAAGGTGCACGGTTTTGTTTGCAGGCAATGCAAGAGAATGAAGAAGGAACAAAGGAAGCTGCCCTTTCATGGCTTGGCTTTGCCCCAGTCTCCTGGGGCTGGAAGTCTGGGTGATGGAGCCTGCAGCTGCAGAGCAGGGGTGTCCCAGGAGGGGACGTGGCCTCCCAGAAGCTGTGGGCTGTGTCTGGGGCTACCTGAGGCTCTGGTAAACGCTGCATGGCTGCTCTGTTTGATCCCTCAGAGCGCTGCAGACAGCTGCTGTCAGAGGCAGGTGCACAGTGTGGTGGTCCTGGGCAGGTGCTTCCTGACCACCTTGGAGCTGAGCTGAGGCACAGCCTTGCCTTCACCCACCCAGTCAGCTGAACAAGAACCGTCCAACAACTCCTACAAACATCTTTGTGCCTTGCAAAGGTCTGCCTCTGCCTCTCTTTGCCTTCACATCCTGCCACAGCCCCGTGTGGCAGACGCACTCCCCCTCTCCGTGAATTCACACAGACAGGTAGCATGAGCCCTCAGACCACAGCCAAAATGCAAAGAGTGCATTTATTTCATGACCTGGCTAACAAAGCCTGGCTACAGAGACACAGGGACACAGGCTCCGCTTGGCTAAGTCCATCCTAGCTGATGCCTCACTACAACAAAAGATGTCTGCGTGTTCCTGACAGGAATTCTCCTCAAAACAGGCACAGGATGAACAACAGTAGCCATAAGGAATAGTGTTTTCCCACATCAACAGTTTCAGTCTTCCCAGCTTCAAGGTCACTTTGAGCAAAACTATTCCCTCCTCGTCAATCTTCCTGTTTTAACCCTTTCCTCCCAAGAGCCTCACAAGTGCAACACCCAGGAAAAGAGTCCTGGAATACTGAGTGAAGCTCACCCCCATTGGCAAAGGGGCTGTTGTTCCCCCCAAGCCTCCTCACATTCACACACTCCCATTTAAAGGTCCAAAAAGTTTTGGGATCTCCTTGTCAGGCACATGCCACCAAAGGGTGGCTGTTCAGTGAAGTCCTCTACACTACCGAGTTCCTCTTTCTGTCTGTCTGTCTCATGCAACCTGGCAGTTTCTTTGAGCAGTGGGAATCCCATGGGACTCCTTTACAGAGATTTTCACTGTTTCTCTTTTTAAAGAAGTAGCCCGTGCTGGTTCCTGTTTATCTTCATTCGTAGTCTCTACTGTGCAGATAAGGGGGAAGCCACGAGATCAAAAGTAAATGGGCTGCTTAGTCCTTGAAGACTTTATCTGCCATGCCTGAGGGACTGCCATTTCAATGACATTTCTAAGTGCCAAAATTAAATATTTTTATCACAGAGTCAATTAGGTTGGAAAAGACCTCTGAGATCATCAAGTCCAATCTTCTCATTTTAAGTAGTTTGTGTTCTGGGCCTATTGTTCCAGGACACACCAGTGTGCAAGATTTCTTTATGTGTTTACAATTACTGAGCAGCCTTAACTTTGCTCTGCATGCCATAAAAGCAAGTTATTACTGCTGTTGGTAGTCAAAACCAGACTCTTGCCAAAACTGCTATTCATAACTCTCCTTTCAAAAAACAATATATTACTGACTGCAGTCACCATGCAGTGCTCAGATATTTGCAACTTGGTTTTTTGTTTATTTGCAATTATGATATCTATTATAATTATACCATTATAATTCTATTATTGCAATTATTGTAATTTTGTCTTTTTATTCATGCACTTTGTCTCATACTTGGGACAGATGTGTCTTAATATTTCTAGATGTGTCTTAATACTTCTAGATGTGTCTTAATATCTCTGTTGTTTTTGTGGATTTTTCATCAAGATTTTGCAATTCTTGTCATTACATTATATTGGCTGTTAATAACTATATTTCTAAATCTGGTTTTTAAATATCAAGCAGGGAAATAGCTGCACACAGTGGAAGGGCTGTCCTATGCAGACATTGGATACAGCATCAGGGTACAATTTCAATGGGTGGGCTCAACCTCATGGGCACCAAGTGGGGTGTGACTCTTACAGCAGATTTCTTGTTTAGTAGATTTCTTCTAGCCACTATCTGCAGATCAGCAAAGAGCTAAAGCAACTTCTTCCTGTTCAAAGACAACCAGGCATGGGAGAGCACGATGAAAAATTGCAGAGTGGAAAGTGTGCACATGAATAAAAAGCGTGGTCTCACTTTGGGGCCAGAGTTGCTGGTGGCTGACTGGGTAGGGAAAAAGGCTTGACTGGGGTGGACTGAAGAGAAGCTTATTTGAGGAGAAAGCCTTAAGGAAACAGAGATTAGCAGATCAAAGACATTCAGTGTTCAACTTCCTACTCAAATCAGTGCTAGTTCCAAAGTGGAATCAGGTTGCTGAGGGTCCTGTCTAGGATTTCTGAGTATCTCCATGGATGGAGATCCTACAGGCTCTCTGGGCACTTGGGTTTAACTACCCTCATGAAGAAAATACTTTTCCTTAGATCCATCTGGAATTTTTACAGTTGTAACTTTGGCCATTGCATCTTATCATTTCATTCTGCACATCCAAAAATCTGGCACCTTCTTCCCTGTCACACATTTTCAAGTAGCTGAAGACTAAAATTAGACCTTCATCCAGACATTTCTTCTCCATGATGAACACAGGTGCCAGCTTTTCTTCATGCATCATTGTGATGCAGTTCTCTAACCACCCTTGTGGCCCTCTGCTGAACCAGCTCCAGTCTGCCAATTGATTACTGATGAGGAAAGGGTGAAAGATAGTAGGGTAGGAGAAAAAGTAGGAGAATAAAGAGAACAAGGAGGGAAACCTTGAAAAAGCAAAGCCCAGAGAAATTAGGATACCACATGCAAAAGAAAATATAAAGTAGGAAGGCAAAAAAATAGCATGAGGAAAGTGGCCACATAGTTCCAGCTGTGGTCTGTAGTAGCTCTTTTACTAGATTACTAGAGCATCGCAAGATTTTTTTCCAAAAAGCTTTCATCTGAGAGAGCTGTTGTTCCATTGATTCATTTTAAAGGTAGCATTGATGTAGTTTTCTCTCAAAAATGTCTTACTAAAAGTCTAATTAATTTTGCATAGTAGTATGCATAAATTATGGAGAGTGTGAAATAGGAGGTTACTCACATAAGATAGTTGCCCAGAAAAGTAAGGGATACTGGTTTTTGCACTAGACTTGTTCTCTCACAAACACTCATACCCAAGACAAACAACACTTAGCTAGAGATGTAGGAGTGGCAGATAATGATTCCCAGGTTTGGATTCCTTCATTTTCTTTATCACAGAAGGCATGTCCATGAACTTGCTGTGAAGCCACAATTCCCATTTGTTTTGAAGAATCCTCATCTTCTGGAAGCCGCTTGCAAAAGAGTCACGTGAAGTTTTTACTCAAAATGGTTGTCAGGGCTGTAGCTGTCACTAACAGAGATGTCTTCTACTGCTTTGGGACTACTGTGAACCTTTCCTCTGATCATGAGCTTGACAGATCAACTGGCTGTTGCTTAATGACCCTGTTACTGTAGCTGGCAGACATTGATTTGACACATCAGGGCAGGCAGGTTCTTTGGAGGCTGGGTAACGTCAGTCCCTGACAATGCACTACATTCATGTACAGATGATGGCAAGGCAGAGCAACATTTGAGTAATGTCACCAAGCAATGGGAAAACAGCCCCATGATTTAAAATGTGTGCACATTTGCCTTTTTAGAGGAAATATTTAGTGTATTACTCAGTCAATTATATATTTTACATTTTCAGCAAAACCTGCAAATGATGAATGACCTACCTCTGCTGTGGGTATTTTTTCCATTTTAAAAAATCTTCTTGACTAATCTATTTGATTAGTCATCTAAGTAGATGTCAATAGTTTTCCAAAACTGTGACCTATATTGAAATAATAATGTTATCAATAAGGGATAGAATTTCACCAAGGGCAAGTCCTGCCTGACCAACCTTGTGGCGTTCTAAGGTGGAGTGACTACATCAGTGGACAAGGGAAGGATTATAGATGTCATTTATCTGGACTGCTGTAAAGCCATTGCCATGATCCTCCACGACGTCCTTGTCTCTAATTTGGAGAGAGATGGATTTGATTAGCTGGATAAGAAATCAAAGGGACAGTTGCATCTAGAGGGTAATGGTCAATGGCTCAGAGTGTCAATGGACATCAGTGACAAGTGAGGTCTGCATTAGGACCAGTGTTATTTGTTATTTAATATCTTCATTAATGACATAGAGGGATTGAGTGCACCCTCAGCAAATCTGCAGATGACACGGAGCTGGGTGGTGCAGTTGGCACACCTGAAGGACGGGATGCCATCCAGAGGGACCTGGACAATCTCAAGAAGTATGGGAATCTGAATTTAATGAGGTTTAATAAGACCAAGTGCTGGTGCTACACCTGGGTCAGGGCAGCTCCCCACCTCAACACAGGCTGGGGGATGAACAGATGAAAAGCAGCTCTCAGAGAAGGACTTGGGTGTGCTGGTGGAGGAGAGGCTGGATGTGATCCAGCAATGTGAACTCAGCCCAGAAAGCCAAAGTGTCCTGGGCTGCATCCAAAGCAGTGCAGCCAGCAGGGTGAGGGAGGGGATTCTGCCCCTCTGCCCCACTCTGGTGAGACCCCACCTGCAGTGCTGCACCCAGCTCTGGGCTGTCCAGCACAGGAAGGACATGGACCTGTTGAAGCAAGTTGAGAGGAAGCCACCAAGCTGATTAGAGGGATGGAGCACCTCTCCTATGAGGAAAGGCTGAGAGAATTGAATCTGTTTAGCCTGGAAAAGAAAAGGCTTGGGGGTGACCTAATTGTGAACTTCCAGTATCTGAAGGGAGACTGCAAGAAAGATAGAGAAGAGATGAAAGATCTTTTTGCAAGAGCAAAAAGTGACAAGGACAAGGAGGAATGACCAAACTAAAAGAGAGCACATTTAGCTTAGGCATTAGGAAGATATTCTTTTCTGTGGGGGTGGCGAGGCACTGGATCAGGCTGCACGTAGAAGTTGTGGGAGCCCCATCCCTGGAAGTCCTGCCCCAGGCTGAATGGAGCTCTAAGCAACCTGTTCTAGTAAAAAGCATCCCTGCCCATGCCAGGGGGTTGAAACTAGATGATTTTTAAGGTCTTCTTCAACCCCAACCATTTTGTGATTCTATGATTCTCTGAATCCAACTGAACTCTTTTGGTGACAATATCCATGGTGTTGGGAGTCCCTTAGCAGCTACACATCTTCTGGATGGTTCTGATACCCTCCATTCTCTTTGTAGCTCCCTTTTTAGTAGCCTTCCTGGAAGGTGAAAAACATGGAAAACATATATTATCTTTTTTATTTTTCAAGCCCAAAATAAGGTAGCTTTTCCTGTTTGCTTTCACCAGCTTTATTTAGCACAGATGCAAAACTGGAAAAACTCTTTCTATGATAATTTATGTAGAAATTTAAATTAAATTAAAATCTACTGTGTATCATATTTTAGTTAAGAACGTTAAAGATTGGGTTCATTCAGTTTATCTCTGGGCCTGCACAGTTCATAAGACCACTCACAGCTGCACCTGAAGAAATTCTGTTATAGACAAGCAAATAGCAAATTAGCCATAATTATCATTAAGCAATTTGCATGCCTAATGCAGTGTATGCTTCTCTGTTGGTTTGGGGACTGCACAGTGCAAGTCTGTGTTTTTGTGAGTAAGTTTGACTTTCTTCTGAGTACCTTGAAGCTAAAATTGAACCCTTTATGGGCAAGTGGGCTGCCTCAGCAGCAGCAGTGTGGGCAGATGCATCGAACCTAATTTCAGGTTGCACTAATGACCTCATGTCAGTAGTATGAACGGTTCAACTTGTTAATGGAAGTTGTTTAATAAAATTTAATGTTACAGCATGAAGAAAAAACACACAGAAAAAACACAGCACAGAAAAAACATTGGCAATATGCTTGTCAAATTACTTCATATGGATGAAAATTAATTTAAGTAATCTGACATCTCTTAACAGGCATGCCATCTACAACAATAGCCTAATCAGTCCAGAGCTCAGTCTGAAGTTGCTTTTGACATTTGTGTTTATAGTGCCACCTGTGCCTCCAAGGCTGTGGTCCAACACAACAGTAACCTCACTTTAAATACTACTGGACCAACATTGCAGTAGCTGTCTAATACAAAACACTGCCCTGATACATACAGTATAATGTTTTGATTGTTTAAATTTGTATCAATGAACTTTAAGCTGGCTTTAAATTAAGATGGTTCTAAGCATGAATTCAGTGGCTGTTTCACAGCTAGCACTGTTCCAAGAGTGTCCAAATGCCCTGTTGTCTCTGCCCTGTTCAAGGATAACCATCCTTGGAAGTCAGCTGCAAGCTTGCAGTCTTACTTGTGTTGGTCATCCCTAATGGACACTCGCCAGTCAGATTTCTTTGTCGTGGATCTTACCCTAGATTTCTGCCTTGCCTCACATCCTTTCACCAAATCTTTTCCCTAACCCTTTCCTTTGCCTTGGCATTCTCACAGTCTGCTAACACAGCACCGTCACTGACTCACAGCCAAGCCATAAACCTATGCAAGCCTTAAATACAGCTGGTGTTCCTCAGAAACCACCCCTTCAGCTGCACCGCACGCAGGCTGCCAACAGCTGAGCTGATCCAGCCAGGGCAGAAGCTGCTGGTCCAGACTTTCAAATAACTTTTGTAAAGTTTCATGACTTGTTTAGATAAGGGAAGAACAAGGATTACTTGTATTCACCAGCTAAACCAATTCAGATGACTGTGGCCCAAAACAGAACAGCAAGAACAGGGTGTGCATGGTAGCCAGTAAGCGCAGTAGTCCTGTGGCAGCAAATGGGTGGATGCAATAAAGGGGTGGTTGTGATACCAAACAGAGTGTCCTAGGACATCCAAAGAGTGGATCCAGGTAACAATGCTCACATGTACTAGCACAGACTCAGAATAGGCTGACAGCAACCATAGAGAATATCAGCAATGCCTATTTCCTCAGAACTTCCTGCTACCTCAGACTTAGCCTTCCTGACTGCTTCATATCTTATCCTAAACACTTCCACACCAGATAACTTACCCAAGGCTCGGCAGCTGCTAAGGAACAACTCCTACCAGAGCAGGCACTGCCAGCAGGAGACACAGCATGAGCTACTTGCTACAAGCTGATCCAGGATAAGAACTCTGGTAGAAAAAGAGACAAGAACGCTCCATGTGTGCATGGAAATAGAGCCTGTGTCCAGTTTTGTTCAATATATGATTTTCATTTTGCCTTTGATTTTCAATTACTTTCTACTTTTGTTTCCAGCTGAGACTGTTCTTTGGGGGCTCTCACAGAAGGGCTGGATGACATCAGAGATGTCCAGGGTTGAAATTTCAAATATTCCAAAGTCAGGGGCAAAGAGCTGCAGAGCTGAAATGGATCGGATGGGACAGGTAGGATTCCAAAGCCACTAGGGCCTGTCTCCAAGAACAGGATACAAAGAGCTTCATGGGGAAACAAGAACTGGGAACAGGAAAGTCAGAGAAAAGATGATTTACTGCTCATGTCCGACATACGCGTGATTTCAAGTTACAGCAAACAGCTGTCAACCACTCAACAGAAAACAATTAGTCAGGTTGTCCCTGACAACGTGACCCTCACAAATTTCACAGGAAATGATCAAGCTGCAGCTGGTGGAGGGACTGGCTATAGTTCCACTTGTTACACTCCTACCCTGCCACCATCTGCTCTTTTGGCTCTCTGAGTTTTTGTGAAGGACACAGCCTGCAGACAGGAGCCTGGTTTGGAAGGGCAGTTCAGAAGCCCTCCAGCAGCCTTTTAGACATGCTGCACAGCATTTGGAAACCCCACCCTGAGGTGGTAAAGCCAGACATCCTAGCAACAGCTATGTTGCTGCTAAGTGCAAGAACAGGTAAGCAGGCTCACTCAAGATGAGGGTTATTCAGCAACTCCACTACTCCAGATGGGCTCAGCAGCAGGTTTGTACATGGCACAGCTGCACAGCATCAGACAGGCAGGAGATATGAAAGGTGTGAGTCCTGTATGTCCTGCTAGACCAGCCAGCCCCAGGTGACAACAGTAAAGTATCTGTGAAATGATCCACGCTAGCTCCTCTCAACATTCCTGATGGTGGAAAATTGTGCCAGATCAGAAGACCGGGAATAAAGAGATCTCCCCTATGAGGTTACCCTTACAGGTATCATAGCCTTCCAACACCTTCTCCATGTCCACAGGGAATGCAGGCTGAGAATTTTATGGACTGCAGGTGTCACCTCCTAACTTACATAGGTAGCTGTCACCTTCCCAAACCCAAGTTGATGGGTAATGCACCAGAAAAAACTTAGGTGTTTCTAGGTCTCATGTAACCGAGGCAATCTTCTTCTTGATGCTCAGAGTTGCTCCAGTGATAATTACTTTCTGTCCCAGATAAGAGCTGCTTCTCATAAACTCTATGCAACAAGGGGAGGGGTTTGATAACTTCAATTGGTACCAAGTTTTTACTCAGTGGTACCAGCTGTGACTTCATTAACTCAACGTCCAGAGGTTTCCTGATGCTCTGTGCTGTCCCAGAGGAATATGAAAGCTGCATGGATGCTTCATACAGCTGTGTGGCTGTGATCAGCCATGGGATTACCTGCCCACTGCTACTGCAGCTGTTCAAGGGCAACCTGAGCACTGTGCTGCCCTTGCACAGCAGCAATGCTACAATGGTCCAGGGCCTTTCCACAGGGAAATTTTCTGTAGCAAGTAGCTGATCCTGGAAAAGGAAAGCTACTCTTCAACAACAGCCCACTGTGGAAACTGACTTCAGAAAAACCATGTTGCCTCTGAACTAACAATCTCTGTGGTGCAGGACCTGCAAGACACAGGCTGAATGCCCATCCAGGCTGGCAATAGGAGGTGCAATGCCCCAAATACAAAGCAGAAAACAAACAAGCAAACAAAAATATCACCACTGTGTGATCTTGTTAATTTGAAATGATCACACACACCTGCTCCTGAATTAGCTCAAATCTGTTCTTTCAGGTAATTCAATATTAGTGATCACAGAACCGTGTACCAAATTAAGCATAAATTAAACACATTCTTTATTAGTGTGGGCAGTCTCTTCAGACCAATAAGGATATCTGCTAATAGCCACAAATCTTTAAAAGAGGAAGATTCCTGGAATCACTAGTTGTCAGCTCAACCTTCTCATTGCCTACCCAAATGAACTGTGAAGAACCCATCAGTCCAGCTGCTTTTCTGCCTCTGTAAGATGATATTCCTGAGAACCATAACACAAATTTGAGCTGTCATTTCTACAGAAAGGCAATTGGGATATTCTGTAGAGTGCACATAGGTCATTTTCAATCTCTATCACGATACTCAGGATGCTGTCCCACCAACACAACTGAGTTTATTGTAGATGGTTCTCAAATTGGCTTCCAGTGTTGGACCTGCTTTGATTCACTAAATAGCAATTTTTCCACTCACAGTCATGAAACAAGTGGAAACAAAATGGGAAAGATTTCTATGTGTTCAGGTAATGGCAGGTGAATAAAATACTTAAAATCAGCAAAGATGAAGAAGAAGCAGCTTTTACTAACTTTCAGAATTAGAGGATCTCAAGGCAAGTATTTTTTCTGTCTGTGGTATTATTGTGAGTTGTTCACGGAAACTGGAAGTAACAAGATTAAATTAAAAAATGCTGAATTGAGGATTTATGGCCAGAAAATATCATTGTAATAAAATGCAAGTGCCTGTGCTTTAGGCAGACCGCTGTCTACAGGAAAGATGCCAGCTTTCCCAGCTTTAGCCTAGTTAGTATGTGTATTGTTAGTCTGAACAACAGGTCAAATGCATGTTGAGTCAATATGCAAAGTTTACAAGGATCTGTGCATTATTCCCCAAAGTGTTTTTAATATTTTTCAATATTTTAATCACTAAATTAGTCAATATTGTAAATTATTGTGTGATACATTTCAAATAATCATAATGGAACTACCTTTAAAAAGTAAGATTTTATTTGTTTGTTTGTTTGTTTTAATTTCTCTTTAATGTCACAAAACCTAATTTTCTCCAAACTGGAAATGAGAACAGGATGAATATCCACATACAAGGTGCATTAACTTGTTTTCTCATACTTGAAAGTAAAATTTATTTTCTATATTATTTTTCTTTAAACAAACAAAAGCAACCCATCTTTAGCACATGAAGAGCATATTTAGAATAAAATTTATAAATATTCTGCTTATAGGTCAATATGACTTTCTCTAAAATAGTAGGTTACAATAAGAAAGGAAATGATGAAAAAATTAACGCTAAAGAATATACTGCTTTCATTTTCTCCAGCAACACTGAGTCAAGAATGACTGCGTGACTTGTACCTCATTTTTTATAATCCACTCTTTATTACTTGTTTAAAAAATGCTACATTATTATAAAGCATGTTGGCAATATGCAATTTACTTAATGATAGTGTCTTGAGATAAAATTATGAGAAAAACAATAGTGACTGTGTAAGTGCTGGAATTTCTAAAGGAAAGACGTTTTACTGTGTGCACTGTGATTCCAAAACTCTGGCTCATACAAAACAGCCAGATGTCTAAATGTTTTAGCTTTACATGTGTCTGTGCTCTATCTTTCCCTGTTCTTTTATAAAGAATTTAAATCCTTGCAAATCTATTTTTGAACAAAGTGATCTTTCCTCTGCTTTTTCTTTAATTGAATGAACCAGGTATTCCTTGGGACCTCCCTCAAATTATTTCCCTGGTTATGCCACTTATGCTTTTCTGACTATTTTTCAGTTGTCTAATAATGCTCTGCTTTTGTATTCTAACATACTGCAGAAAGAGCTCAGCAACAATGAAATTAAGGAACACATAAAATGTAGAGAGAAGTTTGTTGCCTGTTTTCACTGCCCATGACAAAGTTTGATTTACTGCCCAGAGTCACTGTTCCCTGCAGTTTGTGCCTCTTCATGCCCTGAGACACAATCCAAACAGGGATCAGCAGCAGCAACCTACTCAGGTGTGTAAAGGGATTGGTGTGGACCCTACAAAGCTCATTAAGTCAGTAATTAACAGTGCCCAACCAAATATCATTGGACATCCCTCTGAGTCTACTGACAAATTGCTCGACTCGTCCGTGGCCCAGGCCACTGACCACTCTCAAAAAATATTCCAGAGCTGATCTGAAAGTTAACATGGTGCTGTGGTTTAACCCTCGCTGGCAACTAAGTACCAGGCAGCTGCTCTCTCACTGCCCCCTTCCCAATGGGATAGGGAGGAGACCTGGAAAAAGTAAAAACTCAATTTGTTTAATTGAAACAAAGTAAAAAAGAATAATAGTAGTAGTAGTAGTAGTAGTAGTAGTA
>VXAX01003739.1:0-78034 GCA_013399835.1 Leptocoma aspasia | reverse complement strand
ACATTCCTTTGGCCAGTTCAGGTCAGCTCCCTCCTGGCTTCTTGTGCACCTGCTCACTGTCAGAGCATGGAAAACTGAAAAGGCTTTGACTTAGGGCAAGCATAAACAACTAACTATNAGAGGAATAAAACCCAAGAGAAAACAAGTGTTGTCCAATAGAGTTACTCACCACTCACTAATAGGTGCCCAGGCCACCTCNGGCAAGCATAAACAACTAACTATAGTGTGTTACCAACATTATTCTCATACTAAATCCAAAACACTGCACTGCACCAGCTAATAAGAAGAAAATGAGCTCTATCCCAGCAGAAGCCAGGACACATGGGCCAGTTTGGGGTTGTCCCCACGTTCTGGATGCCAAGAGCATGGATGTGGACTCCTACATTGCCAGCTGGCCTCCACAGTGGAGCACTGCCTTGCAGCCATGCTTAAACCAGCAGTAGAGACATTGTTTGGGAGTCAAATCTTCCCAAAGCGGGAAATCAATTGCTGGGCATGAACGTTGGCTGGCTAATGTGACTCACAGTCCTTCCTGCAAGGACTTCCCCTTCAGTGACAGGCTTGAAGTTTCATTCTTGCCCCATTTTACACCATCCCCCAACTCTCTTGATCTATGCACAAAGACATTTAAAACGTGATGAACAGCTGATCTACAGATGTAGTGAGGCTGGAATCAGCTTTTTTTCCCCCTTTTGATGAATATATAATGAGAGAGAGAGTTTCTTTCCTACTTACGCTTTCTAAAGTAGATTTTGTACATATTCTTCTTAACAGTGGGAACAAGGATACATAAACCCATGACATTTCAAACGATACTAACAACCTGTCTTTTAAAAAATTTTTATAAAGCACAGTGTATTTATTCTACTCTAACCCTTCTTCACCCTTAACCCTTCTTTGTTCTATGTCTCCTCAATTTACTATTGCACAGCAGTCTATCAAGGGCAATTCAGCACCTCTTTTGTTTTGCCAGAGTATTCACCTTATAGATAGGATTGTATTCTACTAGACTGCTGGAATCTATTATGCGTTTATGAAACTAAATTTTATTTTCACCAGTGCTTTGTTAGGAGAAGGTGAATTTTAAATTCAACAGAATACTTGATAATGAAATGAAGATATAAAGAGGAAAGGAGGGAGATCAAGAGAGATGTGGGGTTTGTGCACCACTTCTCCAAGAAGAAAGGTACAAGATCAAGGTGCTTGCCCTATAGAGGAAAATGGAAACATGAGGTACTAACAGTGCACTTCCAAATACACATAGCTCTATGTCTAGTGTCCATAAACTTTTGGAATCCAAATTTCCCACCAAAAGAAATCCCCAAACCCAAGACAATGTATATTTAGTCAGACTTTCCTTTTTGTATAAACTTTTCATTGGGAAAAGCGTTGTTGTCTGGTTTGTTTGTTTTATTGTTGTTTTTTTATTATTGTTATTGTTATTATGAAATACCTTTACCTAAGTTGGGGGAGGGGGGAAAACATTTACCAACTTTTTATTAACAGAACTTGAGGAATTCCTTATTGTTGCACCTTACAATACTTTTAGAAGCTGGTCTAATACTGAGTATTTATGCAATATTATTTTAGTCATTGATGATACAATTCAAAGAAGACCAGAAACTATTGCCCACTACTTTTCAGAGCTCCACAGATGCCCAGGGACGTCTGGGACTGATTAAGAAATGTGACAGATTATGGTCTCACTGTTTCTATGGACTGAACTTCTAGAGGATCAAGGCAGTGACCTGTGTGCTGGAGCCAGGGCATCGAGATGGGACTGCAGCACACACCAGCCAGAGTGATGGTGCCAGCTGCACATCACCATGAGTGGCAGGCCTTTACATCAGCACCAAAGATCTCTAAGTCCTATTGACATTAATCAGGTTCTCCTCATAAACCCAAGAGGGTGTGAGCTGCACTGAGCTGTTTTCAGCTATTCGGGTGTCCCGTTAGAAGTCCTCACCAGCTCCCAAGCCCACTCCAACCCACAGTTAGGCTGTACTGGCGGACTTTGGGAAAGCGTACAGAGGTGCCTTTGAATGTCTTGCATCTTGTAACACTTTGTTTCTCAAACTTGATCCATTATCTAAACACTTTTATATGCAAAGTTTAAATGCTTTTCATCTGAAATTCTGCCTTGACCTGAACTTGGCCACGTGGTCTGGCAGTACACACACGACACCTTGACTCTAGTTCTTGCAAAGCTTTTCACCTGCATCCTCTGGCTGTTACGTCCATGCATTCATATTTCCTGTTTTGCTGACCTGTGAGATTTTTATTTCACTTTTCACCAGGCTAGTAAATCATTCTTGAAAGAAAAGAAACACTGAAAGATAAGCCTACTTGTTCTTTGTTTCTTTCAACAAAGCCTACCAACGGACCTCAGAAGCTGCTTACAGTGGATCTTTGGAGTTCAAGACGGTTTTTTGGCTGTCGGTGGAACAAGACAGCCTTTTTTGTCTCTCAGACTACCAGGGTTTTATTTAGCTGTAACTTTTAGAGGAGGCTCGCTCCCCTCGTGATGCTCGCTCCGAGGCAGCCCGGCGGGGCTGACCCCCGCCACCGCCGCAGCCCGTGCCGCACCTCGCCCCGGGCACAGCCTCCAGCCGGAGGAGCCGCAGCCGCCGGGCCGGGGCCGCCCCCCGCTCTGCCGCTCGCCCCGCTGTCCACCACATGCAAATGTTCCCCGGCAGCAGGAAGTAACCGGGCTGCGAACCAGCCGCGGCCGCGCCCCGCCCGCGCAGCCACAGCAGCGCTCCGGCCCCGCCGCCCGGCGCCGGGACAGCCNCCCGGCGCGGTGCGGCGGGACCAGGAGCTTTCCGGGCGGCTCTCCCTCGCTTCTACCCCCGCGAGGAGGTGACGCTGCCGCCCGACCTGCCCGGTAGGATTGGAAGGGGTCTTAAGGGAAATAACCGCGTTTGGGATGCAATAATCATTCTCAAAAGCATGATTTGGCTCATACCCCTTTGCCTGGCTTCTGCTGTGGTCCGGAGGGCTCGGGTGCGTTCTGGCTCTTTCGTGCCGGGGAGCGTGTGAAATTAGCTGGTTAGAGCCTGCAGTCGGCATTTCAAGCCAAAACGATAGCCTTAATTGAGGTGAGGTGATGTGATCCCTGGGTATCCCTTCTTACACTGTTTTTTTCTAGGAGTGTATTTTCTGGTGCGTTATGCAAGTTAAAGCTTCTTCCTCTTAACTGTATGTTCAAGTGTGCTTGGAATTAAAAGAAAGATGAGAAAATGGTGTTGTGATGTTTGGTGTGCGGTGTTTCTTGCAGCCTGCTATTATAGGTACTGTGAGGAACGGTCCTGAAGGGTTTTCTCCTTGCAATTTTAGTTTAGGAGCTGATGCTGTACCTTCAGTAAAGCAGTTAAGAGTTTCTGTCGAAATGGCATCTTTCAAGGGTTTGCAGTGAATGGGTTGGCACAAACTCATCTTGCTGCCTTGCTCCCCTCTGTTGGCACTAAAGACCAAAGGGATTAACACTTAAAACTTGTTTAGCCATGTTATATCCCCGTGGATATATATAGGGAGCACAAAGCTGGTTTCATCTGAAACCCCAGTCAATATCCCATCTCCTGCCATTCGTTCCCACCTTTGAAGAAAGATAAATACTCTGACCAATTTTAATGTATTTTAGGACATTGTAGTACAAATTTAAAATTAAAAGTTTTAAGCTTGATCCCATCAGGTACCTGTATGACTTTTGCAATTTAGGAATAGTAGTATTACTTGAAAGTATCTTTAAAGTACACGTGCCACGTAGATAAGGCTGCACTCAACACAGTATCACTATAGAGTTAAAACAAAAAGCAGAAGATATGAGTTGAGAAATTGCAAAGCTATGTTGGGAAAACAGCTCAGTTTTACCAAAAGGAGAGTCAGATTGTGTTTGTGTGGATTGTTTCCAATCAAGCACTGAGGACAGAATAGTTGTTATCTTTCTAATACGTACTATCAACAGCACTGAATGTATGGATGAGAAAAAAACCAAATAGTTTTCTCTGAAAAAGTAGCAACAGGCTAGAAGTCAGTTAGATACTGTTAATAGGATGTTTGAAACCTTGGAGAAGGATTGAAATTAATGAACTGTGAGATCAAAAGATATCTCATTTTATTGATATCTTATGAGATTTAAAGCTTTTTTCTTACTCTGTTTCAACTTTGTGAGCTACAGACTAGTTAGGAAAGAATTCTTTACTTAATAATATAAAAAATCTATTTTAATTAGGTGCTGTTGAGATAGCTTTTTTTTTGACCATGATGACATAGAACGATCATCTTTGTATGGTAGCTGGCTGACTTCAAGTTATTTTGCTTTTCTCTATTTTTGAGGAAATAAGACGTCTTTCCTACAGAAATATACAGAAGACACGGTAAGGTTTAGGCCTTCCTTTTTCAGCCCCTTGACCAGTGGAGTTGTGCAATGACTCCTTCTGACAAAGCAATTGTGAAACTTTACAATGCAAAGTTAAACCCTTTAAGTCGCCTTTGTTTAATACTATGGGGTTTAATGTTACCCTTTGCAATACAGTTTCCATAAATGTGAAACTATTCCTTGCAGGTATTTATGAATAGATAAGTATTTATGAATGTATAAGTAACTATTTCATAGCACTTTTCCCCTCCTACTTTATCTATGTAATTGAAGTGACTTCTCTTCCTGTGGCCTTTTTGAGTCCTGTAAGCTAAATGGCACCACAGAACGGCAAGTGTTGTGGGAAACAATTCCTGCGACAGGCAGTGAGAGCAAGTCCAAGGTCTCCTGGCTCAGCTTAGTTCCTGTTCTTCAGTGGGGTGTCTCACCAAATCAGAGATGCTACACCTGGCCCTTGTTGTGGGGCACATCAGGGAGCAGCACTGACCTCTCTGTAGTTATTTGGGAAAGTTTGAGTGCTGCCGTATTTAATTTCAGATGTGATTCCACTGCTGTCACAAAATGGAGATGTTTGCCTACCTCTGTTCTGCATCTTATTTTGAATCTTAATAGGAATCTTTGAGATTTTGGGATGAACACATGTTGATCATGAGACAATTTTTGGTTTTGTCAAAGTTCTAGGTGATCTGGGAAGGGGATAAGATCTTTCCTCCTTTCCATATGTGCATATCCTGAGTAACTGGGTGACTTTTTTTTCTTCTGTCCAGGGAGTTGTAAAGCCATTTTTACCCTTGGGGTTCAGGGAGCCCTTTTCAAAACTGAGTGAACACAGAAGACAAGTACATGGTGAACAACTAACTAACTAACTAACTAAACTAACTACTTAATGGGGAATTAGTTATAACCTAGGATTCCTAGCAATCTGCTGTGGTAGCATGGCTGTACACAGAGGTGAGTGTCTGCTGCCGCAGAGGTCTCAGAAGGGTATGAGCTGTCATGTGCTAATGCAAGGGATGGAAGGAGAATCCGTGGACTGGGGATCCTGAGGGCTGTGTGAGCTTTATATGCAGGGAATGATACTTCCTTTTGAAGCTATGGAGCCGAGTGTGTAAATAATTACACCAAACCATGTGACTCTGTTAAGCAGCTTTTGTTATAATATTGCCTCTGTAGGATTTCCATCTCTAAGCAAAAGGGCTTCATTCTATAGAAAAACCAGTTGCCCAGCTGAGAATTAGGATTTTTGTCCTGTTGATCATATTCCTGCTTCCTATTTCTCCCATTTATTTCTGTCCCCTCTTTAATGAGAGTGTAGGAATCCTAGAGATGGTATAATAAGAAAGGCTTCCAAACTTGCTAAACCATAGCACAGGAAACTGTAGATAAAAATGTATGAAAACAGTCTTTAATGACGCATGCAGGGCGAAGGAGTCTGCCACCCTGTAAACAGTAATGGTGCCTTCTCAAACAAATCAGCCTATACTAATAAAAGACAAATGCAGTGTAACTGTCCTTAGTGTGACTGTTCCTAGTTTAAACTTCATTGTCCCTCAGGGAAGGATGGAAAGGTCTGTGCTTTCATATTTATTTTTGCCTGATTCATATACATTTCCTGTTGACATTGTCATTAAATGCTGTAATTTCCGAGACTGAATTATTCATGTTTGAGTTCAGCATCTTTCCTGAAAAATGTGGGTTCGTGGAACAAAACGCAAAGGCAGAACTCATCATGTGCTGGAAGCATTTCCTCCAAATATTTATAAGACACTTGTATTTGTTTTGTGCCCTGAAGAACTACTCATAGAGGTGTATAGATTGATTACTTTTGTCAGGGAAATGTCAGAAGCAAAATAGTATTTTGACAGTAACACTTTGCTGGGGAGAAAAGAAGGAGGACACTAGGGAAAGATGGAATGAGTAATGGGTAGATCTCATTTCTCTGGTGGGTTAAAAGGGTGGACTAGTACTGTCCAGGCCAGCCTTTGCTCTCCCTTAGATCAGCATTGCCTATCTTTTTCAAACTGCTGGCATCTTAAGTATCTACAATTGGTTCCTGTGTTTGCACAGCACACTTGCCTTACATCTTCAGTTCAAAGGACTCCAATGATAAACAGTCTGAACAAAGTGTCCTTCTTCCCTTATGGTTTCTGCTGCATGTGGCAGAAGGCTACTTCTTCCTGTGGTTGACATGTTGTAGAATTTCTTACTTTAATTTGCAAAGGCCAGCTGTGATAGGAAATAGCGCAATCTTAAACTGGAACACATGATAGTTCACCAAAGGCATTGAAGTATGGGATGCAGCTAATCTTCTGCAATGGCACTTTATGCAGTTTTCTCTATTTTAGAGGGCTACTCTAAGTATGGAAATGATAAAAGTTTGAAGGGAAAGGACTCCCTCTGGGATGTGCTTTTAACTTCTCCTTTGTTGGTTAAAAAAAGCTGTTTCAGGAAGTTAGTCAAAAAAAGCATAATCTGTTACATGGGCTTTCTGATGTGGTATCTACAATCTATTGCTTTTTTCATGTTTCCTTCATTAGTTTGTACAGATAGCTGTATGCAAACCTGTTTAATTTTTTTTTTTTTTTATGAAATCTTATTCGGGTTTTATCTTGGGTTTAAACTGAAGCAATATGGTATCACAGGAATTAGTACAGAAGTATATTTGACTGATAAGCAAGTTATCTCTTTCCATGTATGACTGTACTAGGGGCTTAGAACAAAATTAATACCAAAAGTTAAAGAATATGTTTGAGTGAATTGCTATGTAGTGGTAACACATTTATAAACCAGTAGGTCTGACCTATGACTAAGTTCTACTGTATTCAGACAAGAATAATATTTCCTGGTAGTATCAACTGAGTAGGGAAAGATCTGAATAGTAGCACATCTATTGCATATATTGAAATTGCCTGCTTGAGTGTCCCTTGCCAGAATCGTGAGGTTTATGTTCATTAGATCCAGTGGACAGAAAATGGTTTTCTCCAGGGCAGCCCCAGCCTTACCATGTGTTTAGATGGATCTTTAAAACCCTTCAGCAAGTACTAAATGCCCTGGGGAGATTTGATTCTGGTGTGAGTGGACAAGGACTGGAGAACCAGGGTTAAGTGGTCACCAGAGGTGGTGTCAGTGTCACTGAGGAAGTGAAAGTTTTTGGTAAACAAACAGGAAGGGGATGGGCAGGAGAAAGAGGAAATCCTATATTGGATGTTCTGTGTTCGGCTTGTTCAAAATACATTGCAAAAGTAATTTGAATGTGCTGTTGTGATGTAGCAGAATGTGCAAATGGGATTCAAAGTACATTTTTGTAAGTCCGTTGCAAAAGTCTGGAGTTACAAAAACAAAGTGCTGAACTGTGCAAAGGCTGGAGGGAAGCATTGCAGCCTGTGAGGGGTTTTGGTAAACCTGCTTTTTAAGCAACTCTTTGCTGGATTGCTGGTGTGGCAATTTGTCCTTCTTTTTCTGTCCAGCTGTATTTGCACTGGCTTCAAGAGAGATTGCAGCAGCTGTCATGGCACCAGTGGAGAAGCACCAAGTCATACTGAGGTGAATTCTAAGCCCATTTCTCTTGGGATGTAGATGGCCTGATTGATGGCAGGCAGTAGACAGCAGTGCTCCCACTATGCCTGACCAGGAGAGCTTGCCTCTTCTCAAAATCTCCTGATGTGCTGTTTGTTTGGGGCTTTTTCTCCCCAATTTCCTGGAAAAATCCACGTTTCAGTCTTTACCCTGCTGTATAAGTACTCCCTACCATGATTTCCTTTTTTTTTTCTCCCATCATACTTTTTTTTTTTTGCCAACATCCTTCTGCTGTTTCTTTCTTTCCAGTCTTCAGGATTGTCAGTGTTATAAACTGTTTATTTCACCTCTTGATTTAGACATCTGCAGCAAATTTTCTTTTCCCTTTCTGGAACAGTAAGCCTTAGCACCTTTCATAATCCAGTTATCATTTGTAAACTACTTATCAGGGAATACTCATCCAGAAATATGTACCCCCAGCCTCTTGAAGAGATATGAAGTCCAGTGGAGTACCAGCCTGGCAGTACTGACATGGTCTTCAAAGTATTTTAAGGCTGTGCCTTGTTTAAGGACAACTTTGTACTTCTGTAGGTGGTCAGCAAGACTCTTCTGTTAGAGTACAGTTTATGTGTAGGTGTAATTGATCTTTAGAGACAGCTAACTGCTGTTTGACACATCTGATTTTAAATTGTGACCTCAAACTGACTTAAAACGGGTTTCTGTCTTGAAAATGGTCAGCGTGGATTGCCCCCTGTCGCTTTGTCTGCCCTTCTTGTGATGCTGCTTTGATCTTCTTTGGTCAAGTTTCCTTTCTGTTGCATGCAGGTTTTTGTGTGCTGTGTATAGCATATGTAAAAAGTTTTTGAGCCAGCATTGCCCCTCCTTGTAAACACTTCTGGTTCAGGGAAGCAGAGCATGGATTTATCAGTGTGTGTGCTGGCCTGTGGAGAAGAAAACAAGTCTTGGTATTGTGGGGATGTGGTGCTGAGACAACAGCTCTTGCTCCAGGATTGATATTCTGTGCTCATTGGTGTTGGTGTGTCCCATACACTGACCCCACAGAAAGTGAAACTTAAGAAATTTAGCTTTGAGAAGGCAGTGCAAGTTTTGAAGAACCTAGTTCAATGGAGCTGGCACCAGCAGGAAAGAGTTTTGGTAGAGTGAACAAGTGGGAGGAGGGTGCTTCAGGTAAGATGCTTCTGCTCTTAATGGAGCATTTAAGCACGGCTACAAGTGTCAAAAATGCATTTGAGTAGCTTATTCAAATCATATGTATTGGACTAGGTTTGGATGAGTGAAAGGTCCTTTTCTCTACTCCTGCAATAAAAGCAGGTGGTTTGTATGGTATGACACAGGAAAGTAACTTCTCCTTGGAGCACGGAATACATATGTTTGTTACGTGTTCTGTATTTTGTCATAGTGATTGAGAATATCTGCTTTCCTAGGCACTGTAGTTGTCTCTATCCAGTTAGTTATTATCCTTTCCATTCTTATTCGATTGGTTTTTTTCTCTTTTTGTCTTTTTGCTTCTTCAGTCTTCCTGCTTAATTTGTTTCTCAGTATCAACCCCAATTCTGATTTCTTAGGGATTTTGGCCTTCTCTCCCACACCTTTTTTCATATGGTTTGTGTTGTCCTGAGAACTCCCCATGCGTGGGCAAACAATGAAGAAGTCTTACCAGTTTTTAAAGCATCTTCTTTGCACAACACTTAATACTGTGGAATTAAAATGCAAGCTGTGGACTTGTTACTGTTCTCCTGAAACAAACTTGGATAACCATTGTGAACATTGATTTGGTTTTAGTTCTTGCTTTGAAAGTTAGCTGCATGGGCTGCGAGTGCTGAAGTCAGGGCTTGTGCACAATCTGAGGCAGTTTTTCAAAGTATAGCATAATCACATGCCCTGCCTGTGAGCTGTGTACTTTTGAGTTATGTGGAGTTACAAAGGTCATAAACTTTAATGAGCAGCCAGTATGGTTGTAATAATAGTGCTGTGAAATTCTTGCAGTCTGCAGTGTGAATGTGAAACTAATTATTGTCATGGTCCTCCCGATTACCATGAGTCTAAATCTGCTGGAATTATTATGAGTGCTGGCCTGTTTTTTAAGGTCTGTGTGCTGCCCTTTGTGCAGAAAGTCCTGGTGTGAGTCTCCTGAAGTCTGTCAAGCTCCTGCAAGCTGTGTGCTGTCACTTGCAGGATCAGAGCCTGGTTCAGTGAAACTTGCTATAGTTGTAGCTGCTAGGTCTTCATCTGCTGTCAACTGACCATTAAGCAGGACTAGAAACAACAGAAAATACTAAGTGCTGCCCAATCCAGTAGTGGTATATTGTAAATACAAAATTGTTGGTTGTTTTTAGAGTGAGAAAACAAGAAATTTCAAGGCAAAGTTAAAATAGTAGCAGAGGTCAAATTATGAATAAGTTTTTAAAAATGAAATAAATTAGCATATTGAGCAAATTCAGTGTGCACCTTTAAATTGGTCCCCTAGTCAGGTCTTCTGTTTAGTGTGGAATAATTTCTCTCAAATATAAAAGAACTTTAATCAAGTTAATATACATATGCATAGCTGCTGTCCTGGTAATATGGGAAACTGTTCATTTTTGCCCTTGAGAAAGATCATCTACAAAGACATACCTCTGTTTAAAACTGGAGCACACCACTTCTTCTTTAGAACCTTTGAAGCAGGAACAGTCAAGTGAACTGTCACACCAGCTATTTACAATCTTTCCTTTAAAAGAGAGCTTCCAAATTCTCACTCTCACTCCTTTATGAAAATAGAAAGCATGTAAAATATTTCTAATTTTGGTTAACTTTAGAGAAACTTCTTATTCATGCTCATGTGTGCAATAAATGTGAAAAATATGCTTAGAAACTCGGGTGTGAGTTCTTATTTATGTTCATTCAGTGACATATTTCCTTCAGTGAGGTATTTCCATTTACACTCTTACTGCCACCCCAGCTTGAGCATGTAGTTTCACACGACTTCAGTTAGAGTGTGCTTCCCTCTTTACATGACAGGCTTTCAGACCCGAAATAGTGACATTTTGCAGCCCGTCAGGATATGTCTGGTAGACTTAAGAGAAATGTACTTGTATCTATTAAAAAACCCCTCTGATCTCAAGGACTTAATCTAAAAACCTCTCAAAATTGCTAATCATAGAGCTCTTTTAATTCTGTTTCTCATGTTTGCAGCAAACTGTTGGTTCAGACGGTACCCTTTGGTGCTACACCAGGTTTGACAAATTGCAACAGTTGCTTGAAACAGTTTACTAAGCTGGGCCAGAAACCAACTGGTACACTCCTGGTTTAGATTCATGCCCTTGAAGGAATATAATTAACACAGAGTTTAAAGTTAAGTAAAATAAATGAGTTATAAATAGGCTTGTGTGAAGTGCTAGAACCTGGAGGATGTTCTTACACCCTTGAAGTTAAGGGAGATTCTGCTACTCAACATCAGTGAGAACAAGACAAGGTGGTTCCTCCAGTGGGTGCTTAAACAGTTAGTGCTGAATGCTGGTCTAGTATCCCTGCAAAGATTAAACAGCAAAAATTTCATTTCTGCCATGTAATTTAGTGGTACTGGATTTGACGCTGATTTTTTTTTTTTGAACTCTTGCAGTTTCCTCTTGCAACTTGAGCAAACTTGTCCAATATTTGCAAACTTTCAAGAGGAACTGTGGTCTGAGTGTTAGCTCACATCAGCATAAATGATTTAACCCCAAATTTTTATCTGAGCATAGAATTCATTCTTGAATCCATATTACATACCCCAGTACAATGTCCTCTGTTTCAGGAGGGTTCTGTGTATACCTAGTGCTGTACAGCTAATGAAACACAATACAATCTGCTGGAGGAGTAACTTTTTTTTACAATTTAAATGTATGCTGGTGTTTAAAGATAATGAAAAAAAATCTGCTTTTGTGAAATTCAGTGCTTTAGATGTGCTCAAGACATAATATGATGCTATTATAACAAGAATGCTATGTTTTAGTTGCAGGTTTAGTCCTGAGTACATATCAACATTCAAACATGGAGCTGACAGCAGATAAAGAAGCCTTCTGACTAATGAAGCAGAATGGCAAATGCAGCATGGGGCAAAGTAACATGAGTTACACAATGGCAAGGCTGTTACAGTTAGGATCCATTGACACAGAAGTCATCCTGCCCTGATTTAGCCATAAATATCATAATCCATGTTGAAAGTGAATTGTAGAATGCATGAAACCAGCTAAGTTCTATAAAAATTGGGGATATAGTGACCCAAATTTGAAAGAACAAAAGCTAATATGCACTTATGTTCTGTTCCCCTTTCTCTCTTTTATTAAACACACTGAAAACAGAAGATAAACCCAAAGGAGAAGTGGCATACTTTCTATGAGGCCATCCTCAAAACCTTCATCAGGGCTTGCTGGCTGTGAATTTGCTGTTCTCCATCATGTTTATATTGACATGAGGAGGGATTTGGACAGGCTGGATTGATGCCTTGAGGTCAGTTGCACTGGGTTCAACAGTGCAGTTGTTGCAGTGCAGCACCCACTGTTTGGGTGGGCAACAGTGCAGACCAAAGAGTGGGTGCTGCCCTTGGGTGGGTCACAATAACCCCACGCAGTGCTGCAGGTTAGGGGCAGAGAGGTTGGAAAGTGGCTTGGCAGAAAAGGACCTGGGGGTGCTGGTCAGCAGCCAGCTGAACGTGAGCCAGCCAGGTGGCCAAGAAGGCCAATGACATCCTGGCTTGTATCAGCAATAGTGTGGCCAGCAGGAGCAGGGCAGGGATTGACCCCTGTACTCAGCACCGGTGAGGCCACACCTCAAATCCTGTGTTCAGTTTTAGGCCCCTCATTACAAGAAGGACATTGAGGTTTGGGAACGAGTCCAGAGAAGGGCAACAGAGCTGGTGAAGGGTCTGGAGCACAAGTCCTATGAGGAATGGCTGAGGGAGCTGGGGCGATTTAGCCTGGAGAAAAGGAGTCTCAGAGGAGACCTTATCACTCTGCAATGCCCTGAAAGGAGGTTGTGTGCAGGTTGTTGTGCTTTGATCTCTTCTTCCAAGCAGCAAGTGACAGGACAAGGGGAAATTGCTTCAAGTTGTGCCAGGGGAGGTTTAGGTTGGATACTAGGAAAAATTTCTTCACTGGCCGTGTGGTCGGGTGTTAGAACAGGCTGCCCAGGGCAGTGGTAGGATCTCCATCCCTGAAAGCATTCAAAATACCTCTCTGAATGTTGCAGTTTGGAACCTAGTTTGGACTTGATGATCTTAGAAGCCTTTTCCTACCTTAATTCTATGATTATATGTTGTGATAATTTCATCATGTTTATGATCTTTGAATTCTATTTACAATATAACTATGGGTTTGAATTACAGGCACACTTCAAGGCAAGAGGTCACATCTGCAAAGTAGTCTTTATTGCCAACAGTATATTAACTGGTTGAGGACCACCTTCATAAATAACTATCCTCTCCTCTTAGTCATAGTAGCTATTAATAATTTGCTTCAACAAGAGTCCCATCAATCCATTTGTCCAGGCATGTGGAGGTTGAGCATTAGGCTGCCTTACTTGAAGGGGACAAAGGTTTCCAGTATCAGCTGCTACCTGCAAATACACCTTCCTTTGAACCTTCTGGAGAAGGCAGAGTAACAAATTTCAGCTGAAGAGCTCATTGGGGTGCAGCCTGGTGATGATTCCCCAAACTCATTATAAGTTAACGAGGTGTCCATTTGTCCCTTTGTCCCTTGTTGTCTTCTGAGGCTCAGTGAAAACAGGGAGAAGCTCTGATTTCTCTTCCACGCCTCACGTTGTGAATGCAGGCATGGGGCACTGCACAGTAATAGGCAGATGATTGGTGTGGCTGTGCCTTTGCTTTCCAATACATCAGACAGTATATGGAAATCAACACCTAAGTGAAGCCACTGTGGGCATGAACCAGGCCTTTTGGACTCACATAGAAGCTCTGGTTGCACATCTCTCAACTACACCTTGGTTTGGGAGGCAAAGTGTTTGTGAAGGAGAAGGGGAGGATAAATATCTGGGTATGTACTAAGAAGGATAGTTCCCAAATGTATGTTCTCCAAAGGAACTGTGGGCAACTTGTCCTGTCCTTCCGCCATGTCACTTGTTATGAGGATGAAGGTCTTTGGGGTACTCCTGGACCTCACTCCAACACCTTTGGTTTGTTTAATGGGTAGTTTCTCATTTTCCTACACTACAGTTATTGCTCTAATCACTAAAAAGGAGTGGAGAAGGATCCTTGTCCTAGTGGCAGGCATAGACATACATAGCAACATACATAAATAAAGTGCAGGGCAAATATAGACTACTGAAAATTTAGCACACTGCCATTATTGGCCAAAATCATCAATTTAAAGCTGAAAAAACCAGTATGTGAGTCATAGGTACACTCAACTTGGAAAGTAGATGCTGTCCTTGGGGTTTTCTAGCTGGATTGGGACACTTCCTAATAGTTAGGAAGAATGTTGATCCTTTTCAGTGCAGTGGTTTGGCCAAATTTTCATTTGGAAATGGAGATTTGGTTATATGAAGCTGCTGTTTGTCATTACTGAGAGTTTTTACTAGTCAGGAAAATGACATTTTTACTTATAGCTTGCATTACACTTTAAAGTCTTTAAAGTATTTTGGGAACCTTTGCTTTAAGTTGGTTAACGTGTTGGCACAGCTTTTGTGTTCCATGTCATATGATCCTTTTGAAGAATTTGATAGAAGTATTTATTCTGTTATGTCAAATTAAGATGTTATTTGACCTTTTCCCCTATCTTCAAAAGATATAGTACAGTGGAAAAAAGTTGAGGAAATGGAAGATTTGGTTGCCTGAGGGCTGGCAAAGTGAATTAATTCATTGTTGATATTGATTCAAAATTCTGGAGGATGCAGTTGAGGCAAATGATTGTAATAAAATGAAGCAAGTATTATAAGGTCAGAAAACAGATGTTATTTTAATGTAAGACTTGGTTTAAAATTAGTGCCAAAAATACTGATTAAATGAATCTGGAGCATTTTCATAATATATAGTCTATTATGCAATGTTAGCAAAATTACAGTCTTCTGTGGATTAACTTTCTTGTGTTTTGGTAATTTTTTTTTCTTCAATTGAATAAACAAGGATCAGTAGTTTGTACAAATTCCGCTTCATTTCAATGTGATGTTTTGTTTCAGGATTTTATTTTCATCCTTCTGAAAGCATTATAACATCATTATACCACCACAGTGACATTATTGTCAGTGTTTCTTGCTGATTTTTATTTACTTTAATGTGGGTTTTTTTAACCACTGCCAAAATTCCTACATGAAACCAAGATTTTAACTAATCTAGAAAAAATTGTAGTGGATTTACAGAAAAACGGAAGTTTTTCTTGGCCAAAGCTTCCCACCCGTTAAAGCTACCTTTCATGTCATCAGCTATGATGATATTTATTATATGTGTTATGCTATCATTTATGAGCTCCAGCAAAGACTGTATATTTTAGCCAAGCACTGAATAAAGTTACTTTCACCCTGGACACTTAAAGGCAAGGCAGGCAAAGGTTGGAAAGTGCCATTTGAATATAGAAAAGTGTTTACTTTGATACAGTTAGTTTTACCAAAGTACACCTTCCTATTGGAAGTTTGAGATATGATAACTTAAGTCACTTATTTGCCATTTAGTATAGCAATGTGTTAGTTCGTGGTGGTTAATGCATCACTAAAAAGCCTCATCTAGTAAGAAAACACAAATTAGGAGTATAAGAAAAAAGGTATGTTGTGATGTGATATGATATGGTATGATATGATATGATATTGCTGCTCAGAAGGGGTCTGCCTTTTCCAGCAGCAGTACAGCAACTCCAGATATTTTATCCCACCAAAAGCTTTTGGTTCTTATGTCAGCTGTTGGGGGATTTTTGCTGTATGACTCCTCCTGTCCTGTGAAGACAGGCTGAGAGAGGTGAGGTTGCTCAGCCTGGAGAAGAGAAGGCTCCAGGGAGCAGCTTTCCAGTACCTCCAGGGGGCCTACAGAGAGCTGGAGAGGCACTTTTTCTAAGGGCATGGAGTGACTGGACATGGGGGAATGGCTTTAAACTGCCAGAGAGCAGGTTTAGATTAGATATTAGGAAGGAATTCTGTACTGTGAGGGTGGTGAGGCCCTGGCACAGGTTTCCCAGAGACTGGCTGCCCCATCCCTGGAAATGTTCAAGGCCAGGTTGGATGGGGCTCTGAGTAACTTGGTCTATTGGAGGGTGTCCTTGCTCACAGCAGGGAGCTTGGAACCAGATAATCTTGCAGGTCCCTTCCAGCCTAAACCATTTGATTGATTCTAATCCACAATCCACTTCCAATATAGTTGTATGGCAGCACACCTTTTGGCCCTGTTGTAGCTTGAATTTTTATTTTAAGGAAGTGGACTTGAGGCATGAATATTGCAGAGTCCTTACCCCTCATTTCAATATGAAGGCAAATGTGGGAAAGAAAAACAGGACACCAAATGATAGAGGAATGAGTGGTGAGAATTTCATTGAGAACAGTAGTCAGCTTGGTAAAAGATTCAGGGAAGGTCTGGCAACTCAGACTGGTTTAGTCGGACTGAGATACTTGTGCATTTATGTTGGGAATCAGGGCTCGGAAAAGGAGAGACAGAAATACTGGTGCAGGGCTCAAAACTGAACATTGCAGAGGAAGTAGAAATGTTATAGATGTATGAGTGTAGTAGGAATGCAGGTTTGGGAGCATGAAAGTGGTAGAGTGATACTTTCTGTAACTGATATAGGAAAGCATAAAAAAATCTGAGATAGCATAGACAAAGTAGAATTTGTCTTGGTCTCAATTACTAAGGAAGGAATTGTGAAAGAAGCAGAACAGGGGAGGACAGAAAGAAGCAGAACAGGGGGAAGTGCAGCAGACAGGAACCAGTCTCTTAGCAGGACCACTTTCTGTTTCCTGGTGTTACATTAGCATTGCATTGAGACTTTTAAAAAGTACTTTCATTTGCAATGAAAAAATATGAGGCCCCTTGTGATATTAAGAGGCATTAGAAACACACAGGTGGCTGAGAATATTGTGCATGACAAATAACCTGGGAAAATAATGGGGAGAAATTTAATATCAGGGTGTAAAATAATGCCACAGGAGATAGGAAAGTCTGCCGTGACAAAAGTTTGTCGTTATGAAAGTGATACAAACCAGGATGTCTTATTGGATGGCCATATGATTACGAAAGGCTAATGTTATGAAAGTGTGAAAATCATAAATTAATTTCTGGGATTTATTGAGTGATGTATTTCAGTAGATGGGAGAAATAGGAATACTATTTGCTTCAAGGCATTGCCGAAAATCATCTTGAAACACTTGGGCAGCTCCAATGGCCTGTACCTAAGAGGGATGGGTTCAAAGTGAAACAGATGTGGAGAAGGGCTGTGGGAAAAACTGAGAGGGTTTGGTCTTTAAAGTCTAGAAGACAGGCTGAAAAAGATGTGACTTGTTCCTAATCTCCCAAGAGGATGAAGGGCTAAATGCCATTATTGTCTCCAAAACATTTTTAAGACTGGGACTTACATGACAGCTTCTAAACCAAGCAGAATGAGGTTCTGAAACTTTTCAGCAATAATATTTTGTTCTTCCCCACCATCACCCATTAATCTCTCTAAAAATGGAGCATGGCGAACTTGCTTCTGAGCTTGTACAATGTGATTGTGCTGCCTAGAACAGATCTGCCTTTCCCAGAGAGTAATTTGTTGTCCTTTGCTCTAATTGTGGTTGATAAACTAGATAGCTCTGTTGTCTTGCTCTGACAGACATGCACCCCTGGAAAATTTGAGGGATTGAGTTAACTGAGACCAGGAATTGAGGAAATTTTACAGTAACATGCTTGTTGCATACATTTCCACCACAGTAACGTTGGTTGCATTGGGAATTAACTTGGTTCTCTTCTTTGTCTGTTTATGTAAATACATATGTCGAAATATTATTTCAACTTTGTCTTACCTTTTCCACAAAGAATATTGAAGCAGTTGAAAGAATCCCCCCATTATTTTTCCATTTTCTTTTAAATGCTGGCAGCTGGACTGTGGCTTCTCACAGCTGAGGAGCAGTGGGAGTCTACACAGGGCAAGTCTGTCATGGCCAAGCACGGAGTAGATTCAGGTTATCCATGCTCCTTTCTGTAGGCATTGCAGGGAGCCCAGGGTGATTTGTGCCCATGTGTGTATGCCCATGCCTGTCGTATAAGGGATAAATTCCTTTTGGGAGACACAGAGATGGGGTGGTCCAGACCTACAGAAATAAGCTAAATTTAAAAAGATATTAAAAAGATATTAAAATACACGTGACAAGGATTGACTGAGACATACAGAACCATTTTAGCAGAAAGGCAAGGGAGGAAGAAACTGCTTCAGTTCCCCTAGCTAGCTGCCAGTGCAAAACCAAGATGTAGGAAGTGAAACAAGCTCAAAATGAAAGCTGACCCCAGATTTCTGCATTTGCATGAGTCTAATTTGATGAAAGTTATCAGACAGTCAGGACTTACAGCAAAATTGAAATGTGTATCTATAGATAATATTATGTATTATTAAATTAATATATAGCTATAGATCTATATGGTGAATTGCAGATATAAGAATTAGGCTGGACAAGCTTAAATCTAAGAACTTCTGAGACCAGCGAGGAACAGAAAACAACTTCTCTTCAGTGGCTCTCCAGCTGATGCTTTCATATTGCTCCCAACCAGAGATAATTTATTTTTGTCACTCTTATTCTCACTGTGGTCTAGTGGCAAATCTTCACTGGCACAAATATGTGTAGAGCAGTACTGATAAGCCATTGCTGAGCTTCACCACCTCTAGTTAAACTCCTGCTCTGTATTCCCTGGCAGTTGCTTTGCCATGTAATGACGGGTCAGAAATGAACCCAAGTTTCCCAGAAATAGTCCTCCTCATAGCTCCAATAACAGAGATAAAGGAGATCCTTGCAACACTTGGGTAGCACAGATGATGTGGAAGCAGATCAAGATAAAATGAAAGTATGCACTGAAGGTTAAGGTAAATGAAGTCCTTACATTTAAGATTTTTTAAAATTTTTTCATAAAATTATAAATTTGAACAGTTGATTGAAGTGACATGGAATGTTGGATGAGCTTTTGAGAAAGCAGGTGTTTGTGTCTTTGAGAAGAGCAGGATTATGATCCTTCCTCCTCTGCAGTTTTAATCTAAGTTGATCAGTCTGAGTTTTGAGATACTTCTACCTTGACCTTGAGGGAAATGCACAGGAGTTCAGGAAATCTGATAAAGGCATCACTCTGACTGTAACTTGTGAGGTAGCAGCAAACCAACTCGCATTAAATGCCAGAATGAAACATCTAAAACAGAAGAGGGCAATGGTATTGTTTTCAAATTTTGAAAGAGGTATTAAAAATAAAACTATTTATTCCTCTGCTCTCTGAGCCCCCTTTAAAGCTCCAGGTGTGAAACCAGTTGGGTTTTTATATATAGATGTAAACAGTTGCTTCCTGTTCTTTGATTCATAAGTTTAAATATAAAGCAATATTCAAGACTCAGATTAAGTTGGGGGGTCTTAATTTTTTTTCTTATGCAACAGAAATCTGTGGTTTAAATGAAGAGTTTACTCTTCGTACTCAATTGAATACAAATTTATTTCATTTATGTACCTGTTAAAATGCATATGTATATATCTGTTAAAACCCTAAGCCATGCAGAGCATTGGTGTTTTGATATGTAATTACTGACCTTTTCAACAACAGATATTTATTGGATAAAATACATATTTTGATAACGGAGCTTTTATGCTCAGTGATGTAGTTCTAACTATTTTAAAAGTTACTTTATTACTGGAAAAGCTGAACTATAATCTATGAAGATTTGAGAATCATTTCGTTGAATACATGACTTTGATCAAGAAAAGACCAGGCATGTCAAGTGGGTTTTTTAGGAAATAATTTCTAATATGCACCATATATGTTCTATATAACAAAATCACACGGAAGAGAATGGTTATGAACACAAAATGAAAAATGAGATCACCTTTGTAGATGATGCAAAGGGTATGCATTGGGACAAAACGAAACCCCAAATGCTGCTGATGGTGGATGGACAGATGATGGTCACATGAAACATGACTGCTTGCAGTAGGAAGTATTGTGTCTTTAGACACATTACTTTGCTGGAAGTGTAGAAAAAGGCATATAAAGCAATTCTATTTTGGGGACAGACAGCAGCTATTAACCCTAGAAGAATGCTGCATTAGTTTCTGACTTCCACTCCTCCCAAACCATTTTGGAATTAATACCCAAGTGCTGTAGTAGCAAGATGAGATAGGGGATTCAGAGAGAAAATTCAAGGCAAATGTAGACATCAAAATCAGTGTCTTGGAACAACCTGCTGCAGAGGCTCTGTGTGATAGCTCTTATGGATACTCCTGTGGCTTTTTGAAGGGTCCCTGAACCTAGATTCTTTTCACCTTGCTGCAGGTGTTAACCTAAATACTTGTGTTTACCATTCAGCCATGAACTACAGTATGGTCTTTGTTAAAAGAGGAGCTGTTACTTTTTTAGATATCTATTTATAAAGATTAGCAGCTATGTTAAATAGAATTTTTTTAATTCAGTGTTTATCTTTCATGTCTAGAGGTGTGGACAGGACAATAAATGAAAAGCATGAGTAGGAAGTAGTGTCTTCTGTATTGCAGAACTGTTGGAATGGGAAACATCTGAGCAGGGACTGACAGCATTTTCTCTGATAAATTATTTTTTTCTCTGATAAAGTATAATGGAGTTGGGTTTGTAATGATGCTGGGCTCTCTGTACTGCTTTTTGCTTACTGTATTCTCTTTTTATCTGCACAAAACACTTCGTTGTGACACAGCAACAGAGTGCTAGGCAAATAAACATTTACAGCAAGTGAAATGTTTTATTTATTTATACACTCCTCCCTGCACTGGCATTTTAGTTGGGTCAGGATCCCACTGCTGAAGCAGTTGCCCACATGGTAAGCTGTAATCCTTGTTCCAGAGCAGAAGTGGAGTGCAAGAATGGGGCTGCTTTGGGAGAATACAGTGTGGGGCTCACCTTTGTTATCAGCTGGCTCCTACTAGATGTTCAGTCCTTGGGGCTATGCTGGAGTGAAAGAGCCAATGAGCCCCTTGAACCAGCTGTGGGCTTCAGCACCAGCTGTTGGGGCTTTTTGTTCACATAGAACTAGCTAAGTCATGTGGGGACTATGGACTTTCATCTCTGTGAGGAAAAGAACCCAGAAAAAACAAGATGAGGTTCAGGATCTTCTCTTTGTTTGAAGCCATCACAAAAGTCATCTCACAAACTGTGTTTGTGTGATTTCACATGGCATCAAGTAAACTTCTGTGCGATTTCAAAACACCTCTACATAGTTATTACTGATCAGTTGTTACTGTCATGCCAACCTTGAGCTTATCAGCACAGCCTCACAGCAGGTTTAACCTACAGCTGTTCATGTGCTTTCAGCTGCAGAAAAAAATTGAGTAAAAAATGCTTTTCTCTGAGTTTACACTGACACTGGGCATGCTGCAGTCTCTAAAGATGTGCTCAGCTTTCTTACAGGAATAGGGAAAGGGATTTTTGGCTGACAACTTAGATCAAATTACTTCCTGCCCTCCACTTCAGCTGTTTGTTCTGTAGAAGCAGAACTATTCAAGAGCAGAAAGGTTAGCACTTAAGTGGATAAATACCTGATCTTGCAGATACAGCAGGTAATTAAACACTGGCCTTCCTGATGTCTAGGATGAGTTTGCAAACACCAGTCTGCCTATGGGTGTACAGAAATTTCCTGTGAACCATTAATGACAGAGCAAGTGTCATCTACATACCCACAGTTATAAATAAATAAAATAAATTTTAAAATCCTTCTCAGTATTGCAAAACAACTAGTATGTAGCCCATGTGGAGCTGAGCATTAAAAAAATTAAAGCATTAAAATTAAGCATTAAAGATGTTTTCTTCTAAGGGAAGCTCCTGCATGAAGGTGTGCTCCAGTGCTTTCAAATGAGTGTGGGAACACTGAAATGTTGACACTCAAGAAGAGGAAACTCTTATTCTCTGCCTGGTCAGTGCCTATTGATTTTCTGTAGGATTCCTTTTATTTTTAGTTCCAGAGAAGACAAGAAGGGGAGCAATGGGTTCTAATGCTGCTTTAAACCAGGATCACAGATCACTGCTGAAATCTTGTGGACATCCAAGACGTGTTGGCAATAGGTGACAGATAATTTGCAGAAATGGTAGGAGAGGAAGTATTCTCCTGTCATATTTAGAAAAAAACACTCCACCTGTGGATAGGACAGTGCATGTGTCGTTATGTAGTGCTTCCTCAATGGCAGGATAGGACATTAAATGAAGAGGATGTTGGGAGTTGAAACTTGCCATGTGGGACTGCTTGTTGCCTTGGTTTATTTTTGGACTCACTTGGGATTGTGATTATCATAGGTATTGTTACAAAAGTAAGAGTCCTAATATGAGCCCAGACCAGTCTGGTTAATTTTTGTAGCTGCAAGGCCCTGTCCCATTGATACAGTTGTGTCTGCCAATGGACACTTCTACTACTACTTTACCTGTTCACTACTGATGAACCTTTTCTATCCTAGGGATGAAGGTAAAAGTGGGATGAGAGTTTTATGATCTGCTTTAGCTTCTCCAGCTGTGTTTGTTTACTTGAGCCTATATTTGCACCGAGCTCTTATTTTAGGTTTTACATTGTTCTTCAAAGAACTGGCTTTAAAGATTAATTAGGGCAGGGGGGGAGTGAGACTGTGTGCCTGCAAGGGAAAATGTGACTGTGAACCTAGCATTAGAGCACTGACCTGAAAGGAGGGAGAGAGGAAGGAAGAAGAGGGCTGAAAAGCATTCATAGTGGATTCTTTGAAGAGTAAGTATAATTACTCTCCTCAGAGGGAGGATTGTAGAGATAGTTGTATATGTGTTTGCTGGAGTACTATGTGATTGTATCACGGGATTAGCAGTCAGGTTCCAGTCATGCAGATGCTAACAGCTGTATCTCATCTGATTTAGCATGGATGCACGTCCTGAGAGAAGGATTAGCCTCCTAAATTATACTGAAAAATAAATCCTTGTGTGGTGATTTGCCATCACTGGCACACGCATTGGCTGCTGGAGGCTGCTGTAACAAGGAGATGCATTACTCGAGTGAACAAGGAGATGCATTACTGAAGGTCACAGCAGCAGTATGTCTGCCATGGAGCTGGGGCTGCACAAGTCGTCAGCCTCATGTGAGACAGGGATTTCAATCAAACAGAGCTCCCTGCTAGACTGGCATCTGCAAAATTAACTGGGGAGGTAGATACAGGCATTGCTAGTTCCAGCTGCAGTTCTCAGAATTTGGACCAGAATCTTTTCCTATGTCTTGCAAAGGAGTATTTTCTTTAAAATATACAGATAAAAGTTAACGCTACAATAATTGCATTTTTGTTGTATCTATTCCAAAGCTCAGAGAAGTATCAGAAAGATACAAGAGGTTTGGACAGGAAAGAGTAGACTGGGGAGAAAATACAAAAAATCTGAAGAAATGGTAAATAACTATTTACTTCATCTGTGGATTGAGACAAGGTCATTTCTTTCCTTTGCAACAGAAAAGATCTATCAGTGTGTGGGCCTAACCTGCAGTTGTTTTCCCATGAACTATTTTGTATTAAAAGGAAGCATATTTTTACTATGTATATGTAGCCCAGATGATTTCATGGGAAAGGGCTTGGTTTATGGCACAATGATTTTGTTTAATACCTTTTTTATTTCAACAGGAAATATGGGGTGTATAAAATCAAAAAGGAAAGAGAATCTGCATGGAGATGGGCTAGATTTGAAGAATCAACCAGTACGTAAAACTGAACGAACTATTTATGTGAGGGATCCAACGTCCAATAAACAGCAAAGGCCAGTAAGTAGATAGTCTCAGGAGAGAATTCCTGTAGCAAGAACAAAGCATGGCTGGCATAACTTAAATTTAAATCCAAAGCATATGCATGGAAAAATTCAAATTATTGTTAATCCACAACTGGGCTTTTAGTGTTGTGCAGTTCACCCTCAATGAATAAGTACCTAGAGGAATAAAAATTAAAACATGGTGGTTTGCTGCTTTATGTTTGTCATAGTTTTCTGCATTAAAAAAGTAACTTATCAATGCCTGAGTAAATATAACTATGTCTGTAGAAGAATGCTAGATGACATTAGAAAACAAAGTAGTTTAGATCAATTTTTAAAGCATTGGTGTTGGGTTTTTAATAGCTATGGGATCCAGGTGTTGGTTATTCCATTTAAAGGCTGAAGTAATCATTCTTTACCAGCTCTAGTCAGCTTTACTCACTGAAGGCCACTCCTTGGCCTTGCCCGAGGTGTGTGGGTAAGGATGGGAGGGGAGTGGAGGGCGCAGGGAGCAGCACTGTGCTGCAGGAGCAACAGGCTAACGTGCTCCATGTGTGCTGCCTGGCATTGGAAGGAAGGGTGCTGGGATGGGGAATGCTGCTGGGTGCCATGTGGGTTTGCTAATTTGCAGTGTGACTGGTACCTTTTTTTTCCCCCCCACCTTCTCTGCTGTGCTGAGGAAGCTGTGTCTGCTGGCTGCCCTTGTTCAGGGACCTGCTCTCTGCAGGTGTGAATGGGTCCCTGCTCTCCTCTCTCCCCAGCTGACACAGTGAACTCAGTGTGCTCTCACAAACTACCTTTTTTTATTTTTAATGCTCTTTTTTTCCCCTCACACAGTCTTAGTGGCATAACTATGCTTGTAGTTCTTTAGCATGATGGCTACACAGTAATAACTGTCCTGCTTAAGTGCCCTACCTAAAGCCTCTTCAGCAGAAGTCCCAAAGCTGTGAACTTCCCCCCCACAGCTTGTGCCACACCTTCACAAGGTCTGAGCTGCTCAATTTAAAATCTAGGGGGACTTACTATATGTTGTCACATAAATAATACGTTTTTATATATAATACATATTTTGAAGAATGGTGGGAAAAAATCTGAGCATTTCCTTTTAAGACATATGAGATGATACCAAAGCAACTGTATAATATGTAATTGTAATTTAAGATCATCACAAAGATCTAAAACTGCTTAATTAAAGACGTATTTTATTGTAGGCAAATCCAGAAGCACAGCTCTTACCAGGACAGAGGTTTGTCAGTCAAGGTATGTTTCTGTAGCAATCCCACAGCTGTGTGCTGTGCCCATGTCAGCCTGCAAAGTGATGTGAACGTGTCTTTCTACTTTTGTAGACGCAGAGGAGCATGGAGTTATTGTGGTAGCTTTGTATCCCTATGATGGCATTCATGAAGAGGACTTGTCCTTCAAAAAAGGAGAAAAACTGAAAGTTATTGAGGAGTAAGTATGCCAATATAGGTTGTACTGCAGGTTTTCTTTGGGCTCATCTAATTCCCTGTACACTGCTTTGATATCCTACTCATACCATGGGTGTATGAACGATAAGTGAGCTCTCTTACATGTGGTACTACAAATGCTGTATGGAGTTCTTCCAGGTTGGATGGGACTTTGACCAACCTGCTGCAGTGGAAGGTGTTCCTGCCCATGACAGAGATGATCCTTTAGGTCCCTTCTAACTGACTTGGCAGCTGGCCTCATTTACAGTGACCAAACATTGATCTAGGGGAGCCAGTGGCTTCCTCAGGGTGCTTGACTTCAGAGGAAAGGTTGTGCTTCTTTCTCCAGCTTGGGCAAAGCTCTCAGCAGACTAGAACCTAAATAACAATTTATCATTTTCCTTTCCTGTGAATACTGCTGGTTTTGTTTTTCAGATCTGGAGAATGGTGGAGAGCAAAATCTCTCACGACAAGAAAAGAAGGTTTCATTCCCAGCAATTATGTAGCAAAAGTAAACACCCTGGAAACAGAGGAGTAAGTTCTCCCAGTCTCCAAATTCTGGCAAACTTCTTCACCTCGGTGGTGTATCCTTTCTGATTGGGGAAAGAGGTGGTTCTAACTCTTTGAAATACATTTCAGATGGTTCTTCAAAGACATAACCCGAAAAGATGCTGAAAGACAGCTCCTGGCTCCTGGAAATGGTCCTGGAGCTTTCCTTATCAGAGAAAGTGAAACATTAAAAGGTAGGTTTTGGGGTGGTACTTTAGAATTGGTATAGAGATAAAAACATGCAGTCAGTCTACATAAAAATTGGCATTGGGTGTGGAGTAGTTTCAGTGCATCTTATTGTGTGAATTTTCTGCAGTTCTGTAGGAGTGAGAAGAATGAGAAAATTACCAGAAAGAGAGAGAAGAGAGTTGCAGGTTAACACGCAAAGCTGAGATAAGGGGAAAAGAAAGACGTGTTACATGTGTGATCACACTGACAGGAAGCAGGAATGAAGGAAGTGGCATCTTTTCTCTTAATGTTTGTGACTCCTTTATTGAAAGACATGTTACTGTAATAGTAGCTGCTGCATTCTGTAGTCTTCCATTATTGAGTCTGTATCCATTGCTACAAGTTTAAAACTGTAGTTAGTGCATAAGGAGGGTTTTCACTTCTACAGTATACTGGGATACTTCTCACAAAGGTTTTTGGTAAAATTTTATGCTGTAAACAGAGCACTTTGTGCTGAAAAGCTTAGTGAAGTCTCCAGGCTTTTCAGCTTTGAAAAGAGCAGGGGAAGTTCTGCTCCAGCCTTTGGACTCTGACTGTAAGTCTGGATGGATATTCCAGGTGGATGCTGCATCCTCCAGAGGAAGGCACATAAAGCCTTTCAGCAGGTCATGCCCCTCCACTCCACAGGGTAGTTTTTTTGGCTCTAATTCTGCAGATTCTTGACTAGGTATCATCTATAATGGGCCCATATCACTGTGTTCTCAGCAGAAGGCTCCTAAATGAAGTTCTCAAAGGAAGCCTCCTGAATTCTATATAGGGTACTGAGAGTATGGGAAAGTACCCCCCAGAATCACTGGATATATGTGTGAGGAGAGATAAGGGGGTGAGATTCTTTTTTATCCTTTGAAAATGGGCAAGAATTGTACAAAGTAGAAGAAACAAAGAATGCTGTAGCTAAGGGTAGATGCTCTTCTGCCCCAGTTTAAATCCCAGATGATGTTAGGCTCCCTAGGACTGCCTAGGGATCAGCAGATCTAGCAGATCAACAGATCTGCTCTCCCCCCCCTATGCCTGAAGCCATCTCCAAACTATCCTTTTGCTAGTTGGCCCATGACAGCCAGCATGTTCCTTTTTCAAAATGCTGATCTCCAGATTTCAGCTTCTGCCTGAGCAGGGTGACAGCCCCTGTCCTGCTCTCCCAGCCACTTCTACTTGAGCTGGGGGACTTCCCACAAAACTGGGCACTGAATGTGGAGCTGCCTGGAATATGGAACAAGTGAGTTTGTTGAATAAGATTGAAAAAGAAAGTGTGACTGTAAGCATTTTGGTGGCCAGTTCAGGGCTGGTTTTTGCGAACTTCCTCCTGTGGATTGCAAAATGCTTTTTGAGGAAATAAGGGAGTAAAAAGAAAAGCAGACAAACTGGTGAGTTTCTTAGGCTCAACTGTGCATGTGTGGACTCTGTAGATTTTTGCTAATGTGTTAATGAGGACTCCTTCTTTATCCACAGGCAGCTATTCTCTCTCCATACGAGACTATGATCCGGAGCATGGCGATGTTATTAAGCACTACAAAATCAGGAGTCTAGACAATGGAGGATTTTACATCTCTCCAAGAATAACTTTTCCTAACATCAATGATATGATCAAACATTATCAAAGTAAGTTAAATCATTTAGTGAATTACTTAATAGAACGCAGCCATTATTTCCTGTGAAGAAAAATAAATGGTTTCTTCTTTTGTTTCAAAGCTTTTCTTTTTTTTTTTTTTTTTTCATTTTTCTAAATAATTTGGGCGTGCATGTTAGATAAAGTAAAGATAAAGTAAAACTGATTGGAACCCAAGTATTGTTACCATAACCAGATATAGTGCTGGTTGCTCTGTGGGATACCATTGTGAAATGAATACTAGCTTTTATAATACAATTCATCAAACTTAGGGTGGTGTGAAGCTATAATAAGAATTGCCTGCATTGTAAATAATATTTTATTTGAGAGTAAATTTTTATTCATAATTAGCAGAAATACATATAGACTTGTGAATGTTGTCTTGTGCCTAGTGTTGAGTGTGAAATTGGTTTTATTTTTCCAGTAAATGTGGTTGTTTAATTATTTCTTTTTAGAGGAAGAAATATTCCATATACTTCAAAGAAATAAAATTGCACCCACACAGAATGTATATATTTATTTAAAAAAAGAAGAGGTGGGGAGAGGAAGGGACAAGTCTATCTATGTTTTAGCTGCAAAACTGACTTCTCATTCTGCATAATCTCCTGCTGAATAGCTCCAAAATACAAGTTTTTTCATCTTGTAACTGGAAATAAAGGCAAGACAAAAAAAATGTAGAACATAAAATCACATAGTAATTTTTCAAAGCCATTCTAAGAACTTGGCCATGGATTTTTTCTGAATAGTTAGATATGTGTGCTAGCTGTTCAGCACTGCTGGAAAACCTGAGAATGATTCAACATTCATATAAAAGTTATAGCTGGTCAGTATCTGGAGAAAAAATAATGTTGACCTACTTATGCTTGCATGCACATCTGTCTGAAACTATGTTTCAAGAAAATTTAATGACAAATTCAGAATACAGATCCCAAACCTGACTCCAGTTGCATCTTAATCAACATAGTGTTAGTAATAAGATCTGGTATTGTATTTACTTGCTGCAAATTGTACTAAAACCCCTTAATAATCTGACAGTAACCAGATGCATGTGATACTTTTTTATTAAATTTGTCTCTGAATGAAAAATTTCAGATCAGAGGCACTTAAACTTTTGTGAAAGCACCAGAAAGGCTACATTTTCATCCCAGCATCTGGTTATTTTGAACATTATTGTGAGCTGTTTAGTGCAATTAAGCAATGTTTGTCTCAAGTTATGCAGCACAGGAGTGTAATGTATTTTGTTTTTCCTTTAAATACCAGGGCAATCAGATGGCTTATGCAGAAAGTTGGAAAAAGCTTGTATTAGTCCCAAGCCTCAAAAACCATGGGATAAAGATGCATGGGAAATTCCACGGGAATCGATTAAATTAGTGAAGAAACTTGGAGCTGGTCAGTTTGGAGAAGTCTGGATGGGTAAGTTTATTCTTTTGAAATGAGTATTTAACTCTGAAGGAAGTGTCATTTCAGAGTCATTCAAAAACACAGTGGACATGAACCTGATCCTATATATTTGTAAAACAGCAAAATCAGAATATACCTTCTTGTGAGGAGAGAGGGCTTGTAAAAGGGAGGTAGATACCTGACAAGGAAGTGGAACAAATCCTTTTGGTGTCTTTTAAAGGAAAAAAATAGTGACTAAGCACTGTAATTTAGAAGATCCAAGACAATAGAGTTTTTTGTTATGTTTTGAGGCAGAAATAGAAGATTACAGCAAGATGTGGCTCCTGAATCTCAAAATCTATGAGCCTCTCAGGACTTTGTTTCGAATCAGAAAGAGTTAAAGAATATGAAATAGAAAGGAACAATGTCTTTTAGTGAACTGTGTATGGAGATTTCGTAGTCCATTTGTGAAGGAGATGCCTCCTGCATTGTAGTGCATGGTACTGCCATAGTGGTGAAAAAAGGGAACAGGCTTAATCCAAGAGTGTTGTCTGCCAGTGTGCTGCTCAGAAAGTTGGTGATTTATGTAGTAAGAAGGCTAGAGATTGAACAGCCCATACCTTGAATCATCAGGCAAGACCCCAATAATAAAACTGTCATAAGATTTACTAGTTGTAAACATTAATATATACCCAGCAGAAAATTATAGTTATTAGTTATTATAACCTGAATTAGTTATTATAACCTGAATAACCTGCTTTGTTGGCTTACAAGCAGTATTTCCTCAGACTTAGTGACTTCCTATTGGCAAGGGCTATGCCCAGTGTCACGTTCTATGGAAATGGTTTAATTATCTTGCTTTTGAAATGCTGCCTATTCTGACATCAGAGTATTCTTTTGGCTTCCTCATTGCATGTTCTGTGTACTATTCATTCCTTCCACACTTTTTGCCAGTTACCATCTTATTTGAGGTAAATTACATCTTCCTCTCAAAGTCTTCGTTAAGATGTTTTTTCAGGCCGAATCATTCTCATAGCCCTTCCCCAAATCTCTTTTTTGGGATGTTATGTTTAAATAGGAATAAATTTGTTATAGTTATAATAAAAGATCAGATAATGGTGATGATTATTAATTTTTAATTATTAATTTTAAGACCTAAGATTCTATAGGCAGAACATTTCTGAGCAACTTGAAAGTGTATCCCAAAGGTGGCTAGAAGACACAAAGCTATGAAGGGGTCTCTGATAATCCATGGGAGTGTGCCAGTCTGATGGGAATGTCATTGCTTTGAAGAGATGCTCTCATTTAGAAAAGCAAAGCACAGACTGGTGCTGTTTGAGTGGCAAATTAAACACACTTAACTACAGTGTCAATCAGAAAGCTCTAATTGAGTCTTAGGTGCAATCTTTTGGTATAAATAATGTAAAAAGTGCAAGCAACACATCTCTAATATAATATAGCCAAATTCAGCCTTTTATCTGCCTTCACGAGAAAAGCCTTTAAGAAACCCTCCAGCTATGATATACATGAAAGACAGTTTAGATACTAGTCAGGACAAGTGTCAAGCATTGTGCAGTTATTTCTGTCTAATAAACCAGGGCAACAAATGTTTAACTTACACTGAAACACTGTGGAAGACTTTGTGGTAGGAGCTAATCACCTGCTTGAAAATGCAGATCGTTTTGGGAAGTGACTACTTCTGCACATACACACAGAAAAGAATAAAACTTCAAAAGGGTGTTTCTGCTTCAAGATGCTTCCTCTTGTGTCATTATTTTAACATCTAAACTGGGCCTGAAACCTATGTCTGAATTGCTGCACTGTGAGAAAAACTAATGTACTGTGAAAGCGATCGCTGCATTTCCTCCTCTTCTCTTTCTTTCTGAAGCGAAAGAAGATTATTTGCATGGCACAGATCCTCTCAAATCAGGAGCATGGTTAATCTTAGAACCAAGGAAATTCAAGATGGAAAAGCATATTAGGTCAGCTGTGTGGTGTAGGGTGTCAGCAAACACTGTGTATTGTAATGATCCCCCAGGGATTTAGGGAGTTATGTGGAGGTTCTGAGCAATAATCTGGTTGCTGCGCTCTCTTGATTCCAGAGCTGGTTCTTACACTGCCTCCTCACAGAGAACAAAATTATTTCTCAGCCATCATATGAATTAGAAATATTGTTCCATGGTTTAATTACTAAATAAATTTCTTCTTGATAAAGGATATTTAGAATTGTGGTTTCAGAGGGAACAGTGTCCCACTCAGAGGAATTGTGCTTTGGAGCAAAGAAAGATGCAGAGCTACTGGACAAAATCCAGTTGGACAAAATCCAACAAAGAGCCACAAAGATGATGAGGGAACTACTATCAGTGTAGGTAAATAGCTGAAGGAGGTATGCAAAGTAGATGGAGCCAGGCTCTTCTGGCTGGTGCCCAGTGGCAGGGCCAGGGGCAGCGGGCACAAACTGAAGCACAGGAGGTTCCTTCCAAACACTCACTGTGTGAGTGGCCAAGCACTGGCACAGGTTGCCCAGAGAGGTTGTGGTGTCTCCATTCTTGGAGAGAATCAAAAGCCAGCTGGACACAAGCCTGGACAACCAGCTCTAGGTGTCCCTGAGGGTTTGGACACAGATGCTTTCCACAGGTCCCTCTGGGTTTCTGAGAGATACGGGAATATAGAGATAATGCTGATACTGCAATGTGAAGATATGCAATTATAGCTTTTATAGTATTTTCTTTTTAGTATCTCTATAACTACTTTCTGGGCTTCCATATGGACATCTTCCTCTTGAACAGTTTGGAGGAAATTAACTTATATTATGGAAGGAGTAAGAAAACCCTAGGAACAAAAAGCAGGCCTCCATATGCCCCAAGCACTTGGCTGTGCTCCTGTATGACTTGTGCAGAGAATCTTTTTTTATGGAATGGGCAGGTGAATCTCCTCCAGCTCTGAAGAGTTGCTTTTACACAGAGAAAAGCTGCTATCAATTTTCCAGGGTTTTTTCTATCTATGCAAGTGTAATTTTATGCATGTTATAGAGATTTTCTGGGTTTAGGCCACCAAGTTAGTGTTTATGTGTGCATTTTGGTCATCAATTGTGCAGCCTGGGCTTTCTGCCTTCACATTTAATGGGCTGTGTGGAGATGAGTGAGAGATGGAGCTGCTGCTGCACTATCCTGTTCTGCAGCTGAATGATGGCTGTAGTAGGTGAAGGACTGAAGTGCTGTCATGCAATTGGATGCAGAGAAGCTGCTGTTCCTCAGACTCTTTCCCAGTTCCTCCTCCAACAGTAACTGCTCCAGCCATTTTCTGCCTCCTAGTAGTGTCGTATCTCCGTAGCTCAAACAAGTTGTTCCCAGTGTACTCTGCAGGGAATTACTGGAAAAGTAGAGGAAGGCGAAAGCTGCATATTAGAAGCTTGCTCACAAAGCTCTGCATCTTCAGTCCTGTTCAGAAATGGTAGGCTCAACCTCAATTGTCTGTTATAAGTTCATACCACACCTTGGCCTGATTAAGTCCATGCAAGAATCTGGGGAAAACCTGGCTATGCAAGATACTACTCTCAAAATAATAGTAATCAGCTCTAAAATAAATACCTGAAACATTAATTTTTTTTGCAAATTCAATTCTAACATGTGGAGAAGAACATGGCTCATTGTGTGAGACATCACACAATCCTCAGATTTTCATGCTATTGCTTGCTTCACATTTGATTTTTAACAGTAGCTAAAACTGCAAAGAGACTGACTTCCTGCCATGGTATGAAAGGTTTTTAGACCATGGAGTTCAGTGCATCTGGGCAGCTGCTTTAGTGATGTGATGAACCAGAGCAACCCTGCAAGAGCAGGGTCTATGTTTTATGCATTTTTGTTCCTAGTGTGAACTGATATGATGTGAATCGTGATGCTCTGTGGTATTAATAATCCATGAAGAGAATTCTCAAGCAGGGCTAAGAGGAAAGTTAACAAGGCAAATGCAGTGATTATGGTGTAGTTTATTAATGAGTCACATCTTGCTTGCATCTCAAGTGTAAAAGATTCTCTTACTCAATAAGCCCTGAATTAGAATATAAGTAATGTGTGCTTTGGAAGTGTATTTTCTTCTACAGCTGCTACAAATGCCAGAGAGTGCTCATAGAGCTCATGGCCACCTTGTTTTGGTGTCCCATCCCTCCCAATACATGATTAAATAAGTGAACATGAGAGAAATCCAAGATCAGTTATTTCTAGTGCTCTCACCAGTTCTTTTGTACATTACCACCCAAGGATCAAGGTAGACTTTTTTTACAGCAGAAAACCTCAGTATCACAGAGATGTTGTAGTAAAGCAAACTATCTTTTTTAAAACAAAAGGCCCGACTTTGATGGATATCTTTAGTGAACATAAAATACTGTTACATAGTTAAGTGTGTTGGTCATAATTGCTTCACTGAAATAGTTGTGTTAATTAGTATGTTCAGTAGAGAATTCAACAAATTGAGAGTGGAGCTCGTGCTCTGTTTTAGGGCATGGAATGGAATAGTAGAAATGATACAAATAATCTTTCTGCTTCTTAAACAGAGAGAAATATACTTATTATCTGTTTTTCTGATTGTTATAAATCATATACCAGAGCTTTAACAGCAGATTTGACCTGTAACTGTAATTTGTTACTATTAGGTAGCTTAGAAAAATGTCTTGATCTGACCATGTTTGGAAAAATAGATTTTATAATCATGCAGGTGATTTTGTGATTGTAGCATAGTGGCTTTTCTCAGGTGATGATCCTTCTTCAAAAAAGATGCAGTGCTCAGAGCAGTCACTTAAGATCTGGAAACCAGGTCCTTGCTTTGCCACTGATTTCCTTTTGTTGGATGATAAATAGCATAAGGAAACAGTGGATTCCAGTTTAGAGGTGTATCCATCATGGCGATGATCCGGATTGTGCTGAATAAGGAAATGAAGCTATTTTGTTGAGTCATGAAGGTTTTACCTCTTCTGAGAAATATTTCTACAATGTTGCAATGGGTATGATGAAGGATAAAAGTTGCATTTATATCCCTCTTTCTCTCTCATTTATTTCTTTATTTTTTGAATTAAATGACTTCACAGGATAAACTTTAGGATCAGTGCTTGCTACTCTATTTTTTTAATGCTTTTTTAACATTTATTTATTGTTTGGCAAACATTAAATCTGAAAATAATTCACTTCTTTTCTCTTTACTGATATTTGCTTTCTATATAATTTGAATGTTACATTAGGAGGTTTGCTAAACAGAGAAATGAACCACAGCCACAGTCTCCTCCACTCCTGGCATGGGCTGTGTGATAAGAAGTTATCACATTTTAAATCTTGTGCTGAGCACTGCAGAATTGCAGTCCTGGCAGCGTGTCCTTGTTGGTCACGAGAACCATTTGACCGCACTTTCCCGTAATCCCCATTTTGAGCACTAAGGGTTACAGGAAGGACTAAGCATGAGACTGGCATGCATGAAATAAGTGTAATCATGGGATTTAAGATACTTCAGAATCTTCCAGCCAGTCCTTGGACTCTATTGTTCTGAGGCAGTTTAAGTGGACATTCATTGAAGCATGCCTTGACCCAGTATTTTAGGGGCTACTTGTGAATGGAAACTTGGTATGAAGTAAGAGCATTTGCTTGCTTTATTTTTTTTTTCAGATAACTGATTTCTAAAAATAGGGAATGGATCATTTTTCTCTGCAGTGCTGTAGAAGTTGCAAAATAAAAAGGAATTCTAGCATAAATATTTGTGCTACATCTGGCACTTGCTTTCAGGCTCTTAGCTATTCCTGGAATCCAACCTCACCTGCTTTACAAATTCCTGCAAGTCGGGACACTGTGGGCTGCAGGGTGACTTCAGTGCACTGATCGTATTCCCTCCTTGTAGGTTACTATCATAACAGTACCAAAGTGGCTGTGAAGACTCTGAAGCCTGGAACAATGTCTGTGCAAGCCTTCCTGGAGGAAGCCAACCTCATGAAAACACTTCAGCATGATAAGCTCGTTAGGCTTTATGCTGTAGTGACCAAAGAAGAGCCTATTTATATTATAACAGAATTCATGGCAAAAGGTGAGAAAAACATTGTATATGCCTGCTGATTTGGGCTGAGGTAGAGTTAATTTTCTTCCCAGTGTCTGGTATGGGGCTGTGTTTTGGATTTGTGCTGAGCACAGGGCTGATAGTACAGAGATGTTTTTGTTATTGCTGAGCAGGGCTTGCACAGAGCCAAGGCCTTTCCTGCTCTTTGTGCTGCCACGCTGGTGAGGGGGCTGGGGGTGCATGGGAGGGTGGCAGGAGACACAGCCAGGACAGGTGACCTTAGCTGACCAAAGGGATATTCCAGACCTTATGGCATCATGGTCAGTATAGAAAGGTGGGGGAAGAAGGAGGAGTATTTAGAGTGACAGTGTTTGTTTTTCTGAGTAACCATTACATGTGATGGAGCCCTGCTCTCCTGGAAATGGCTGAACACCTGCCTGCCCATGGGAAGCACTGAATTAATTCCTTGTTTTGCTTTGCTGGTGTGCAAAGCTTTTGCTTTTCCTCTTCCTATTAATCTGTCTTTATCTCAGCCCATGAGTTCTCTACCTTTTAGCCTTCTGATTCCCTCCCTGGTCCCACTGGTGGGAAGTGAGTGAGTGGCTGCATGGGGCCTGGTTGATGCCTGGGGTTAAACCACAACAATTTGAAAGCAATAGTTTAGTGAACTCTTCTGCTTCTCCTAAACTAGTTCCCTTTCCTTTAAGAAAGGAATGATAGAGTTATTCTTGAATGTTCAAATATTAAGGGAAGGAGCACCTATCCTTAAGATGGGCTGAGGCTTTAATGTTATTACTCATTTGTGAGATAAACCATTTTTACAGTTTTCTTAAATGCAGCATTTTCTATTGTTTCTGAATCAGAGGATAGCCCCCAGAATAGCTCTGGTTCCTTTGGACTCCCTACCTAACTTTTGTTTCTGGTATCATAGCAAGGCAATTAAAACCAACCTTAGAAATTGCCTTATGTGGGACTTGAATTGATAAAGGTGTGTGTGATAAGGTGAGTGAGGAATGGTCCTGCAAGGGTGGCTGCACTTCTAGGAAAGGATTCTATAGAGCATTACTACACAAAATATGCAAAGTTTTCTTCTCAGATTATCTTGGGTAGTAGTTTTTCTTGCTTTGTTCTGTTTTCAAGCAATTTTGCTGGTAACTTAATGAACAAATGTTGAGGCACTTAGTCTGTATGACTTGGAAAGGATTGATGTATGTGATTCCCCTAGAGAGCTTTCCTGATGATAAGAGTGGAGTGCTTATCAAACTCAGCACCATTGAACTGAGGTATGCTCTCATGGGAGTTTTCTACAGCCAGGGAAATAGCAAAACTTGAATGTCTGCCATGCTGATTTGGGTATTCCTGTCATTAAATCATGCAAAGAGACTGTCTTACTGTAGTCAACTTAAAAATACATCAAAATACTTCACTGAATCAGTTTTGTTATCCAGAAAATTGGGAAACCAATGTGACCTTTATTTTTGTAATAAGATGCACTGATTTAATCTTTCTCTGTTTTAACAGGAAGTTTGCTGGATTTTCTGAAGAGTGATGAAGGAAGTAAATTGTTGCTTCCAAAGCTAATTGACTTCTCTGCTCAGGTAAAACTTAAAAAATGTGCTCAAAATCATAGGGAATTACCTCTCTTAGAGTCTGAAACTCATACTAGGCCATTTTATCCTAAGGATCTTTTACATTAAAAATGCAATTTACAGATCATTTTTGAGTAAATATGGTTAATTGAAAGGAGGAGGTAGATGGAAGAGTTTTCAAAGGGAATATGTGGTTAGGTTTAACTCTTAGAAACTGCTGGTGACCTGTTTAGATGGCAGCAGTACCCAGCTGCCTTCCTTTGTGAAAAGGCTGCTTTCAATTTGAGTGGCTACAATTTGAAAATGTAAGGATAAGTTTGTGAGTTTTTGCTTAGCAGATTCCTTCAGAGTTAATAAGTGGGTCATTTTTTAACTTCTTTACTTCTTTTACTTCTTAAGTTAGGTTAACTGGTCAAACTCTTAACATCAGTGTAGTCTCCTTGGTTTCAAATTCTTAGGTGTTTCAGGTACTAGTGTATGATTTATGAACCAGGATGATTGTTTCAAAATATACAAGTTATTAAATGAAGGTTATTACAAGGTCTTAAATGAAACCTGAAGAGAGACTCCAGAGTGATTTGTGTGTCAAAGCCTGAATTAAAGCTCCCAGAGCCCAGTGTTTTGTCTTGGACAGTTATCAGTATTAGGTGTCCAGGGAGGCATGTAACAAAAATAGAGTAATAATTCTTCTTTTGCAGGTTGTACTGCATGTTAGTAGTAGGTAATGATGGCATTTCTGGTAGGTTATTGGTAACCAACCTTTTTTGGGGTTGTTTTTTTATGCATTAGGGTTTACAGATTGTTGTACCCTATTATGTTAACTTGTTATAACTCATGAGGAAAGATGAGAAAACATTAAAAGGTATAATAAAGCATTAGGAATTTATACCAAAAATTCACAATAAGAATATTATATTAATGTTTTATTGTAATTATTGCTATACATATAATTATAGGATTAGATATTAGGAAGTATTTCTTTACCAAAAGAGTTGTCAAACACAGGAATGGGCTTCCTAGAGAGGTGATCAATGCCCCAAACCTGTCATATTTTAAAAGCCATTTGGTCAATGTTCTTAAACTATGCTTTAACGTCTGATTCAAGTGGCCTGAAGTGGTCAAGCAGTTGGACTAGACACTGCAGATCCTTTCCAGCTGGAACTGTTGTATTCTATAGTATATTATATATCACATATTTTGTATATAGATGTTCAAGATATGAAATATAGGTTTTTATTTCACATAGACTCGATGGAAGAGCTATTTTTCCTATAATTATTGGTTTAGTGTGGTTATAGGCTCTTTAAATTTTCTGAACTCTTTGTCCTTGAGAATTTCTTTTTAGTGGGATAAAAGCTTTGTAGATGTGGAAAACCTGCTGGATCCCATGTTATGATCTGAAGAGATGAATAACAGTGGGCAGAAAAAAAAATAAAAGGTAGCTTTGAAAATAGTGTGTAAAATTCAAGAGAGAAAAGAGTATCTGTGAGTGCTGACGTGAAAGGAGGCCTGAGATGTGGAGAGAAAAGCACATGTGGTTTCACAGCAGACCTTTTTATTTGAGTTAGGGATGTTGTGTTCATTTTAAATTAATACTGTGTTTTCAGAAATTTAAGGCATGAAGAGGGTAATGAACTAAAGAGCAACTCTGTGTACAGCTTGGGTAAATCACTTCAAGATAACAAGGGTCAGAGATTGTCATTCACAAAGCTTTGAAGGTCACTTCAGATGGACATCACTTGTCACCCTGATCTGACAGCAACCTCTGACAGCCAGTTCCTGCACTTGGCCCCAGAGGCCAGGACCTTGTGCTGCACAGGTGATGTGAGATGTCCCTCTTGTCATATAAGATGTAAACCATCAAGAGAAATTCCTGGGACTGGCTTGCAGTCATCCTGAGGGGTTATTGAGGAATGCCTCTCTGAGGATTTCTGGCTGAGGTCCAAACAAAACTTTGGAACAGAGATACGGGGATTTTTCTTATGGAAAGAATTTGTAGGGTTTTTGAGCACATTTGTAAAGAGCCCTTAATGCCACTGTGTGATAACAGGAGTGTGTGGAATAGACTTGCAGGCTGCATGTGTGTGGTTCCAGACCAGAGATTTCCCTTTGACCAACACAGATGTTCCACTGTTTTTCTCTGTCTTTGGCAGTCTGAATTAATTGATAGGTCTTTAGGGCAAAAGATGGACAAAAATCTTTTCAGACCTCTGCTAAGGTAACCTGTGGATCACACTTTTCCTGAATGTAGGCTTTATGTAAAGGAGAACACAAAATGTGTGTAGTTTTTTGGTGTGACTCTGGTTTGTACAAATGAAATACTGATTTATTCTTACAGAAGTGATGTTAACCTCTCTGCAGAGCAAAGGGAAAGAAATTTGCAGAGATGTGTTTCAGACGAGCTTAAAATTAACATGGAAGGAAGCTTGTGGTGAAGATTCTTATTCTTAAATAAGATAAGGTTTTTGGTTTTTTTCTTGGTGGACACACACTTAAGCTGTTCATTACTCTCTGATCAGCTTCTCAGGAACACTGAAATGCAAGGAATTTGAGCTGAGCATTCTCTTATTTTTGCCCTCATCCATCTGTGATGTTGCAAGGCACAGGAGGGACTGGGAATGGGAGAAAAGGAGATGAGGATGTGGTCTCTGTGATTATTATGTTGCTAAAGAATAGAGTACAGGCAGTTGTGCAGGAAAGCCCACCTGAAGGTGATTTTCCAAGTGAAGAGCACTGTGGGTTGTTGTTTGCATTGCCAGGCTGTTGTTTAGTGCTCCACTCTGCGTTTCTCTGAGTCTTGAAAAAAACATGTGTTTGCAAGAGGTGAAACATTCTGACTTTGCAAAATGAGGACTGCTCCTCTAGGTGAAATAAACAACTTTTTTTTAAAGTAAGCATTTTTCAAGCAAGTAATCAAATACACTCCTGCTCTGCTATACTGACTTAGCTGTCTAGTTAGGTGAACACACCTGCTGGTGGACATTTTTGGCAGAGGTAGCTGTTACTGGGTTACACTTATATCTAGTGCCTACCTTAACTTACAGCTGTGGGTTCTGGATTTTGATGGTTTACTTTCTGTACTAATGGCCACGATTTATGAAAACAGGTTTGTGTAAAAGGTGGCAAGAAAATTCTTGCTAGGAAGGTGGTCCAGCTCAGTTTCTAAAGCAACCTGCTCTGTGACAGAGCTGAAGGTATCTCTTGTGTTTTAATCAGTGCATATGAATAGGGGCTGGGGGAATTTAATGTTAGCTGTGCCCTGGCAGAGACAATTTTATCCATTGGAGATGAATGTTAGAAGTCTCTGAAATGAGAATGTTTTAAGGGAAACTGAGTTTTGCAAACATGTCTTCAAGCACATACTATCTACGTTAGTACAGGGTAGAGCTGTGGCATCTCCCATAGAAGTCAGCACCAGCCTGGCTCCTTTAGTTCTTAAAGCAACTGGAAGACTCAGGGTTTTGCTAGTTGGTTTCTGGCTTGCCTCAGAGGCAATTTACCAGAAGAGCCTCCAGTTCTTTGTTTCACATTTCCTGAATTCTTAGTTGTTCCTGCTTGATTAGATCTGCTGAAAAGGTATGACACGAATTCATCGAACCTTTTGTATGTGTAAACTGTTCCTGCTTCTTATGCAAATCCATTACCTTCCGTGTAGGATACACATGGGTAGTGGCTATGGTTAGGAAATTTATACCTGTTTTTACTAAACAAACTCATAACTTTTGAAAGGGTCAAAGCTTTGTCCTAAAAACAGTCATTTCTTCTTTCTCATGCAGTGCTGATACTTTCATTAATTCTTCTATGACCTACAGATTGACTGGCAACTTCTTTCTGTCTTCCAAGGCTATAGTACCACTGAAATAATAGTAAACTTAGAATAAAATTAATAGAGATTTTGATGCAGTGTTTTAATCCGTCTCTACCCTCTTTTTTAAAGTCATAGTAGAAAGTCATACCTAGATGACAATTAATTTTAAGTCTTATCTGGCATTGTGACATTTCCACTGTGTATTCCTTTTCATGCTTCTTTGATTTTTAATGATACACTCTAATGTTCCAGTGCATAATTATATACATTACCTTTATAATATTTTTTTTCCCTGTGAGTCTGCTTTAACTACATAGCTGCTTGACTGAGGCAAGAGGAATATGATTTTGCAACCTTTCCTGACTTCACCTTTAGGGTAAGCACTGCTGCAAACTGAAAATTGTTATTACACTGATGTATCATTTGAGGATATGTGTCTTTTGCAGCAGTTTTCAATGGCCAGATACAAAGGGTCTACACCCTCTTCAAAGACAAAGAGTCACATGAAATGCACTGTCTTTTTGAAAACTCTGTGATCAAGAAGTATATTTTACTTTATTATGCATCTGGACATCATTGAAAGTTACAGTTATTGAAAGGTTGATCCCAGACCAAAGACAGCCCTGTCCAGATCAATAACACCTCCACATCAAACCTTTCAAAGCTGCAGACTGTTTTTAGTGAGGCTTCTCCCTAGGAACTGAGAGAATTACCAGATTTAAGGCAGTGCGAAACTCAGGGTATGCTCCATTATTTCCTCTGCTTAAAATACACCAACAGGATGCTTGCCCCTTGTCCACCCTCAGTGTTTTACACTCATTTCCAGTCTGGTTTTTGGGCTGCTTTACCTGCTTTGGCAGGAGCATCCCACCAAGCTGTGGGCCAGAGCAGCCCGCGAGAGCAGCTGGGAGTAGCTCTGAGGCCACTGTCCCACACCCACTGTGACTTTTAGCTGAAGTTTTACAGTTACAGAGGTTGGCTTGTGGAGTGGTGTATTTCTCCTGGAGGACTTTTCTTTCATTCTTACCCTGGGTGCATAGTTCCTAGTATGTAGAGATTTGTTTGGAGTTTTTTTGAAAGGATTTAATTTGGGTATTTCTAAAAGTGTGTGCCAGTACTTCATTAAAGGGGACTGGGAACTGCTCCCTTTTTAGCAGTAACATTTGAGCAGAGTTCTCTTTTAAAGGCCACAAAACATATTCCTGAAGCTCAAATTAGCTTTCCCATCCTGCTCCCGAATAGATGTTACATGTAGCTGAACAGTCTTGACAGGTACCAATGATCGTTAAAAGAGAGGAAAAAAGGCTTTAATTTTCTTTTGTTCATATGAATTTCTCTAGCATTAACATTTCATTTGGCAATGAAAACCCAACAATAATCATTAGAAGTTATCACGTGGCCTCTGGCACCCATTCCCTCAATCAAAAAATCTCAATTTTTTTCTTTCTTGTTTTCCTATAAGCAAAGGTTTAACATGACCAGATGTGTGAATTCAGTTGTTTGGTCACTGTGTTTCCCCTCCTTCTCTGATTCAAAATCCCTTGCTGTTAATTTTTCCTACTTTAGAATTTCCTGCATTTTTCAGTGAATCTAGCACAAATTAAGAGGAAATAAAATCATCTTTCCAATGGCTTTTCTTTGTTGCACTTGGAAACTAAATATCACGATCGCAAAATGTTTCTTTTGTGAAGTGATTCTTCATTCCCTGTCCAGCAGTTTACCCAAATGTTATAGCTGTGCAGGGAAGAAGGAAGGAAGGAAGCTGATTCCTCTGTGGTGTTTGATGTATTTTTGGTGGCATTACCTGTCTGCATTTTGGGTGTATCTGCCATGCTGACCAGTCCAAACTCAGCATTGATCTTACAGCAAAACCTTCCCGTTCATCTCTGCTTCCTCCCCAAACCCATGCAGTGGCATGGGGAGCAGGGAGAGGCAGAGCAGACTCTAAATTAAACACTGCTCTTCTATTGTGTCTGTAAGTCCCTAATAAGACTCTCTGTGGCAGTTATTCACTAGTAGCTACTTCCTTCATCAGTAAATGTTTTACTTATTTCTAGAAAATGTGGAATGCAGGTGTTGCTCGTTCTCTTCATCACTTTCTTCTTGGTTTAGCCTGAGAACCCCCCTGCACTGTACAAGGGCAGTGTCACACTTCTCTGAAGAATGAATCTGACTGTAACAAGAGGCTTGCAGTGGAGGAAGTGGGAGGGCAAGTGGCTCTATTTTTCCATTGCTTAAACCGAAAAAGAGGAACAAAGACTGTGTAGTCTTGTGTTGTAAGTGGTGGCAGCGTGTGCCTTGGCAGTACCCTTTGGGGACTTTTTAAAAACGAATAAGCAGAAGTGATGTTCGTGTTCTCTTCAAATTTGGTCAGCTGCTCTGCCTGCTTTCCTGCACAGCTGAAAGGAGCAGCTCTGGTGCTGGGGAGGATCCGGGCACTTGTCTGCTCCTCAGGTGGAGAGGAAAGAGCCTGTGCTGAAGGTGCTGGGGACTGGCACTGGTGAAGGACCCTCACTGCTTTACTGCTGCTCCATTGGCAGATCTGAGGGTGTGGGTGTTCCCCAAATCATGTGGCCTAGAGGGGTCTGTCACCCCCCACAGGCATCCCAGAGAGGTACCTGTGGCACAGGTGGAACCTTGACTGGGAATGTCCCATTACCAGTCTCACAAGAAAGATATAAGCTGGTGGCTCCCAAAGACAGGGCTTCTTTTACTTTTTTCTTAGCTCCTCTTAAACTTTTGGACAGAATACAGTCTACACATCAGTTTTATTACTCTGAGTTTAGGAACTATTATTTCAGTTTCTTTTTTTTTCCTGAAAAGGAAAATGTTTTTCTTCAGGGGAAAAGAAAAAAAAAAAAGGTAGTCTGGAAAAAATCATCCCCTGTGCATATTTTGAGGTTATTAATTCTCTTTAATTTGGTTTGGAAATCAATTTGGGCTGCTGAAATGCAGATTATATTTACTTACGATACTATCTGAGAACTGGCTGTTGCTATATTTACTTATGATACTATCTGAGAACTGGCTGTTGCCAAAAACTCCTCATGTATGAACAGGTATATGTTGTTGTAGAAGAAAATAAAGTTGTTTCCCCTATCTTAGTAATTGCTTCCTAATTGTCCAGGCTTATACTGGGTAGACAGAAAGGTGTTGGGTTTTTTTAGTTTTCTCTGCACTGTTGCTTTATCAGTACCTGCTTCATCAGAACACCTGTATCCTAAGTGATTAATTCCTTCTATTTTCTAAGTATTTAGAAAATAAACTGGTTAATAATTTAGGAAAGAGGATATTTTAATAGAAATCTTAGGAACATTTTATTCGAGATTCTGTTTCAGGAAATGTCTTCCATACGTCTCTAATCCTGCCAGCTGTTATTCACCCAAATCATTCTTTCAGAGCTGCTACTGTAAGCAGAGTTTTGCAGGACTGGATCTGTGCATAGGTTTTCCATGGCAATTCCCCCTTTCCTGGCTTCCATCTAAAAAATTCTCCAAAGACACCAATAATGAATAAATGGATGTGGCTTTGCTGATACCTTTGAAGAAAGAGGTATCAGACCTGCTAATGGAGCTGTATGGTATTGAAATATTAAAATAGTTGTTCTTTTGGTTACAGATTGCAGAAGGGATGGCATACATAGAAAGAAAAAATTATATCCACCGAGATTTGAGAGCAGCGAATGTTCTGGTTTCAGACTTACTGATGTGCAAAATTGCTGATTTTGGACTAGCAAGAGTGATTGAAGACAATGAATACACAGCAAGGGAAGGTATGTATTTTTATTTTTGTCTTTAAAACTTCAGCCTCTGGGAGGCAGTGAGGCTGTATCTAACAGAAATATGGTCATCAAGGATAGAAAATGCTGTAGCAGCTTCCTAGGGGCAGCATTCTAATGCCGACAACTTCTAAAATTAATAAAGGAAACAAATAACTTTTCTGTGCTGCCCAAGCTTTTTGACAAGTTTATTTTAAATAAATTTGAAGGAAAGATGACTGAGAGTATTTAACTGCACACAATTTTTTCCTAAATTGAGCAAAGTAATTGCACAGTCACAGCTTCCATCTCACAGAATTAAAAGCCAAGAAACTGTGATCTTATGTTCTCTTAAGTGCCATATGGACCTCCTTTCACTTAGGGAAAGGAAGAAACCCTAGCAGGTATAGTTGCTGGTAACAAGAAAAGCTTTAGCAGAGCTGGTTACCTTTGGAAGCTGTTTGAGGAGCTGCAGCATTAATTTGCATGTTCAGCAGCATAGTAGGGACACTGGAAGGCTGGGTCATGTCCCTGTTCAGCACATGGATGAGAGGTAACAGGGTCAGGACTGGCAAGAGGAAAAACATGCTATGAAAAGTGTATGTCCAGGTTTTGCCATGACTGTTTTGCTAATGTTGTCCAGGATCCTTTCGAGAAGTGCATTGTTGGTTGTCGTGAAAAGTTTTTCTTTCTGCTTCCATGCATAAGGGTATGGAAACAACCACACTTCCAGAGTGGTTTGTTGGCTGGCTTTTCCCTTCTCCTTTTAAAGTCACTGCCTCAGGTTTTCACAGTCTGGATGGATACTGTGGTAACACAGGGTGAGAGGGAAAGAGCTAAAATATGAAGAGAGAGAACAACGCACTACAGCTGAGATTAAAGGAAGATGAGCCATTCAGCAGGCACTGAGTTATGTTCAATAGATCAGCAGGAAGGGTCTGATTAAGCAGTTTTCAGAGGTACAGACCAGTATCTGTGGGTTTGAGCTAGCTCTGGGCATTGTATATTGATTAAATTAACTTCTCAGGTTATAAATTTTTAATGTCAAATTTCTTTGATGTGTTTTCTGCTATCAGAAAAGTTTCCTAGCTCACCTGGTGTTTTGTGCCAGAATGTTAGAGCAGGCTAAAAAGGGCTTAGAGAGACTCTGCTTGTATTACTCCTCGTTGTCAAATGAATTGATGTAGTATTCCCAACAAAGGCTGCCTGAATGTTTTTATTTAACTGAAAGGAATCTGCTTTTATATGGCAATTTCTGGAATCAGTTAGTTAGATATGAAAGACAGTAATTTAAGATATGACTTTGTAAGGTATGTTGCTACTGCTTTTTCATCTATGGCTGAATGTGAAATGGATCAAAGTGGCTGTTTGAGACTGTACTTTTTTTTTAGGTGCAAAATTCCCTATTAAATGGACAGCACCAGAGGCAATTAACTATGGATCTTTCACTATTAAATCTGATGTGTGGTCATTTGGGATTCTCCTGTATGAAATTGTTACATATGGAAAGATTCCTTATCCAGGTATGGGCCTGTGGTTTTACTCTGTATTTATACTTCAGTGCTAAAAGGCAAAGAAAATATTTAGGGAAAGAGCTGGCATCTGACAGTAATGACACTGATGATTGGAAAAATGTCTTACAGGTAATCTTACTGCTTTGAAAACTTAGTCACTGTATGTGTAAGGCACATGCCTCTCCAGGGTAAATTTTAGCAAAGAGACTAATAGCACCATGGGTATATAATAATCTTTATATGTTCTAAAGGTGTTACAACTGCACCAAATGCAGGTCCTGCTTTTATGACATCCCTGTTTTGTGGACAGAAGCACAGTCCCATGGCAAGGATGCAGTGCTGCAAGTTCTAACTGCTCTGTAAGCTGCTGGGGATTTTAATAACATAATATGTGAAGATACTAAGAAAGCATGTTTTCACAAGCTAATAGGCTGTAATAATTTGTCAGTGCTAGGCAGTCTAAACAAATATGAAAGCAGACCCTAAAGCAGTGTTGATGTACCACTAGGAGTGTTGACTATTTGTTGTTCCATACAGTCAGGTACAAGGCCACAGAGGTGTGCACATCATGGGTAGTTGTGAGATGGTCATGTGCTTCATATTTCATTTTTATTATTAAATAAAATATATATTAATGTCTCCAGCATGCAGAGACACCTTGTATGAAGGGGTTTTTTATGCATATAAAATTGTTACATCTCAGGCATAGATGATTAATTCTGGGCAACAGACTGCATTCATTTAAGCTTACTGAGGTTATGGGAAATTGCCCTAAATTCCCTTCTCTTGTGGGCAAATGGGGAATGTACAGCCATGTTCACCTGTACTGCACATCTCATAGGCAGAGTAACTTCTGACAAGAACTTTGGGATCCTGAAGGAAAGAGAGACCAGATATTTCATCCAGGCAAAGCTTTCCCGGTGCTTCCAGTGCAGCAGCTCTTGCTGTTTAAACAGTGAAAAAACATTTTCACCACTTCATGAGCAGCTGGAATACAGCATCCTGAACTGCCAGAGATGGTCAAGAGGCAGACCTGAGTCCCTGAAGTGACAGTAGGCTGAACACCTCTGGACACAGGGAGATGGGAAATCCCACAAGACTCGGGCAGTGGGAAAGGGGTGATGGCAGCCAACTTTACACTGCTGTGGAAGAGCACAGTGACTTTCCATACAAGAGGTAGAGCCAAACCAGACATTCTCATGGCACAGTTCTAGACCAGGAAAACACTTAAGCTCAAGACTAGCTGCCTTAAACTTCAAGAGGTGATAGGGCTGCTTGCACAGCTAGGTGCTCTGGGTCAGTTTGTAGGTGAGGGTTATGAAATACTTGAGAGCACAGAAGGTCCTCCCAAAGCTCTTCTTGAACAGTGCTTATGTCCCAAGGAAGGATCAGAGGGGAGATGTGTGCAGCCAAGTAATGCATGGCTCTTCCCATGCATTCCCATGGCTCTTCTTTTTTACCCCGTTAGCACTTGCCCGTGTGTACAGACAGTTCCTGCACTGAGCTGGGCTCACAAGATTATTTCTGAATAATTTCTGCTTAGAAAATGGTCCTTCTCTGGGCAAACCTACAAGGTCACCTGGAAACCAGCACTACAAAAACACAAAACCCAATCCAATACTTAATTCTGCAGCTGAATCTGCCTCCCTTTACCTTCATAAGCCATATCATGGTTTTATTCTAGGAACAAAGTCAATCTGTACAGCAGACATGGTACTGTTGCACTGCTGTGGGAAAAGCTCTCTTCTAGTGGAAGTCTGGGCAATATTTTTTAATGTGGGAGCATTTTTATGAGCACCATAAATACTCTGTGCACTGTGGATTAATTTATCAACCAGCAGTTACCTATGGAAGGCTCTTGACTGCATATTAGAAGATTTTAATGTTGCAGGTATTTTATTTTAATATTTGCAGGTATTGCTTGCATTAAAGTGGAAGAGCCTGTTAGACTGAAAGTTGATTCTGAGCGTCAGAATCACAGCAAAATACATGGGTGACCAATCTACTTTACATGAAGAGATGTGACAGATTTGGGCAAATTACCCCAGCATGGCAATAGTAACCTGGAGATATGTTGTAACCAGTAGCCACTGGACAGAAATAGTAAATTAATTTTTCACTTCTAGAGGGAATGCTTCAAAATATTATTTTCAATTATATCCAGCTCTAGCAACCAGAGTATTCAGCATATAGTTGCATATGAAACAGTTGGAGTTGAAATTGGCAAGTAGCTAATACCTGTACTCAGCTTGGTAGGAAGCATTTCTAGCCAAGAAACTTGGAGCTTTTGTGATCTTTGTTCTTAAATTCCAACAGCTGTTTCTCCTCCTGAGAAACTCAAAGCCATTAGTGGAACTACAGTTTCAGGAACTACCTCTGAAATATGAAACAAGTATCTGATTCTCTGGGCACATAAGTTGAATTGGTAGTTAAAACCTAATTTCTGGGTGATTATATAGTGTGTCAATACTGGCAGCATCCATAATTGCATTCCAGTTGTCTGCTATTCTTCAAAAGGTATGGCCCTTTTTTACAGTGGGGTTCTTCCTCCATACCACTCTGTTCACATCATTCCCCAGGCCTTAACATAAAGAAATATGTCTTTGTGAAACCTAACAAGTACCACAGCATAAATTAACAGACAAGTACCCAAACTTTAGCATTCAAGAGGGTGTAAGTGTGATAAATACTTGGGATATACTTATTTTACTGATTAAGGATGTAGATATGGTAAGACAGATAATTCTTTAGCTACTAAAAGAAAAAAATTGCAACCATTTTAAAAAAGGTAAAGTTAAACAAGTAGCTATTTTGAGAATACTGCTTGGACTGTGGGTAACTCTTTTTGTTTTAAATAAAACCCCAAACATATGGAAGTATGTACATGACATATTTACTATGGGATACTGATAAAAATGTTTTCATTTTTTGCTTCTGAACTCAAATGGATATTAAACAGATAGTTTTCCTGCAGGGCAGCTGAAACACAGGCTTTGTCCTTAGCATTCATAATGTAACAATTGGTCCTGCAGACAGCAATCTAAGCACAATCCTATAAAGTACTTAAACCCAAAAAAATCATCCCCATTCTGCACAAAAGCCCAGTAGCAGCAGTCTTCATGTAGCAGCACAGTTAACTAAGATTTTGTATGGTAGGAGTAACTGTTTTACTGCATATATTATATACAATCCATTTCTTTAGGTTCAAGCAGTCCAATCACTGTTTTCTATTAAATGCTTTATTGACTTTCTTCCTGTATTTAATTTGTCTCCATATAGCAGTAATTCCTTATTCTGTGACAACATGCCCTTCCCCTACTTTGAAATGTTTCTTTTCTGCATATGGGCAGGATTAGTTCAGAAAAACTTCCCTTCTCCTTCCAAAGAGGAACTAAAAATACAAAAGATGTGCCCAAAGTAAGCACTGTGATCCAGACTCGGATTACATGGCTGAGGGTATTTTTGGAAAAGCTTAAAGCCAACAAGCTTGAGCTGATGTCAACTATATGAACTATGGTCATCTTGAATAATCCAAGTAGTTATACTGGATAAAGTTGTCATTTGGTTGTAATTCAAATGTGTCCTTACCTGCTAAGTGGCTTCACCCATAGCCATAGCAGTCAGATAGTGCAAGGGTCTGCACAGTCAGCAGCAGCAGAGCTGCACCAAGGATTCAGGGCAGCACATCTGCATCTCCACTCGACCTTGCTCAGAGCAGGACCCGTCCTGCCTCCTCTCAGCCGCGCAGAGCTGCTCTCCCTGCACCTCTGGGGAGCTGCTGTGTGCAGGAGACTGTCCTGCATGGACCTGACCAGGGGCTGAGTGGCCTGAGAGAACCTCGAGTGGCCAGTGGCTGAGAGGTCTGGGATACCCTTCTTGAAAGGGAAAGCCTTCTTTGGTGTGAGTGTCTAGGCTGAAGCACAGGTGCTTCCTGCATGCCCAGCCATCAGAACAAACAGCAGTCACTGAGTACAGGAAAGAGTCTGTGTCCAGAGAAGGTAACACAGCCACTGGGATGATTAGATTTGCAGAGGAAGGGACAAGCCCAAAGGCAGGTTTCTGGGTAGGAAGTGGTGAGCCTAAAATAGCAAAAGCTGGCCCTAGCATAGCTGACCTTCTGAGAGTAGGTGTTGAAATTGTTCTGTGAACCAGTTTCTCAAGGGTTTGATAAAGGGGGGAGGGGTGACAGGAAATAAAAAAAAAAGGGGTAGCAGGATGGAGTCTAGGGCAGGACTCTCATGTGACATTAGCTGGCATGTGAGACACAGGATGCACTGCTGGTACTTACAGTTCTTATCCTCTGAAAGAAAACCATAGCAGGGAATAAAAGCAAAGCTCAGCATAGCTGGCAAGATGGTTTTGCATGACAGGAATAGGACAAGAGGGGAAATTGCCTATTACAATTAATGATTTCTTGAGTGACTGCCCAGTATCTTGCAATCAGCAGCATTTACACAAGAGCTGATGTAGAAGAAATCCTGAAAGTTTTGGGCAGGCTGACTGGCAGGGAGGCTGCTCTCAATCTCAGGATGGATGGGTCTCCAGCAAGCAGAGCAGTAGCTCTGCAGCTAGAGAGGAAGGCTGGTGCCAGGGCAGGCTTTTGCTGGGAATCACAACACCACAGGAAGCAGAATAAATGGGGACAGGCCTGGTCAGAAGAAGAGAATAGAGATGGTTCTGGAGACAAGAATTGTGACTTTTCCTACAGTCTTGTTAGACTTGGCACTAAACAGGCTGTGATGCTCAGTTGCAGAAATGGAAAAGTTCCCACCAGGATTTTCAGAGCAAGTGCCTCGTTGCTAGTGCACACCTTGACCTTGTTTATTGAACTCATGCTAGGAGCTACCTTTAATAAGTACCAAGGGTCTTGTACTAGTGGGTGAAGATCTTTTGAGTGAAGTAAAAAAAAAGAACAAAATTTTTCTATGAATAGAGATAATTTCATCAAATCTTTCTTCTTTTTTTTTTTTTTGTTTAAGGTATGAGCAATTCTGATGTGATGGTTGCTCTTCAGCGTGGGTACCGAATGCCACGCATGGAAACCTGCCCAGCTGAGCTTTATGATATCATGAAAACATGCTGGAAAGACAAAGCAGAAGAGAGGCCAACCTTTGATTACCTACAGAGTGTGCTTGATGACTTCTACACAGCAACAGAAGGGCAGTATCAACAACAGCCATAGAACAAAGAACACTTTTTCTATTGCCATAGATCATTGGCACAGACTACCTTTAGAACAGACTGCTCAGACCAGTTACTTCATGCATTCAGATGTCTTAACTGAGTGTGGAAGCTGAAATGCTGAAGAATAATTCTGCAGAGAAACAGTATTTTTATTTGGTTAAAACATTTCCTCTAAAGCTTCAAGTTCTCCTTAAAGGCTCTGTGTTTTGCATCTGTAGAAACACCCCAAAGCAAACAGGCATTTTGGGGTGGGGAGGGAGAAGGAAGGAAAGACTCATGCCCTGGTACAGCTTGACCAGACCTTCTTAGGATCTAAGTCATGCAATATGTTGCAAGGAGACCTTGATAAAAGAGTTGAGAGGATGGATGAACAGCTGTTTTCAAAACAAAAAGTCACAAAGGAGAACTTACAGATTTAAGACATGGTAATGTTCTTAAATCATCTTTTTTGAAATACAGCATATTGCAAAAATTATTTTTATATCCTTGTTATTTCACATTAGTATCAGGCATACTGTCACCTCTTGTAAGACTGTCTAAAAAGTGTAAAGTTTTCCTTTGAGGAAGAGTTACATATGTAATTCTTTACACTGAAAAACGTTCTGTTTTACTGCTGCAAAACCCTAAATTTAAAATCATTTTCAAAGCACTGTGAAACCACCACAGATGCAGAAGTGCAAGACAAACACACATGACTGCAGACGTGGCAGCACACCTCACTCTGTGTGCAACCTTCAGCTTCCCACAAGGCCAAAGTCATCATCTGAAGTCCATGGAAAAGCACAGGATTTTGAAGGAAGTTAATACTTTCATTGAAGTCCCTGAAACTGTTACCAGTGAAAATATTTTAATCCTCATTTTTAATCCTCTGTGGTTATTCTAGAATATTCCTTATATTTTTGCTGCTTTAATCAACTAACCTCAAATCTCTTTGAAAGCTAAAACTAGCTCTAGCACTATCAAAAACAATGTGTGGAAACATGCAATAGGATAGCAAAGTTACAGTGCAGTGACACTGTCATTTGTTGCTTAGTATTACAAATCTAATTCTTAAAGTGAATGCAAGTTGCTGTGCTCTTTACATTGAATTGTTCTATCAAATCACTTACCCAAACAGAAGAGCTAGTGCACTTGCAATGTAACCACAGCATAGATTACTTCTTTTTCAAAGCAACACTGGTTCTTACAACTGAAACCCAGTGCACATCTTTGCCATCCTTCAGCCCAATTATTTAGGCAAATGGTACTTTGCAGAAGCTTAAAACCTTTCTGAGAAAGCTTCAGTGTGCCTGCAGTTGAAGCTCAGCAGCAGAAGTATTCATGGCTTTTCTTTTCCAGTGGCTTCCTTCAGTCAAACTGTGCAGTTTAAACAGACTATCAGTTAAATATGTAAATAGTTTCTATTGTATGGGATTTTTAATTTTAATAAACACCTAATCTGAAGCAAGTTGTATGGTAGTAATTTGAGATAAAAGAAATTACTGATGTCCTATCCAGTGGTAGCTTCACGTGGAACAGGGGAATCTCTGATTATCACCATTACCAAGATTAATGGATTCTGCTTTCCTTATACCCAGTCAGCTTTGAGAAATTGAAAAGGACCAAACAAACCATTTTTGCATCCTTCTTGTGGTTTCTTATTGTCCTGGAGGGCATGAAGAGAAGAAGCAACCCTCAGCTATTCTTGAAAACAGCTGCTCAAAAGCATTTAATGTAATAGCTACACTGTGCTTTAGCAGCTCTTGGGAAAACATCAGCAGTTCAGTACTGGCCAGTAGCTCACTACAGGCTTCATTTTATCTTAAGACTGAAAACAAACAAACAAACAAAAAAAAAAGAAGAAAAGACAGCTCAAGATAATGTAACTTTGTCTTTCAAACCATTTCTTGTAGCCAGCCAAAGAGCTCTGGGAACTAGGAGGGAACATAGAAAGAGCAGTTGCTCAGGGAATAGGAGGTTATAGTTAGTGTTACATAAAGTTGCTAGACAGGCTGCCAAGGTGTAGCATGAGGTAGTTTGAAATGGTATCATGGAAATTTTCCAGTATCAGCCTATTCTGATGATTTTTTAACTTCTGTTCTAATTGCTTTTCCTAAAGCAATTTGTACATAACAGCTTTCTTATTCAAGAGAACAACATTTAGTGTCTCATATAACTACACCAAAATATTTTTTAATAGCTGGAATAGTTTTTGTGGGAGAAGACAAATATTTTAGAAATTCCACCTTGCAGGGATTATAGGCCTTCAGAACAACTAAAACCAGATAACCCTTTATTTAACAGAAACAGTTCAAAACATAAAAATAGCAATGGCTGAAGTACAACCCCTACAGCCTTGTTAAATAGATGTCAGAGTGATTACTGATCACAGACCAACCCAAAACTCTCAACGACCTGGCAAGAGGAGTCACAGCAGAGAAGGGCTGTCCTCCTGTCCCACGGGAAGGCTGCACCACCTACTGTCTCCCTAGGGAAGGGGAGGTTCTTGCTTTGGACTCGGTCCCCTTCCACTGAGAACACCATTACAGGCAGGGACTGATCAATCCAATTTACTTACAGATTCCACAGCAAGCCTCTAGCAAGTACAGGCATTGTACTTCCACAGTAGTTAAAAAACCCCTCACTTTCACTGACTGGAAAGGGCTCTAGGAAAACTATTTCAAATTTTATCATGCTCCAGTCTTCCATCCTTAAGCTGCTAGATAAAAGCTAAGTAATATAATCAAGGATATGATTCTTTCAACTCAAGATCATCCTATATCAACCACTATCATTTGGGGTCTAATTTTATGATCTTTTCTTATCTTGGTTTTGCTGATTTATAAAATGAAGACTCAGAGCTGAATTTAGCAATGGAAAATTTTATTAAATACATGTTTCAAAGTTTAATACATATTTCTAATGGAAATTCAAATTTTATTAAAACGAATTTCTTTACAAAGCCAAGTTAGCTGAAAAATAGCAAGGAGCCAGATCAGATTTAATTTCATCACCTTCTTTAGCAGTTTGCTTAGTTTGGTCCCAAGAAGGGAGTCTCCAGGTCAAAACCAGAATATTAACTGAAGAACCATGCTATTTTAACTACTTAGGATTAAGTTTACAAGCCATCTGATTTCTTGGAATCAGCAATGAAATAAAATAACTAAAAAAAGTAATAAACAGTAGATGAGGGACATCCCACTTTGCATGGGACCACACCTTTATCAGTACAGAAGACCATGATGGCAGTTACTCCAGAATTAAAAAATATATATATTTCTCAAATCACATCCCTATATCAACAGTAAAAGCACATGTCTAGACCCAAACTTTTATAGCTCTAAATTCAACCCTGATTCAATTAAAGAAGTTCTGTATTAAACATTTTTCTCTGTGAACATGACAGTGAAGATGATATCTAAGAGTGAAAAAGACCTACCAAAAGTTTAAGACTAATAAAGAAGCCTAGTAATTGCACACTTTGATTTATCAAATATTATTCTTTTGCTTTATGAGGCAACAGTACTTGTTTTCTTGAATGGGATGAAGCCTCTTCATGTTTCCCCCAGCCTTTACCAAGAGGTGTACTTGCAGTGGATGCTACTGTGGATTTCAGGTTAGCCAGCAAACCTCTCCTGGGTTTCTGCTGTTTTGACTCCTCTGCAAAGAAATGCTTTTTCTGTCCTTCAAGTTCTTTTTGCAGGAAAGACACTGTTTCTTCAAGCTCAAGAACACGTTTAGCCCAGTTCTGAAGACTATTCATTTCTTGATCCTATGAGGATAAGGTTGTGTTAAGGATGTGAACACTGCATGGTCTCTCTCATGCAGCTAATTTTCTGGTTCACATTATTTTATTAAACCTATAAACACCCTTGTTATTACTATGTCATATGGCCATTCAGTACCCATTTCCTCTAAATTACATCGAAGTAATTAAAAACCCAGCAAACTACAGGGCCATAAAATCTAGTTAGAGACCAAGTCTGACTAAGAGGCTGATGCTGAAATGCTTTGCCACACTTTGCAAAGAACTGATGTTGTTCTAGGAACCAGACAAAGGTGGCTTTCCAGCCTTGCAATTTCTCAAAGCAAAACTGGCCAAATCAAAACTCTTATGCCATAAGTCTGCTAACCAGGACTGAATAAATGCTTTGAGTGGGCAGAATATGGAGTGTTAAATACACTCTTTAACCTCTGTGGTTAACAAAATCACCTTCCTACTAAAAATGGATAGGAAGGTAACTTCCAATTTAAAAGTTCAAGTCAAATAATTTTCAGTCTCAGATTTAAACTAAAAAGTATGCAGAAAGTCCTCTAATGTTGAAAGAAAGACATCACCAAGCAGTTATTATACCTGCAGATTTGCAGATTGCAAGTGAGGCATAGATTCCAAGTGCCAAGAGTTCACAAGTTTCTTTTTTTTGTTTAGGAATCTAGTTGATATCTGAGGTCAGATGCTGTAAACTTTAGGAGGTCCGTGCTTTTGAAGGAAAAATGTCTAGTTCTGTATTAAACAGTTTATCTGCCCATATCTTTCATCCAGTTTGGCCACTTCTAGCAGGACTGTCAGTATAGCTTTAAAGCCATAGATCCTTAGGCCTTATTGCAGTAGCATTTGTGCACTGGCACCTTGCTTGCCTCAGCAACATGCCTCATGATGAGTTCTAAGTAGTATTTTCTTCGCTTGACAATAACTCATGACATCTTTAGATTAGCAGGCTTTGTCAGCAGAGTCACCCTATTGACAGAGTCTATCACTTAAGTTGAAAAATGAGTTTTGTCTTACAAGATTCAGAGTCAAATAGTGAAACACAAGGGCCCTGAGCTCATAATTCAGGAAGTTAGGCACAGAAAAAATGCTGACATCAAAACAAATTGCTAATTTAACAGTGGTTTTACCTGCAAAAATATGCAGAAGCATCCAGTACAACTACAATAGATACAAGCCACATTAAAGTTGTCTTTAAATCATTGACTAACCTTGAGCATGATTGTGTGCTTCAGTTGACTGTTTTCTTCTGCCATTTTTCTGTAGCCTTCATTAGCTTCTAGCAGGGTTTCATTTAGTTTCTGTATTTTAAGCTTCAGAGATTTTATAAGCTGAAAATAAAGCCCATACACATGGATGGAAGCTCAAAACAGCATGTTTTACATTAATTTTGTTTGCGACTAGAACAGTGCAAACTGCAAGATCGAAACAAGAAAGTCTGGTTCTCTCAACCTCCTATGTCCCAGCTCATCATTTCAGGTGATAAAACACAGCTGGAGCATTCAAAGGCTGTTGTGCTGAAGCTGCTATGATTTACAGACCTGCCAATCAATGAACAGTAGCACAGACTAAACTACATCTGAACAGCCTGCTCCATTCCAGTAAGAGTTGGTAAAAGAACACTTTTGGCTCATTAACACTATTCATAAAAAGATTTGGAGCACAGTTAACATGGAAGACCTCACCTTTCTGATGGGAATATTAATGGATTAAGCCTAAGCCCCAAGAGGCAAAAGAAATTCGGAAGCAGAAAAATAGATGTTACTGTTAATTTACTTCTACAAAGTTGCTAAAAGAACTCACACCCTTTGCCCATGTTTAATGGTTAAATGGGAAGGAAAAAAGTGGTGAATTACAAGTCACACATGCACTGATCTTTGAGGCAAAGCAGCAGAAAGGCACTGATGGAATCAACTGGTTTAAACCATTGTCACTTCAGTTATTGCCAGGAATCAATCTCATCATTCTAGCACTTTCTATCCACACAAAACAATCAATAACTGTGTACTCATAACAAGCATAAAAGCCAAACCCTCACCAAAATTTCAAAGTGGCATGGGAAAATGATGTAGAGGTCTCAAAAACGGGAGTGGAAAACAAATGCTATGGCCATAGCACGAGACATTAAACTTGGTAAGGAAAACATTATTTTTGGAGTATTCTTTCTCAATAGAAAGGGATTTAAGTTCACTTGCCATTTACATGGTTTATTAGAACCAGCTGGAACTATTTCTGCAATCCCTACTCATATTTGATATTAAAGAAAGAAGGAAAACTTATCTCTTCCCTTCACCCCATCCTCTTTAAACATGGGAAACAAACTATATCTTTACAAGACAATCACTCAAGGAATAGAATAAAAATGTGTACTTAAAAATTAATGTTTTCCATCATTCCCACCTCCATATGGTATTTAGAACACAAATCTTGTTTGTAGAACAGAGATATTCACCTTTACTTAAGTTTAGGGTAATAGTGTAGTTGAGTACCTCCATAAAGGACTGCTTTAAGGCACTATTTTGATTTTAGATCTAAACTATTACCAGATCCTGTAACTGTTCTGCTGTGCAGAAGCAGGCAGCAGTTCAGGAGGGAAAACACTGAGGTCACGGCAGCAATATCTACAATAAATTCCAACACAAGGCTAAACATAATTCCTTACTTCCAACTCACACCACATTCACCATGACCTGTTACAGGAGCAAATGGTTTTACAGACCAGAATAAAGCCAGAACAATCTCTGGCAAAAGTCATCCGCAACTGAGCAAGGACTTTTTTTTTTTTAATAATAAGCTCAATGCCCATTTGCAGGAATCTTCATGCTTTTGTCTACAATGCACATCTTTAAACATCAAACCGTGATAGAGTGTACAATCATTATCCCCAGATAAATACGAAGCCAGAGCTACCTCTTCCTTTTCTTCACATTGTTTCTGCAATCCTTCGTTGGCCCTCTTCATTGTGCTGTCCATAAGAGCTATAGACAAAAGGAAAGTTTGTTTATACACGTTACCAGAAGTAAACTGAACTTTGAATACCCAGATTACATTCCTACCTCGTTCCATGTTATTTTCAGTAGTCGGAATATCTGAGCTCAGACTTCCCAGAGCCAACAGCCTCCCTGACTGTTCATCAAGTTGCTTTTCCAATTGCAGTATTTTCCTCTCTCTATCCTGAAAAAAATAAGGGCATATGGTAGAATTTGTCTGAATTTCTCTTTGATTTGATACATCACTGCACATCCTTCAATTACACCACACACACGCAATTTTAGATTATTTCACAGGTTGTGGTTAGGAAATCACAGCAAGGGATAACACCCAGGTCATAAAAACATCTAGGAGGAAGTTTCTTTACGAAGGAGTCAACTCTTCCAGTCTGAGGATTTCCAAACTGTACTAGAAGTAACCATATGGCAGAAAGAAAACTTTAGTGTGCCTGTGCTAAACATTGTTGCAAGTTAGCTTGCTAGCTAAGGAAGAACGTACTTCATAGAGCTACGTTTTAATCTCAAACTCTTTTCCAGTACCTGTCAGATTGCTGGGGTGGTATTTCAGAGTGAGAAATCAAACAAGTGGCATCATCAAGAAAAGTTATTCATCTAATTCTGGTTCTCTGAAGCTGCTCACTCAGATTGATGCTGTGCTCTCCTTTGTCAACTAACCCTTCTACATCTCAGGGATTTCAATAGTTTCTTATCTGACTTGCTGCCAACAGCATCTTGTTCTTTGAATCTTCCCTTATGCAGCCTCTTGGCCAGTATAAGAGCACTTTTAAAACTCTTTTTGTCCACTCTAATGTAGTGTATAGCTAGGACTTAACTGAACATAGGAACAGTCTATGTGAGGAAAAGAGACAAATGTGAAGGAGCTGGAAAAACACAGGCCATTACACAATATGGTGCTGCTTGTCAGCACCTGAATGGAGAGCTGTAAAAGCAGAAACATTTATATACCACAATCTACAAGAGAAACCCACTTCTCATGTCTTGAAAGGAACCTGCCTATCCATGGAGTGTGATGTCTTATCAGTTCCAAAACAGGAGAGTGCAGTGACAAAGCTCCTCTGGTGGACACCACAGCTGTTCTAGTCTTCCACTAAAGCCTTCTGAAAACAAGACCCACAGGGCTGATCTGCTGCCTGGATGCACTTAACCATCTATGCAGAGGTTAGAAAACTGTTCATAGTTGTTGTTCAGAGTTGTTCATAGCTAATCCTTTGCATTGCAAAAGGAGTAGCAACTTAATAATGCCAACTCTGAGCAATTCTATGTTTAAGAATTGCTATGTTTAAGTACATTCTATGTTTAAGTACATTCAGGATATTCTGTTCTCTCCTGCATGAAGTTTGATTTCTTATCAGTTTCTTATCCCACAATCCTCCCACCACCTCCAAACCAGAGATCAGTTATAATTAAAATAGCTATCCTGCAGCAAATTCCCCACCACCCTTTCATTTTACTCTACATCCTATGATCCCAAAGATATCTAGAAATCCAGACTCCTGTATACATCATTCTCCTGGGCATTCCAGTCATTGCAGCACAAAGATAAAGAGGACTTGGATTTAACTGAACTGTGCCCTCAAAGATCATCAGGTTTAGGTGTGCACTACAGGTGGTGCCAGAGAGAAGGCATCTGTATGCTTGTGGTGAGCACTGAACACAGAACAGCAAGGCTGAACTGCTAGTTATTTTCCTTGTTTAGTGTTACATTCAAAATCCCAGAGTGATTCTGTTAAAGAAAAGCAAAATTTACAGTTAAGAGGCTAGAACATACTTCAGTGGCAGTCGAGTCATACCTCAACTTTCTCTTGTTCAGCTAGAAATTCTTCTATGGGAACATAATGGTCTTCAATTTGTTCCATTGCACACATATATGCATGTTTCTTAATGGCCTCTTTGTACATTTCAAATTTGCTCTCGAGTTTTTCTTCATAACTGTCTTTCATATCTTCCAGGCGGTTGCTGAAGAGAACATGTTAGTTATATGTGATGTGTTTGCATTCCAGCTATTACATTTGACTACATGTATTCAACTGAGATTATTAAAGTTATTTCTCTAATCGGAAATAGTGAAACAAAAAGACAAAGAAGTGTCTTTTTTCCTTTTAATCTCAGTGATCCTACAAGCTTGCACCGAAGTATAACTTCTACTTGGCATATACCAAAGAAAATGCTATAAAAGAACACATACTTAACACTACCACCAAAAAAAAAAAAAAAATCCACCAAAATACAGTGATAGAAGTGACCACACTCATTTAGATGTTATATTTGAAGCATACATCCTGGGGGCATCTTTCACTTTGGTTTTGGCTGGTTTTTCTTTTTTTTTTCCATTTAAGATAAATGCGAAATTAATTTTCATAGAATCATAAAATGGTTGGGAGAGACCTTAAAGATCATCTAATTCTCACCTCCCTATAATGGGGAGAGACACTTTCCACTAGACCTTTCCAACATATCCTTCAAATATTTCCAGGGAAAGTTCTCTGGGCAACCTGTTCCAGCGCTTCATCACACTCACAGTAAAGAATTTTTTCATAACAACCAATCTAAACCAACTCTCAGTTTGAATCCACTCCCCCTTGTCCTGTCACTACATTCTCTTGAGAGAAGTCCCCCTCCATCTATTATTTAAATACATTCCACATTACTGTCAAAATTTAAAAACATGCCCCATCAATGATGCAGAACATCACCTCAACAGAGAAAAAGCATCAATGCTAATTCATGTGTTTGGCCAAAGGCAACCAAACAATTTTAAAGCTAGTGCAGGTGTTAAACCATAGTGTGGCTCAGCCGGCATCTTGGTGTTAATTTTTGTTAACAATTCAAACAGCAGGAAACTGATTTAAAGAAGAGTTAAGAGGAAGTGAACTCAGCTTGAGGTATCTGGACTTGAAAAAAAAATTCCTAAATTAACATCAGTGCAGGGAGCCACAGCAATTCATAGTAATTCATAAAAAAAAAAGATAGTAAACTAACAATGGTTCCTAAGTCATTCAGATGAGCTCAAAAGATATACAATTCAAACTACCTTAAGCACATGCATGCATATTAACATGACAGTATGTTTTGGAAGAATCATAAGTCTCAGTGAGTTCCTGTAACAATCTTCCACATCTGCTAAGTAGTGATAACAAGCCAGGACAAGCTCCAGTAATTACAAATTAAACAGAGGAAAGTTCAACAGAAAGCAGCATTACTTTTTCACTGTAAGTGGGAAGAGGCTGATCTGAACAAGTTTAATGTTCTTTCTTCCCTTTCCTTCGGAGGTTTTGAAACTGCCCTATCTTCTCTAAATAACATGAGTAGGTAGGTCATGAATATACACGTATATGTATATACATCCACGTGTATGCATTTACACATGTGAAATCCTTTCAGTCTCAAAGCAGACTGCAACATGACTTGCCTCCAGGCTTCCTCTGTTTCCAACAGCTGCCGAAACATTGCTTCTGCCATCTCTTTACGTATCTTCACTTCCAGAAGGAGCTTACTCTGCCTTTCTGCAACTACCTTCTCCTTTAAGTCCTCTGCAGCTTTCAAGAGGTCCTAAATTTAAAACATTTCAGTTCAAAAACCAAGACTGAAACACATATTCACATGCATCTCAAACAAAATACTCATACAGGCAGCCATCCACAGAGGGTACATTTTACAAGCCTATGTTTTTTGGGGGTCTGCACCTGAAAGTTTAAATATATTCAAACATTAATTTCTACTGCAAATACATTCTGTCACCCTCTTGATGGTGTCTGCTATCAAAAAGTTTACTTCTGTTTTGGCATTAAATATTAGTTTGTACAGCATAAAACATAAAGCCTACTTGATTTTTACAGTTTATTGCTATTAGATTGTATATCTTTGTTTTTTAAATGCTGCATCTTAAAAACTGCTGTTTCAAAAAAAACCCACAAAAAACTAAATTATGTTATTTTAAAGATATGTACTGCTTCCTTAGTCTTCTTGTTGGGCAATCAGTTGAATTCCAAATTTAGCACTTGACCTAACTAGAAAGCCACAAGGCATCCTTCCACAGCTACACTGAACTAGGGCTCTCTAAGTCTAGTCAGTCTGACACTGAACAGAAACTTAAACTTCCCATTTGATGCAGCTTCCAGCACACCTCTTATGCTAAAACAATATTAGAACTAATAGCAATTGCCTTCTTGGGTGCAGTTCTAAGTAGACATGTATCTACCTCATGACTCAGAATGGTGATGTCCACTTCCTCTTCTGCAGAGGTTTCAGTACTGTCAGCAAAGTCATCTACAGATGTGTTAGCATCAAAGTGCATGATAGGTTTGCCATCACCTCCAGCTAGCTTTGGTGGAAAATAACCAAAACTTTTGGGCAGGATTGTCTGGATAACCTGAAAAATCCAGAGATGATTTACCAATGCTATCAGTATCACAGGTATCAGAATACGAGGAAGAAGTGGCACGAATGCATTGTTGTATTCACACAAAATTTAATGATTACATGAATGTCAACAAAAGCTTACATGACTTTTAGCAGAAAGAAAGAATCTATCACTATATTAACATCATTCTTATTTGACTTAAGTACTCTAAAAAGAGTGAAAATGGAAATATCTGCTAGCAAACTTAGCATCCTTGTCTAGACCTGTGGTTTCTCTTCCCCTGAAATATAGGGGTTTTGGTGTAGTTTCCTGCAAAGTTAATGAAAAGCAGAAAATCCCTACAATATTTGCCCCTTTCCTGAAATACCGTGACCAGGATTCAGCAATTCATGCTATTTACACAAAGATTTTAAATAACTATGTCATAGGACAGCATATCAGAGAAGTTTGTCTCCACAGTACATACTTATAACAAAAGTCGCACCTAAAGAGAATTAGAAAAATTTTCCTCTCTGAGATCATATTAGACATGCTATTACAGATTTGTAACAACATGACAGAATTAATCTGTGGCTCCAAACTAAAAAAATTTCTGCATTGCTACCATGAAACACAGCATAGCCCATCATCCCACCCCCTGCAAGAAGCAGCTTCAGGGAACTTGAATGAGGTTAAGGCCAAACATCAACCCCAAGTCCTAAATTTAATGGGAGATTGAGACACGGAGCAGAATGAGGCCCCCATAATCCAGAAGGAAATGGACATTGACCTGCTACAGCATGTAGACACACACAAGTCTATGGGGCTGGATGGGATCCACCCAAAGGTACTGAAGGAGATGGAGGAAAACCTTGCCAAGACACTTTTTTGTTATTAATTACTTGCATTTAGCCAAATAGGAGCAATGCAGTTGCAAAAGATCTCATTTAGACTACAAAATAATATGATACTCCTTTTACTACCACCAACTGTCCAAGAAGTTGTGAACAACTCATCTTGTGCAATGGATGTTTAACTGCACCCAGGTTGAGTAATTCATCAAAAGTTTGAATTGAAATCCTGCATTTGCTCAGTTATGTGGTATAAATCAGTCATATCTGAGAGTGTCCTATGTTTTACACAGAACATCAGTGGTGAAGAACTGAACAACCAGATACCTACAGTTGTCTTAACTTCTTACCACAAACAGGTCTGAAGATGGGCAAGACTACTAGAAGCCTTTTAGAGAGAGGCCACATGCAGAAGAACTAATATAATGAATCAAGAATCCAAATCACACTAAAATCCATACAACCTGATCGTTTCACAAATCACTAGTAATTAGGAAAAAAAAAAAACCAGAAGAGTAGAGAAAATAAATACACTCTTACCTGTCTGGCTATAGCTGAAAATTTCATTACATGCAGTGTTTCATCATATGTGGAGGTATGTTGGTTGATGTTTACAATCATACAAGCTTTGCCTTTCCCACAAAAAAATGGCTGAAACAGACGAGTCAATTTGCTCTCTCTGAATGGAATATAGCTTGGCTTCATCCTCAGGGAAGGAAAAAAAAATAAAATTGTGAAACAAAATAAAAATTGTAAAATTGTGGGCTATTGTAGCTTACCTTAATTCTGTTTCTCTCTCTCAGGAAAGAGATCCAATAGGATGCTCATATTTAAGCCTATGTTGTTTTACATCAAAGAGCAAGGTCTTTCATAGGCTCTCCAACAAACTGAGCTATTTAAAATTAAAAGTAGCATAGTGTCTGCACTACACTTTCCTAGTGTTCCAAAGCACATAGTGGAACAAGCCAAAAGCTAAGTACAGGTCATCTATCATGAATCTACCTGTATAATTTGCAGGTGGAAGTGAAGAAGACAAAACTGACACTCTGTACACGAAGTGTATTGTTCATATACATACACTAAAAAAACCTTAGTTTGCTGCAAATTGCCTTTTTTTTTTTTTCTCTCCACAAACATCAGTTATGGAGGAAATGTTCTTTCCAGGTATTCCAGTGACCTCTATAATGAAGAAGACTTACAAGATTTTGTAGATTTCCAATTTTCTCTGTTCAAACTGCTTGCAGAAACATAAAGGGATACTTAGTGTTTCCACCTAAAACTTGTCATGTAAATAACTTGTCACTTACTTTGGGTTTTGATTTTGCTTCAATGCTGCAATGCACTTTCCAAGGATGTGAAGAGAATTATTAATATTTCCTGCTTCTTTTAGTCTGTCTCCAAAGACATGTGTTTTATTGCACCTCTCTGAACCAGCCAAGTCACAGAAAGACAACCTGCATTAAAAAGTTATCCAGAACACACACATGAAATCCTTCCAGCTCACCTTAGAGCTCTTTACTTGGCTATAGCAATTATGTGCTGTTAAACTCAGGCCACTGAATTGTCCCTCATGGCACAATAGGTTACTATCAGAAAATCATCCTGGATAATCAAGGGATTCAATAAATTTTACTTTATATTAGTTTACTTTACTTACTGTTGAAATACAGGAAGCTCTGGAAGTTGGATAGTTTATGTGACCAAACCATTATTCACTTATACATAAATTTATTTAAATAAAATAACCTCTAGGACCATAACCTTTCATGCAGCTAAAGTAAGTGCTATACAAATTATTAAGGCACGTATTTCAAATGTATGAAAGCCTTATGTTCTTTATTCTTTCCAGCACAAGATGAAAACTCTTTTTTTCCTTAAGCAGCATACAAACTCTGTCATTCACCTAACAGCTGCTCTGCAAGTTTGCCAGGGGTATACACTATGATAGAGAACAGCAAAAAACAGATGCAGTAATTTTCTCAAGTTATCCTTTCTTAAGAGTATTTATCACTGCAACATCTGACATTTAAAGGTGTTATCTCACAGTGAGGTATATTTATTACCACCTCTGCTCAGCAGAGACAAGAGAGAAATCAGTAGGATCTAGGAGTGAACTAAAACATTCTGTTACAGGCTGTCTTCATTTTTCTGTATCAAACTAAGCTAATCAGAAGAAAAAAAGACACCCTCCCAGGAAAAAAGCTATCTAAATGGCTTCAGGCCATTAGGCTGCTTCCTCTAAACCATAAAAGAGCAGAGACTTAAGTGTAAGGATTTAACACTGCTCTCACAGGGTGCCCTTACATTAGCATTTTATATTAATGGAGATTTTTAAACAAATCATTTGATGATCCCCTCTTACTGTACACTGGACCATGGAGCAGTCTGAGACCATGTCACCAGAATTCTTTTGGGATGACAGATTTTAATTTGCATCCTGGGAGCACACCAAATGTGTTGTCACAAACATTTGACCTATGAAGTCTAGTCTGGTCCCAGAGTAGAAAGACAGACTGGCAGAGCTTGCGCCTTGGGCCTTCAGCACCAACTGCTGCCCTCCAGCTGTAGAAATCACCCTCTGCCAGCCAGACTCTCGAATTCTGCTTACCAGGACATATATCCTGGTGCTGCATAGTCTTACTCTGCCACCACCTCCCCATTATGTGAGACAATACACATTTTCCTCAATTTACACACTACTGACAGAGTTGCTCCAGCAAAACCTTGGAGTAAGAGACAGGAAAACACTTCTGTGCTTGTCCCTGTTGAGCTTCCAGTCAGTTTTTGTGCTCAGTGGAGTTCTGATTTCCTTCTCAACTCTCAGAGAATTTGTTTATTATTAGGAAGTTCAGCAGTTTGGCATGTTTACACCTTATTCATTTTTCCAAAATATTTACATTCTTAGTAATCACATGAAGCATTCACTTACTCCGATACTCCAAGGACACGTGGCTGATGCTCATCAATTAGCTTGAGTAGCCTGATGGAAAATATACTGTGACTGGAATGGAAAGATGTACTTTTTAATAATCAGTTATGAAAATTAAGCAGTCACTGAAGCAAAGTAAAATTTGTACGCTACAGAAAGCTCAGTGCTGAAGAAAGGACAAGAATTAATTCACTAGTCACCTTAATACATTAGTTACTTTTGCAATGCATTCATTCAGTAGCAAAGAGCAGCGATAAAAGTTGTATTTTATGACATTCTATTCCCACACAGGAAAAGGAAAAATATCATATGAAGGCTACAAACTGTCTTGGAGAGAAGCACCAAGCTAGTTCACTAAAATCTACTGACCAAAAGATGAGTAGCCATGTCGCCACTTCATATAGAAAACCTTAGGCAGTATCTGAACTCAGCAAATCTGAAGGATTAACTTAGAAACAGATGGTGGGGAGAAGGGAATAAGTTCAAATTTTACAGTCTTGTAATTTTGCCTACTCCAATATGCACAGTTACTTGTTCGGTTTTGAAATAATTCTGTTTTCCAGAATACTTCAAAGTCCAGTACCCCTGATTTGGACAACAATCTACACAGGCAGCAGGCATGCTGTCTGGTACTAAAGAGAAAAGTCACAAAACCAGAAGTGCCCAGTTTTTCTGATTCACCAACTCCTTCAGTATATGCCTTAAGCAGTGGGCATTCTAGGCATAAAACTCTGAAAGAAGAGCATGAAATTTAACAGCAGCTGTCTTTAGCTAACACTGAACAACATAACTCTTGCTTTTTAGAGAAAAAAACAGGCTTAGTAACACTATGATTGTATTAGCTAAAAATAAAGCATGGCCCTTCCACACTTAAAGGACAAATTATTAAGAGGTCATTAAAATCAAGAAAGGAGGCACTTTCAATAGAAATTACACAACCACCTCTATTTCCTCTCACTCCATCAAAAGCCAGATTCTCCCTGATCCCTGTCCAGAGCTGGGTTTTAATTCTTAAGATGCCAAGTAAGCTCAGCTTGAACACAGTAATCTAAAAACATCTAGAAAATCTAGCAGCACTGCAAGATACCACATGACTTGCTGCTTCCTATATCCCCTAGTGACAGGCTCCAGGTTTCTAAAAATTATAGTGCCAGTCATGAAAAATTAACCAGCTTTTCCTTTAACATCCTCACACAGCTATTCTCACTCAGCACCACTAGCATTTGCCAAGATGCATAGCACTCCAAAATGAATGTGATTTGATCTTTTTGGTTGTCCAAAGACACAAATAGCAACCCAAGTCCAGCTACTATTAGTCACAGAGCCTCTCCTAGTTTTCTTTCAGAGATATTCATGACAAAACCAGAATAATCAAGGGAAGTTATAAACTATTATTGAAGAGTGGTTCATTTCACACATATTCTGAAGTCCTCTCGGTTCCCCTCAAAAGGGACAGGATATGCTTATAATTAGAGGAACAAACCTTCTACTTGATTGCTCATTCATTCTAGTACAGGCAAAGCTTCGGTTCTTGTTTCCTATTTTTAGTAGCCTGCAGGCTTCTTCAGCACTCTGAACATTAATCCACTTTAAATCTGCAAAAAGAGGTATTTTATATACGTTTCTGATCATCAGAGAAATTCTGTCTAACTGCCTAGGTCATAAAACACTATTATTACCTTTAATGTAAAAGTTTCCTCCTTGATCCTCACAAATTCTTAAAACTCTGCGCCTTTGAGTTTTTGATGTAGACAAAATATTTAATAAGTCATACACATATTCATTATAAATTTCACAAAAGGAAATCCACACAGATGCTTGTGTTCTTTGCTGCATATTAGTCATATGAATGTCAAGTGGAGCAAAGTTCTTCTCTGCTAACCCAAAACAGAGGAAGAGTTCAAAGATCAACCCATTGACAGATTTTAAATCAGTGCATAGAATCTTCTAAAAGGACCTATAGAGCCTGCTAAAAGAAGAAGGCTTAGATACATCTTACCATTTTTACAATTAGATACACATGGATAACTTTAGCTTTATCCAAAAACGTTCAAACTTCTCAGCAGTCATCTGTTACAAGAATATGCCCAAGTTCTAAACTGATGGCACTGCTTTATCACAGACTTCCAGCGGTTTATACATTGTATTTGTAAAATTAAGTCTCACTCTTCCCCTCAAAAGGAGTGAAACTCAAAATTTTTTTTTCCTTTTTTTATTATTTTTTTATTATTTTATTATCTTATTTTTATTATTTCCGCTTTTTCCAGAGGAAGACAAAAGTTTGGTAAAAACCTATATATATTTACTTTGCAGTATAGTATAGGGATTTTTTTTTATCCCACACAACTGTTTTCCACTTTACCTAGGGAGTTAGAAGGGTGATTGTCTGAAGCACAGTTAGAAGAATCCAACTTCACATCACAGAAATTTGGTATAGTATTTGAGATGCTCTCTGTCTCCTTGAGAAAATAAGAGACTATTAAATCCACATGAACAAACAATGAGAAAAGCAAAAATTAAAAATGACAGCAATTCCAATACTTAAGATTTAAATATTGAAGAATTATTAAGTGTTAGGCCACCCTTACTCTGGCTGAAAGTGAAATGCTTTTAATAACACTGAACTATAACCAATAAATGCTCTTTCCATCACATGAATTATTGCTTACTGCTAATCCAGCAACCAGCTTTGGTGAGCAGTTGCTGCTGACACTGGAGACTTAACTTCAGAGCCCTAGGAGAAAAAGGATTCTGTCAGACTGCAACAGCGCAGAATGCCTTTATGAGCTATTGACCAAATCTGAACAGTGCTTCAGTCATCCAAAAGAACTGGAGAAGTTTCCTCCAGGAGTAACTGCCAAGGTGGTAGGACTTAAGTTATGACAAACCAACACTCTATATTGCTTTAATTCAGACTGAACTAAAAGGCCATGAAAAATAGACAACAGCACAGTCTCTTTAAACACACACATTTGCTGAATTTCTTTACAACAACAGAATTGTTTGAAACCTGCCAAGATTCACCAAAGCACAGCCTTTAAGTTCCCTCTGGAACAACTAATGTAACAAAGAAGCAACTCCCACTAGAGTCCAGCATCTTAACATACTACCTCTCTCTCCATATTTTAGATGTCCCTATAAATCAGGACATTCACCCTGATTTCTCTTTCCTGGGAGAGGCTCATCCTACAGTAGAAGGGAGCAGATCCAGAGAAGCAAACCTTACTGTTAGAGCTATCCGAATGCAGCACTAACTTGATCATGGATTGACTGCTGATGCCAATGTTACACACTTGGTACACCCAAAACAGAATTCTTACAAACAGAGAGGCACAAAGTCATACTTTGAGATCTTCCATTTTAAAGATAAATACCATAGAATAGAATTACAACAAAATCATAGAAGTGACCATTTTGCAAAAGCTGCAAAATCAGCTTTTGATACTCAAGAAACACAAACATATGCCTGTATGATTGTATTTCTTGAGTATTAGAAGTCTAACCACAGCAGGGATCCTGTTCATTGTTTATGAAATGCCAAGCAGGGTATGGGACTGACACACATGTTATCTCACCTATGCATGTCAAAAATGCAGTGGAATTTAGAAAACCCAGCACCACATCACTTGCGTATGTGATAAGTTTTTGTAAAGGTATTGTGAGAAAGCTGAGTGAATTAACTGTTGCTACACTGCTCTTCAAATGAAATACAGAAAAGAGCATGAAGATGACTCTGCCTAAAAACAAGTGGGAACAGGAACTGACATTGTTTGCCAACAACAGAAGCTGACATTTAATAGAAAATACAATAACAGGTGGGAATAGGAATGCACATAAAGCATCTTTTAATCCAGTAGAAAACAGTATTTAACTCCATGAAGGGCACCAGGAAAGGGAAGGAAAGAGAGGGTATGAACAATGCTAAGCAGGAGTTGTTGCAGCAGTACTGCATACAGAACATAAACAGTAGGACACTAAGTGCTGCAGTAACTCAGAGCAGTTAAAACTGGGAGAAGGAAAGGAACAGCAAGCTCCTTCTGTATGACACATGAACTGAGCCTGGGAAACAAGCCCACAGAAGTCCATGTAAACCAAAGCCAAGCCCACCAAATCATATCTGCTCTCAGATTACAGCTTGAGTGAGCATCCAAACACTGATGCTATTCATTCACAAGCTATCAAGAAGCACAGCTTCAGAACTGGGGATGGCCGAGCTATCTCTATGGAAGTGTTGTAACACATAAACAAGGTCCTGTCATGTAATAGTTCCCTGATTCATTTTTACCTGTCCTTCCTGATGGTGGAGCATTGCTCTCTTTTTACTGTAGTGCATCAGCATCTAGCAACATTCATTTACTAAGCTGTAAGTCAGACTGTGATTTATAGAAGGAAATATTTTTATAGAGTTATCTTCAAACTAAGATATTGACCTTTTGTTCCAGACCCTGGGCTCCTGCTTGTTCCTCTTTTCAAGGCTGTAGCTTTCATAAAATTTTTGAAGGTGTTTACCTACTATCCTCCTAACCATCTCAAGTTTTCTTTAAGACTCCCTCATCCTCTATGCACATCCACATACTCAGAGACCCTTTCAAAATACATGTGTAATCTTTCAAATCTTTCATCTGAGATATTTCCTCAAGAGTTAACCAGACCCAGACTAAACAAAGTTTTGGGTTGCAGTGTTTAAATTAAGCAACAGAATTTAGAGTGGAACTTTACATATGAATTTGAGCCATAGAAGGATATTTTTTTAGGGTTAACTGGAATACTCAGACAAGGTTAGTATTAAAGACCACAGCAAAAAGAAAACCCAATCATTATTTCTGTACATCCCAGAATTAATTTAGAGTTGCTTTGAATGATAACCAGCTGAGTCTACTGCATTCTGGGATTAGATGCACAGAATCACAGTTCAGGGGAAAATGTTCTGAGCAAAAGGAATCTGACAGCAAGCTGCAACTGGACTTAGAAGTACAAAATAGTCCCAAAAACATGGATGCCCGTGTTCTGGTGAGACAGTTTCTTACCACAGAAACAGAAATTACTAGGTAATAAGAACAGAAGGTTGCCACAGTAAAAACTTCTTTATTCTACCTACAGTGTTCAGAGACCAGCCTTAGTCACACACTATCCCCTAAGGCAGGCAGGTGTGGCATCTTGCTTCACTTGCTGAATTGGAAAGCTTCTTTATGAAGTTACGTAAAACACAGGTTTATAAACTTTTTAATCTGCCTCAAGACTGTCTTCCACCAAAGGGGTCTCTCCCTGCCTTCTTCATTGCCTCTGCTAAGACAGTGCCATCATCCCTCCTGAGCTGGCACAAGCATTTGAATGACTGCACCAAGATCCAACCTGGGAACCCGACCTACAAGAGGAGCCACTTAACAAGAACCAGGTTTTAGATAGGTCATGTAGCTCTCAGACTTTTCAAAGGCTACTGTAACCACAGTGTCAGAACTGCTCCTCTGAAGAGGAGACTTCTCTCTAGAAACTGAGATTTGGCTTTGTGATGGTTTTTGGTTTGAACTGTGTGCTGCAGAAAGTCCTTCCAGTTTACCCTGAGCTCCAAAAACAGCCAATTGTCTTATTATTCTAAGGTTCACCAAGTATTCATACTGTAGATTTTTATATATATAAAGAATCAATAGTGGAATAAAGACTTTTAAAACTTCCTGTCTTACACAACAGCTTTAAGAAGCATTTGGTCACTGACCTCTTTCAGTGATGCAAGAATAGCAGTTTTTAAGGCTTCTTCTTGCTTAACTTGTTCATCTTCTAGTTTCTTAACATCATTGCTCAAATATGGTTTGAAGTTCATCTTCAGGTAATGTCTTCCTCTTATGTGGTTAAAAATTACATCAAGTGAGCGAGGTAAAATACCCAGATCTTTTGAAGTCCCTTAAAAATATTAAAAAATTAAGTGTAGACATTCACATAAGCTTGTCATTGGATTTGACTTGGTTTCTATACATGCAAATATTTTATACCTTGGATAGTGAATGTCTTGCCTGCATTTGTAACTCCATAAGTAAACACAAGTCCATTCACTCCATTGACATATGCTCTTACAATATCTTTCATTGAGCCTTCAAAAAATTCACTCTGAGTAGTTTCTGGTCCAAAGACCTAGGATAAGGGGAAGGGAAAAAAAATGGAGTGACAAATGGCACAGAGAAGTTTATTAAGCCAAAATATTAAGTACTGGCTAAAAATGACTAATTTTTCAGAGCAAGCTGGGTAGGAGACACCAGCTTAATTTCCTGTCTTGCCTGAACCCCTTCTGATTCAATGTTTTCTGTTGGGTTCTCACAGGATGCCTGCTTAATTCTGAGAGGCACTCAGGCTTGCACTAATTTTTGAATATTTTCCTACTCCTAAAATAAACTGCTCAGAATTCTATTGAGCACATGCTGTCCAGTGGATATTTTCAAGAGCTCTCACAGTGATGTAAAACTCACTCTTCACCAGTTACCCACAACTGGTAAGAAAATCAGCATTACAATGGTCTAAACAACTCAATCCCTGGAACTGTTTATCTTTTGGTACTGTAAGAACAGAACTTCTTGCAGCAGGCAAAGTTAAGAAATTTGATTTCAGTATAGAACGTTTAAGCAGTTAAGCTGCTATTCTTTCAAAAGGAAACTACTAAACACATGCTTACATAAATTTCTACAAACATAAGGTTTCCTGTAACACTTCTGAGATAAAAGCATCTGCAGGAACAGCAGAACCACGGTAAGTTTGTGCCAACAAGACATTTCTGTAGTGTCTAATCAAAGAAAACCACAGACATGCCAAAGAAGCTTCCTTGTCTGATCTAATAGGCACCTCCATTGTAATACAGCTTTCCTGACAGCTTATCAGTAATTAATAAGCAGTCTTTTTTAAAAAAAAAAAAAAAAAAAAGGCAAGCACCACCACATGTAATTAAAAGAAGAAAAATCATGTTGAATGACATAATAAAAAATTCAGCTTTCATTATAGTGAAAAAAAACAAAACCAAAAATTTGAAATACTTTGGCCTACCTGAGAAAAGGTGAAGCTGTGCACAGCATGACCAATCCCTCTTTCACTGTTTTTCATTGCAGAAGACTCTTTGGGTGCATTGAGAATTACTGTCTGGGCATCTTTAATAGTTACACAACCCTTAAAAAACAAGACAAGGTAAACCAAAACACGACAAAAAATTATTCAGGAAGAAAGTTATCTGAACAAAACAAAAAATGAACACCACCTCCAACAACCCCCAGAAGTCTCATGTCTTCACCCATTTACCAGAGCTACAAAAAGTCCCACAATTTACCTATATGATCTCAAAGCATGTCTCTACAGAGGTATTCACTTCACATGAAAGCCAGAGTATAGACAAAGTCAATGCAATCCTCTGGGGTTTTCTAAGACGTAAAAACTTTTACTAGCATTCCTTCCAGCAACTTTTCCTTGGGAACACTTTCTAAACCCTCATATTTTGTGATTGTGACTTGCACAATCACTATGAAAACAAAATTACATAGAAATCTACTGTTTTTCCACGTCGGTCATTTTCAGTGTGAAACAGACTAAGAGCAGAATTAACAAAGAAAAGTAAGTCTGAAGCATTATCCTTTGATTGATAAATAGTGGTACCAGTAATGAAAGAAACTGAATTAGTTTCAAGTAATTTGATTGCTATTTCTCAATTAAGTAAAGGTGAAATACAATTACCAAACATGCACTAGCTAAATAAATGTAGAATGCAGCATTAAAGGAAAATTTATTTTACACCAGACTGGCTACCAAAGATGCAAAGTGAACTCCCAGTACAGCTTAACAGTGTCTTGATGCATCATCTGAAAGGACTGATTGTAACTGAATCTGACATTTATGTTCAGAGACCGGTCAGAACTTCTAAGACCAATCAATAATCCACATGTGGTATGTACATAGGAAGTACTGTTGTTCCTAGGAGCCTCAATTAACAAGCCTGATTATTAACTGATATAGAAGCTCTATGCCAGTCATTAGCTGGCACAGACCTCAGAGCAGCCTACAACTTGCTCACGAGGAAACAAGAACAGGCAGGCACTGATCTCTTCTCTCTGCTGACCAGTGACAAGGCATGAAGGAATGGCCTGAAGTTGTGTCAGGGGAGGTTTAGTTTGGAAATTAGAAAAAGGTTCTTCACCCAGAGGATGGCTGCACTGGAGCAGGCTCCCCAGGGAAGTGGTCACAGCCCCAAGCCTAACAGAGTTCAAGAAGCATTTAGACAACACTCTCAAGCATATGGTGTGACCCTGGGGGCTGTCCTGTGCAGGGCCAGAAGTTGGACTTGGATCATCCTTGCAGGTCTCTTCCAACTCAGCTTATTCTGTGATTCTGAGAAGCTCTAAGAAACTGCTTTCTGAATTTAGACCAGTCACCTACTCACTGTGCCAGGCTCTGAACCCATATAGTCTTTAGCCTTTTTCCCACATCACCAGGGACAGGAATGCAGATCAGATGTACTAAACCCTGGAGAGCTACAGAATAATCCAGGATATGCAGCATGTGCCATCAGCTGCCACCAACCTCACAGAAGCCTGTGAGCAGAGGCCCAAAGTAGTCAGATCTGCAGAGATGGAAGCCAGCTGGTAACAATTCACTTCACCTGTCTCCTCCAGCTAACCCTGCTGGACCATTTCTGGCACTGTACACATCCACATGTTTATACCCAAAAAACACAGATTCCCTCTTTCCCACAGGTGACTCTGGAGAATCTCTGGCAGGAGTACAGAATTTCACCCAGAGCTCTTAAGATTTACTTCCATAAATCATTATCTCTATAAGCATCAACTGATCAGTAAACCTGTTGATTGTCTTTGCTTAAAGCACCAGCCTACAGCTATAAGGAATAAAAGACCTAAAAATTAAATTGATCTGTTTGATTTAACAAGTAAGAAGTGAGGCTTAATTAACTGTTTTGTGTGGGTTTCTTCCATTTGTTACCAAGCATTTTCTTCTTGAATTCAGATGACAGTAAAGAAAGTAGAAAACATTGAAAATATAGAAGCTCTTTCAATAATTCTGTTTTTGGAGGCTGAGAAAAAATCCTTAATCCCATGCAAAACAGGTTATACAGCTAATAGGCTGAAAATTCACCTATTTCAGCCTGAACAGCATGAAAACAAAAAAATTAGTACAAACTTCAATGTCCAGTTGTTTCTTCCCTGCTTTTAAGAAATGTCTCACTCCAAAGAGGAGTGTGATAAACAACTTATGAAACAATTTGATTCTGCAAATCAATTTACTCTTGGAGCCAGCTCAGTCTGTGGAATTTACCAAACTGGAAGCACTGTGGAAGTACACACTATTCAAGGAGACTTGACTAAGCAAAGGCAAAGGGAAATAGAGGGCAGGGGGAAAGAATTATCCAAGTAAAAACCATACAAAGGTTCCAACTCTGCTAGACCAAAAGCAAGAGTGCATTTTTAAAAAACAATTTGTAAGAAGCAAATAAGAACTAATATTAAATCCTTCTTAGAGCTCTTCAAGCTGACCTCTCTTTGATCAGAGAGCCTGCAAAGACAAGGGCTGAAAGATATGATAAAGAGACCTTGTCCTCCAAAGACAGCCAAAGGAATTCTTTCCATTTGTGATCACAATGAGGAGAAGGGGAGCACTTCTAAATGTTTGTACATTTGCATGTATAAAACATTGAAGCATCTGAATCTGACAGTGTAGAGGTTACAGAAGATTTTTGACAAGTTGAGCAAAAAGTCACCAGGATGAGGGAGGAGATTATTCAAGCATTTCAAAGAAACTTAAGAGTCATATATTCAAATTAAGCCTAGAATTGCATAATCTTTTCCATGGAATTCCTTTGTATCTTGAGCACTACAGAGAGTTGACCAATTTTTAAATAACGTACCCAGTGGAATTCTGAAGAGCTACAGGTGTGCATGTCTATACCATACAAATTATTAGAAGTCATGGGGGTAGAAAAATAAATCTTCTGTCTATCCAGGTGCCAAATAATTCCATATGGAGCAGTACATGCCTTATGTAAAACAAAGTTCTGCCTTACAATACTACGTGTTGCTCAGGAGGGGAAAAAAAACCGTTATTTCTTAGTTCTACAACGAACCTGGGATTCATGGCTTTCAAGCTCTGCTATAGAAAACGGCCTCACTCTCAAGAAGACTTTCAAAGGCTCATATACCTATTCATTAAAAAGAAGAAAGACACAAAACACAGTTATAATGGCCACTTTTTAAACAGAACAACCCCAAATCATATCAGCATATACATCTGATACACTGTTTCCTATTTTATATTAATGTCTCACGTTTTCCTTTCATGTCAAGTTTAGGCTTCTAAGCTTTTATATGCTTCTTTACCTTCTACTGGCCTTAAGTAACCCTTTTTTGTGTGCCCCCCCCACTCCCCTACCTTTAGCATTCTTTCATGACAAAGCCATTATTTTGATTTTAAAAGGGCACACTATCAGAGGCACAAACTGCAGTGCTTCCACCTTCTGGCCTCCGGCTGTACTGAATTCAAACTGTGTTACTCTAACAGCTGCTACACAGTCCTGCACTTTCATTTTGTATGGAGCATGTTCAACTAGCACTGACTGACACATTTTATCCTCAAGAGATCACTTCCTTACCACCATCCAGGCACCAGACACTCATCTTCCTCACAGTAACAACCAGGCAACCGTTCTCAGTTGCTCAGGTGGCCTTTTCCATTCCCCAACCATTACACAACAGTGTCTCCACCCAGGTAAAGCAGTAAGAGCAGAGAGCTTTTTAGAGGGATCCCAGCACTCCTTCCTTTCTCAAGGAGCTTCAGGCTTTGCTTTGGCAACGTTTCATTCAGCAGATGGATTTATTGGAGCTCTCCGCAGCCCTGCCATGACCAGCACTAATGAGACAAAGTGAAGTCACCTGAGAAGAAGTCACCAGGAAACGTATCCCTCTAAAAATGCATAGTTGGGTACATTATCTTCTGCTCGAGCACAGCAGAGCATTATAGATGTTTATTTCCAAGCACCTAATGAGGTTTCACAACAAGGATCCATATACTTCTAAAGCTTATTAAAAAGAACAGTGCAGTCTCACTACATTCAAATTGCAATTGGACTGAAGTCCTTTACTTTTTTCTCAAAGTTTAGCACATCACATTGCATAGCATAGCCCATGTATCTGCATTTGGTGCAGGCTATGACCTGTGTGTAAGCAATGAGAAATAAGCAGAAGAATCAAACACATCCCAGGGGCAGAGGAGTACAGCAGTTCTTACCAAAGAAAAATTTGTTAAAGCTCAAAAAACCCTAAAATCCACCAAAAAACCCAGCACCACCAGAAGACACCTTGTAAAACCAATCCACACCTGCTGCTCCTCTGTATTAGGCAATACTGTTGACTCCAAAGGTGGAAGTTTACCCTCTACACTCAGAAAAGAAACCGACTCCAACACATCACACACTTCCGTGGAAACACAGCTTTTCCCCTCATCAGCCATCGTTCTCTGCAAAGGAACTTGTAAGGAAACGGGGAAAAAAAAAAAAAAAAAGCCCATCATTTTCTCAGAGAACGGACAAAAATACATATGCAGCATAACAAAGATGGGGCAAGCTCGTATATGAACAAGTACTTCCGAAGAAGAGAGGGTAATACGAGGGTAATAAGAAGGGGAGTACGACCTTTAAAAAAAAAGAAAAAGAACACCTGGCAGGTTACACTAGGAAACACACAAGGGAAAGCGCGCCAACAGCCTCAGCTGGGCACTGCTCTCATCCACCTGCAGCCCCCTCGGCGGAAGGCTCAGCACTCGCAGGCACCCGGGGCAAGAGCCAGAGCCAGAGCCAGCCCCGGGGCAAGAGCCAGAGCCGGTCCCGCTCCCGCTCCCCCTGCCCGGGAGCGCCCCGGGAGCGCCGCTACCTTGGCGCGCGCGGGAACCCGCGAGCCGGGCCCGCGCGGGGAGGGGCATTTTGGGAGGAGAGCCGGGCGCTGATTGGCCGAGCGGGGGAGGAGGCGGGCGCTGATTGGCCGAGCGCGGGGGAGCGGCGGGGCGGGCACGGGCAGAGCTCGCTCCGCCCGGCAGGGGGCGCTGCCGCACAGCGCATGGCGGTGGAGCCGCCGGCTCGTGAGGGGAGGAGGGAGGAAGGAGGGAGGAAGGAGGGAACGGGGGGAGCGGGACGGAGCCGCGTGTGCTCCAGACGCAGGGTTTGCTGATCGTCCTTAGTAAGGCACGGCGAGAAAGAAGAGGTTTGAACCGACAGCCGGGCGGCCAGAGGAGGAGG
>VXAX01003738.1:908379-1013615 GCA_013399835.1 Leptocoma aspasia | reverse complement strand
TAGCCTCTGTTTCAGGTAGCCACACCAAGGCATCAGTGGGACATGGGAATCCCTTCAGCCCCTGAAACGCCCCAGCCTGTTCCCACAGGGCCCTGTGTCCATGTGGATGGACAGGGGGACCAAGGGCAGGGCAGATATAGCAGAGGGACAGTGGAGCCACAACCAACACCAAAGAAGGCTTCAGGCATCTGCTCTTACACAGTAATGTAACATTACCAAAGAAGGCTTCAGGCTTCTGCTTCTGCTCTTTGTTGTTACTCAGTACAACCTTTTAAACTCTTGATCTCACATGCATCCCACCTGTGTGTCCTCTCTACCCTTGTGTGATTGGTCAGTGCCCCTCAGCACTCCATGTCCCATCACCTTCAGTACCAGTCACCTGTCCTACACTGCTGTAGCCCATTAGGGATGGGGCTCAGCCACAGCCCCGCTCCCAATTACCACAAACTGTGTGCCTACAACAGGCAGATACTTCCCATTCCCCCCAGTCCTGCATTATGCACCAGGCACCTGCATCCCTGTTCTGAACAAAACACGTCCCCCTCTCCTGGATGCATATTCACTCCGTTCTGCCACAGCCAGAACAAAAAGGAAGATACGCTGGGTTTGCATGTCTACATGAGCCATCTGCTTCTATTTTATTGATAAAACCTGTAACAGCAGCATTCTCCATAACAAAATAAGACTGTTTCTAAGGTGTGGACAGCTGTGTGTGTGCAGGGGTACTTTCAGCCCAGAATTCTGCAGAAGCTGGGTTCAATGCTGATTTTTTTTTCCAGTCAGATATCATCTAGACATTAGTATTCCTAACGCAGCATATAATTAGCAAGAGGCAATATTTTGTATGATCATGCACGTTAGCACTTAAGCAAAATAAAAAATGTTTCATTGTCAAGTACATGAAAAGCTAAGAATAAACCCATACCAGTTCTCCAGTTGAATATCTAAACATCTTTTCCTTGTGTTTTTCACCTTTTGTCACAGTTTTGCACTGCAGACATCTTTTTCAGTCACATACCTAGCAAGTGAAACAATGCTCACACCATCCTAGTGGCCCCTCACCAGTCAAACCATTCAGTAACTAGATTCAAGGTACAATTTTTAGTGCAAATCTTTGAACTTTTACAAAAGTGAAAAAGACATATGAATTTGTTTCTTATAACCTTCACAGTAGGAAAAGTTATCCCGTTACAGATTTATTTACCATAAAAATAATTCATCAATAAATGCAAGCTCTAGAAGCATTGCCTTTGTACCAACAGAAGTTAAGGATGTGGGATTTTTATTAATTTGCCTGTATAGTTATTTTCTAAAGTAAACAATTTATAGATAAATTTTGTGCTTGTTCAGAGAAGTTGTGGATGTTCATCCTTGGAAGTGCTCAAGGCCAGGTTGGATGGGGGTCTGAGGAACCTGGTCTAGCTGCACGTGGCAGGAGGTTAGAATGAGATGGTCTTGAAGGTCCCTTCCAACCCAAACCATCCTGTGGTTCTGTGATCTCAGGCTGGCAAAGGGGAGCTGAGGTCTGCATTGCTCCTGGTGCTCCCTCAGCCACGGGGCTGAATCACCCCAAACACCAACCAGCTCTCTGTGCTGAGGAGATGACAGCAGAGAAAGGAGAAATATTAAATATTCTACTAAACACCAGGAGGGAGGTGCAGTAGGAGGCTCACAAACCCCAGGAGCAATGTCTGTCCACCCACAAAGGTCCTGAGGGGAACGACTCCCACATGATGGAAGACAAGGGAGGAAACAGGACAAGGGCACACCTCAGTGTCTACAGTGTCCAGCTGTGCCCACAACAGCGAGACAACAAAGCCCTGCCAGAGATGGTATATTGTTCCAATATAGAAAGACGTCAATACACACTAAAAATAACTTATTACATACCGTATATTTAAATCAACAGTCAAATATACATTGAGATGTGCTTCATGCAAATGCCCCGCAGCACTCTGCCATAAAAAACATTTTTATATATACACACATATAAATGTCACGCAGTATTTAAATGCTAAGTCTACCAAATGATTACTTCATTTACTCTTCTTGACAAACAAAACTCTCTGCTGGGAAAAAGTCAATGAAGTTACAGCTGAGAATAAAGCCCAGCAAGACACAAACCATGGCAATGCCATCAGAGGAATACAGGAGAGATGTGGTACCAGTTTAATTGGAAAACTTGTGCTTGAGGTGCCACAAAGTGACAAGGGATGGGGGGACAGGTTTTATCCTGAGCACCATGAACATAAAATATTGCTACCAGGCACTGACCTGCCTTGGACCAGACCTCTGTAGATATTAACGAAAGGATGGGAGATGCAGTGATGGAGACAGCATGAAGGAAAAACACCTAGAAAGTGTTAACAAGACACAACAGGGATGAGGAAAGCTGGCAAAATTATATGATTTTTTTGCTAGTTGCTAATGAAGAGAGAAATTTGCAATGTTACCCTAAGAGAAATGAAGGGAGAGGGGAGTATTTGGCATGATGAAGTGCCTTCCCTGGAGGTCACAGCTAATTAATGGTTGTGGGGCTCAGGAAGAATCCTGCTTTTGTGTGGACCCTGAATCCTTGTTCCTCACCCATGGCCAATATCAGCATTTTGTCTCTTATTTCTCAGTAAGATCAGCCCACACTGGCAATGACACTACAGGGGACAAACATCTCCAGAGTATTTGGTGTCTATTTGATGTTCCTCACTACAGCCAGAGAAAATACAAAAGCAAGGAGGAAATATCCTTAGCTCCTCACACCTGCAGCTGCCAAAGCAGCTGTGATTTCTGCTAAAGGAAAAAAATTGCTTTCCAATTTCCTTGAGAGACGAGCAAGTAACAGGTCTGAATGGAGTTTCACAGCTCTCATCTGGCTTTTGTGTTTCTTCCTCAACTATTTTCAATCCCAGCTGCCTAATACTCACTGGGGACAACCCAGTAACTGTACAGGTTTTTGGTGTGAGAGATCACAGACTATCACAGCCTATCTGCAACCTTCCTTCTGCTCCACCAGGGATACCTCAGAGGATTCGGTGGTTTATGCTCCTCTAATAGGCAATACCCTAATCCTATGCAGGTTCCCAAATTAAGACCAAAACAAGTCCCACCACTGGAATTTTGTCTGCCTTCTGCCAGAATTAGGTTTTCCCTGCTCTAGGTGCAAAGACCTGTCTAGTGACAGAGTTTTGCTAAGGTTGTTCAGCTTTGCAGAGAGATCTCAAAAGTCATCCACCCAGGACAAACTCAGGAGCAGAGGAGAGGGAAAAAAATCTCACCTTCAGCCTTCTGTTTTGGAGGAGCAGCACAGGGAGAGCCCAGCCCAGAGCTCTCCTCTTACCCCTTCGTTTGTATAGAGGGTTTGTGTGGAGAAGAGAGGGATCGTAATGACAAAAGAGATGAATGGCATCTACCAAGTTTTTTATTCAGGCTACAGTATTGACCTATATCTGCTTTATAAAGGTGAAAAAACATGGATAGCTGTGTGTTGAGCAGGAGCATCTTCCTGCTGCCAGCTGGCAAACAGCTTGGGGATTACAGCATGAGGATTAATAGCCTTTGTCATTTGTAAGTGCAGATGCTAACCTTACTCATATGACAGACTGATCTTCTTTGGATTCTGTGCCTGTTTGCTGTTCCAGAAAGATGACCTTGGGCTGCTGTGAGAGACAAAATATTTACACATTCATTTCTTAGGGCCCACAGCGTAGGCTGCAGGAAGACACAAGCTCACTCTGCACTGAATAAAAAAGCTCTATGCCTTCAACAGATCTGGAGCCCAGGAGTCATGCAGAGAAACTGGGTTTCAGCTCAGGCTTGATGCCACTGCAGGCTGGCTGTGCTGCTTTCTGGAGCAGGGAGTGAGCAAATTCCCAGCTCTACAGCAGCACGAGCACACCAAGAGCCTTCCCCTCCTGCCTCTCTCCCCCGCCACCACCTTCCCACCACTGCCTGGGGTTTTCATTTCTTACACGACAGCTTGTTAAATCCTCACCAGATCCCAAATAAACACCCAGACCAGCTCTGTGGAATTATCTTGGATGCCTTTCCAAGCTGTAGGATCTGTCAGCTTCTGGCTGCTTGTATCACAGAAGCAGATGAGCTCAGAGCCAGCACGCTTCCTGGGATATGGGAATGTATTTGTTGGGGTATCACATGCTGGAGGGAAAAACCTGCCTCATTCAAAGTGTGAGCTTCTCTACAAACCCTGGCTGCTTTGTTTCTTCCCCTCAAACCATAGCTGCAAACATCACACTTAGCACATTTTAAATGGAAAGAGCACGTTCCTGCATACTAATTCCTGCAGGCTCTGTTGTCCTTTTGCAGAACATAATGCCCATGAGAAAAGGAAGAAAGCAAATACAGAACAGGTTGTTTCTTCTGTCATTAACTTGGTCCACATTGAGGTGAATGGGTATCACTACTCTGTAAATATTTACGTGTCACAGCCCAGCCAACAAAGTTCAAATTCCGCCAGTGGACAAGAGAGCAGGGAGGATTAGGAGCATCACAACTTGGAGATGACCCCTCTGGGAAGGGATTATATGATGGAGAAGGCCATATTCTTTGCTCAGCCTTTCAGTCCACTTTTCGTGCTGAAGGGCAGAAGGCAGCTGAGAGGCAGAGAGATGAAGAGCTGTGATCACACAGATTAAAAATGATGATAAATATGGGAGCGGAAGGCAAGCTCTGCAGGCACGCCAGCTCCAAGGTCACTGCCAGCTCCAGCTGAAGGGGAAAATGAACTGCCACCAGAGGAAATGCCTGCTCCTCTGCCAAGCTGCCACCTTCGGCTTTATGCTGGGAAAATGATCAATAGCAGCTGGCAGCCTTTGGATCTGTGCATCCAGGAACTTCTAACGACATCCATGACTGAAGATCAGTCAGCTATGTAAAGCACCAAATAACTCCTCGGGATCTGCAGCTGCTAAAAATACACCCAAGCATTGTCCACGTACCCCAGGAGCTGCACAACCCACATTGCCCCTGGAGGGAAAGGCAGACAAGTCAGAGCAACAGGAACGAGCAGGCCACAGCAGGGTCCAGCTAATTAAAGACACCGGGTAAAAAGGAAACCCAGACAAATCAAAGGATGCAGAAGATCATCCAGATAAAGCCTTTGCAAATGGGCACTTCAGTGAGTGATTGCTGCAGCTCAGTGGGCTAAAAGAGGAACTCATTTCTGTGGGCATCAGTTGAAGACCGCTGTTATTATGGTGAGTATAAACACAGTGAGATCACTCTGTTCTGTTGTCGATAAACATCAAAAAAGAAAAAATAAAATAGCAGCAGAGAGCTTGGCAGGACAGGGGCATGGTGGCTGAGGAGAGAACAAGGAAAGAACAAACTGCAATCAGGTGAACAATGCTGTTCAAGATACAGAGATGTATCCAGGGCACTTGCCCATAATACTATGGGCCAATGAAGTTAATTCCTTTCCACATTTTCAGGCCTTTTTTTTTTTTTAAAGAAAATTCAAATAACGATAAAGGGATTACAAACAGTGGTGTCAAAAGGGAATGAATTATCTTAGAAAACACGAGGAATTCATTAGGAAATGCATTAGGAAACATCCATAACCTAGACCTGTAAGTTCCCAAGCATCCCAGACCAGGTTATCCACTCCTGCCCTGCTCCCTGAAATCCCCATGGCCTTCTCACAGCTCTTCTTCCCACCTGGAACCCCACAGAAGCAGCAGCACCCACATGGAGAAGGCCAGTGGAGCACTGGTGTAGCAGCCATCTGCGAGTCAACTGAGAGTCAGGATTCCCAAAGAATGGAAAACTTCCTGGAAATTCAGCCTTGTCAGCCACTTCCAAAGGAAGCAAGGGGTTAAAGCAGTGACTAAAAGGGCAGTGGTGTTTACATAAGAAAGACCATGAGCACAAGCCCAGCCTGTATCAATATTAGCAATGACTAATTCAATCTCTCAATGGGAAGAATTACAGGAGTTTTGGAATATGCCAGAGCTGCTGCAAAGCCTCCATTTCACAGACAGTCAATAATGGAAGGAAAAACAATCCACAAAAGCGATAAAAACCCCAAAATATAGCTAGCAAGCACGAGTACCCCCAGCACCTTGATCATCCCAAGATTCCTAAATGTCTCCATTGCTTTAGTAGGAACATAAAGAACCCCACAAACACACTTCTCGAGGCATGGATGTGCCAAGAGTTTTGGCAGTAGCTCTAAAAATCCAATGTTTCCCCTGCCATGGCCCTTGCCCCCTCCCTCCAAAATTTTCTGATGAAATATAAGGGTAAAATGTGGCAGCAAGGATTCAGCAACCTGCTTCCCTTGGACAGCAGAGTTTTGACACATGCTTAGGTATTAACTTACTGTAAGTAAGCTGTTTTCACTTGCTTTTCTCTGACTCCAAAAACTCTACAATGAAATTATGTATTAAAATTCAATTCCCTTAACGCCATATCTTCAGAAAAGATCTTAATGTGAAAACAGCATGGAAGTCCAAACCCAGTGTACTTTATTGTTTTTTTAAATTATCTTTCTCATTAGGTTTTTTTTAATCATGCTGTTATAAATCTGGGTTATCTCCAGTTCACTGCTGAAATGTATTATGAACTTACACTTTTTCCTAGCTAATCATGAAGCATAGGCAAGGCTTTGCAGGTTCAAGAAGTTCTGAAGAGAATCTCAGTAAGTTTATTACACACACACATTCCAGGTAATAAAATTAATTATAAACACTTGCATATACATTTTATGCAATTCAGGACAAAAAAGATGGAAAGACTGGAAAACAACTGGAATCAGCAAATGCACCTTTTGAATTGGGCTGTTTCCTCTACTTTTTTATTTTTCCCCAGGAGAAAAGTGTATGATAAATAAAACTCTATTCTGCTGGTTACCACTCAGATGTTCACTTTTTCTTGCATTCGTAATACAGCAGCTTTAGCAGTGCAGTCAAGAACGTGTTTGTTGGATGAGCTGTGCTTGGGTTACACCCTGTTTTGTGTTACTAAGCCCCAGTAGTGCAAAGCAGACATGCCAGCTTATCTAGGCAGTGGAGGAGAACCCTCCTGCACAGGATACTCACCAGTATCCCTGGAAAAATGATGCTCAGACAGGTGATAAGAAGATACAAGAGCGTGGTCTGCAGAATAACTTGTATCACCTGTACGAGAAGTGCTTCTCTGTGCAGATTATTCTGTCTGCCTCCTGAGGACAGACAGAGCCCCTGTGACACCAAGTGATAACCTGTGAGTGTCACAGCAGTGCCCTTGGGGCCTGTCTAGCCTGGATGTGATGAAAACCAGCACCAAGGACCAATTTTGGTCAAACAGCCAGTGCCAAAATTTGCATTAGTTAGATTTGCACAGCACCATTGAAGCGAAGGAAGTGGCTGTGGTGCAGGAGGGGGCAGAATTTGGTGCCAGGTCTCTGTAAATGGCAAAAACAAACCATGAAGTGATTCAGTACAGACAAACCTCTTCAGCAAAATATTTCCTGTGTCTTGCTGTCATCAGCAGGAATGGAGAAAAGACAGTCCTCTCCTAGAGAGTGTGGGGAATGGGAGATTGGGCAGCTGATAGCATTTGGAGATCTCAGCACCTCACTGCCTGCATTCCACTGAGGGTGAACACACTCCTTTGTGTCACACACAGCACTGCAACAACAACCACTTAGCCAAGCAGCAGACTGAGACACATCCTCTATCCATCATCTCCATGACTTCAGCTGACAGAGACAGGAAAAAAGATTAAAATGGAAAAGGACAATGTAGTCTGAAAAGTAACCACGTGACAGTGTCATCACCTCATCCAGCAAGGCTGCTCCTTGCATTGCTTTTGGTTGGAGGCAGGAAGCACAATTCTTTTCTCCAGTGCTAGTTCAGCAGAGCCAGGCAGCCCCTTTGGATCCTGTTCCTGGCCTGCAAGAGAGCTCCTTCCCAAGGTTAGGTGACATGGTCTGGCATCCTCTACTGCTCAGCATGCCAAAACCTGTCCCCTTCCATATCCCAAGGAGATATTACAGGAGATTTGAAGAGCCCTCAGCAAACTGAGTAGTGCTTTGCTGAATCACAGAAAAACCACGGATCTGAAGCCCTCTCCTGTAATGCTTACAGAATTGCTTTTCTGAATGAACCTCACTTCTAAAAACCACATTAACACATGGGCAAAACGATGCAGAAAGGAGTGATTCAGGCACAAAGGTGGCTGTGCAGTTTGTTCTGGTCTTTTTTTGGTATTTGTGATGACAGAAGCCATAATTTCAAGTAAACATCTAAACATGCATTGTATAATGCAATATAAAACTGATGCTTGTTATCTCTTGTGCAAACCTATGTCAATGCAGGCTAACAGGTGCACAGGGTGCCTAAAATACCAGTAGTATTTAGTCCTTATATCAATTGTTAGTACAGGAGAACAGTAGTAATGTCTAGGCACTTAAAAGTTGACAGAGAATTCAAGAGTGCTTTCTCATGCTGCCTGAAAAATATATCATCCAGTCTACAGTGGTATCAAATGCTTATTTCTAGGACTTAGAAACATGATAATAAAAGGGAGAGGATGTGATCTGCATGCAGGTTAGCTTTTCTGTGAGCTATCTGCGTGGCAAGAATATTTGCAAACCTCATTAATATAAATAAGGGAAGAGAGGGAAGAGACAGTTTACCCCAGAAGAAAACAGCATCACATCAGAATCAGTCTGTGGTGATCAAGCCTATGAAAAAATGAGCAAGACAATGACCAAGGAAAAGAGTTTCCAGGTATTCCCACTGCTTCTCACTGGGGTTGATTATGTGGATGTAGAAAATGCGGGGCAAGCTGGAAAGGCAAGAACTAAACTTGCTTCCCAGGCTTTGCCACCTTGGATACCACGGCTGCCGACACCGAGGGGGGCAGGTTAAAGCTGCGTGCCCTGCCAGAGCTCTTTTCTTCTGGCAGAGAAAAAGGGCACACAGCCCTTTGTCCCAGGACCTGCAGGCTGCCCTGGTCACCACTAGGACTCCAGCAGCGTGTGCCACCTGCAGACCTGTGTCCCCTGCGACTCCCTCATTTCCTGCCAGTGGCTCTGCTCCTCCTCCCCGCTGCTGCTCTGGCCCATGGAGATCCAGCCGATCATCTCCTTGCGCTTCATGCTGCGCCTGCTGTAGATGGAGATCAGCAGGGTGACATCAGAGAGCTGGAAGAGGGACACCTGGAAGATGAAAGTCTCCTTGTAGACAGGGTTGGGCTGGCCCCGGCGGATGGAGGTCTTGCAGCAAGACATCTCCTGACCCACGGAGTTGCGCAGGCAGAGCTTTCCGTAGGTATCTAAGACAAAAAAAAAGAGGAAATGACATTGTTTGGTGCAGGTGACAGGCTAAATGGAAGTCCCAGGCACTCAAAAATCCCCCAAAAAGCTTCCAGGTAGAGCAGTTTAGTCTGCAGTGAATAGTAGATGAGGACTGGGTGGTGCTCCTTGGTAAAATCCATGGGATGAGTGTTGCAAGAACATATTATAAGTTTCTCTGTGTGCAAGCCTGCAGGAAAATTTTCCCATGGGAAAGCATCTTTTACTGTCTTTTTACTCTGTATCAGTTTCTGTAAACAAAATCTCTGGTGTGTGTTTCAAGGACATTTTGGATTTCTCTGCCTGTCTCCTGATAGTGGGAGAAGGAGGTGAAGGACTGTTATCTCTCTGATATTGTAAGCATTCTAGTATTCTGGTACAGGGCATGAAGAAGTAAGCATCTGAGCTCTGTACCTGGGCACTTTATAGCCCAAATCCTCTGACTATGGAGTCATTTTAATAAATCATATTTAGCCTTCTGAAATTATTGTCAAGAGTCCTTTGTCAATGCACGGACCATGGCAATAGATGAGAAGCAGAAGATGAAAGCACCGCTTGGATTTTCTCATATTCAGCTGGGGAGAAAAGAAAACTGATGCATGTTTCAGCCCCACTCTCTTGGAAAGAACAGGATATCAGGTATCCAGTCCTAGCAAATCTGTCTAACCAAAACTATGAGCACCTCTATGGATTCTCCACTTCAAATGGTGTCTCCACCTTCCCTTCTTCTCCCTCACAATCAAGCTTCATTGGAGTTGTCTTACCCAGGCTTCCCTCGGCTGCCCTTGCCTCTCCACCACTCTCTATGATCTATTGTTTGAGATCCCAAAAAATAAGGATCTTGAAAAGGAGGGGAAAAAAACCCCTGCCTAAACAGTGAAATTATTTGATCTCCCATAATAGTTTCATATTTTTTCCAAATTCTCATATTACTTTTTTGGTGGACTCAAGGTCAATTTATTTTTCAATTTAAGTCCGTAGGATGAGTCCATACAAGGAGTAAACATCCTCAGCAAATACAAGGAAGGGATGGTCCAATTCAGTGCTCCTGTAAATCTACTCTTTAAATTCCTGCTGCCTCCTGTGTTAATCAGTTCTCTGCTACGTGGTTGCTAATACTGTGGTATCAGAGCTCCCAGTGCTCCACAGACCCAGCTCAGTGCAAGTTTTCACCTTGCTCTGCACGTGACAGTGACAGATTGCTTGGCTAGACAAGTCCTCTGCTAACCCCTTCGTAATCTGTGCCTGGGTTCCTGCAAGTGAGTATTATTTCAGAGTGTGCTGAAGATAGGAAATAAATAACAAGCCTCCATCTCTTGTCTGCAGCATTTCTATCCTCTTCTGTTCCCGTTTGATGTGCTATTTTACGCACTTATCTACTGAGCAACACAAGGTGTGAAATTACACTTCAGGTGTGAAAACACTTCCATGTCTCCAAAGCAGGGCTTCCCGCTCCTCTCAAACTGTTCCACTGAAAAAGCTGTCAGGAGGCTGACAATCAAGGAGCAAATTGTGAGCCTGCACAGCTGTACAGCTATCGAGTTACTGCGGGGAAAGTTCAGCCCAGTCATTAGCTGGGGGTGCCAGCTTGGCTCCCAGCGTAACGCTGGGGGTGAAGAGGATCTTGCCAGCAAAGACCAACCTGTCACACAGAAAGGCAAAGCTTTGATTCAATTTCCTGATTATATCTGGGAAGGGAAAAAACCACTTTATTGAAAGGTCGACTAATTTCCACCGTAATATTCAGTGTTGAGGGGTTGAAATCTGTAACAACTTCAGGCCCATCAGGAACACAAAGCCCAAGAGAGGACCCTCTGTTCCAGCTTGACTCAATGTGAAACCAGACAGGAGCCCTACAGTATTTGAAGGGATGTCACTGTACTTGGCACTGACAAACCACAGTGTGCACTGAAGTATTCCTCATGTGTAAGTCCTGGCTGCTTGTCTAGACTGCAGGGAACTCCCTGAAAATAAAGATAAGTAGGGGTTTTATGGATTTTTTTCTGATGTATTTGTCCTTTTTTTTTTTTTTTCTGAGAAGGGGATTTCAAAAATTTGGAAGAACTCCACCAGGCTGATTTTTAAATACAAACAAGAAGGTAATTAGTACAATTCTCTGTTTGAACTTCAGAATTTTTCTTTGTTTTCACAACCAACCCAGCATTACCTTTCTGTGCTATTTTAGGGAAAGGTGTCCCACACATGCCTGCACCTCTTTTTCTATGAAGACAGGGAAAGCACTGAGGTCTAGATTTTACTTTCAGTATACTTTGCTGTCATACTTCCTTCTGACTTTTACCAGTACTGGCAGCTCAGGTGGGATTCATCACACCTAACTGCAGGAACATTCATCTGAACAGTGCCCAAAGGAGTCAACCAATTCATAATCAAAAAAGCAGATGCCATAACTCAGCAGTGATCTAGCAGACAGTGAAACCATTACAGATGATTTAGGTGTTAACACTAAAGCAAGTGCCACAGCTAAAGCACCTCATAGGATACTGTTTCAGCATGTCCCAGTTAATTTTGGAGGCAATGAATGGATGAGTTTCTTACAGTCATAAACTCCAGGATGTCACATCCCTGACTGAGGCCTCAACTTTTGCAACTGAGGGATAACACAGGTGGCTTTGATGAAAAATGAGCAGCACACCACCAACGAGTCACAGGCAGAAGAGCTGGCTTTTTCTTTAATACACCTCAGATTTCTACATAATTCTGCACCAAGACCCTGTCTGTTCAGTACCAGGGTGGGTGGAGTTTCTGCATGTGTCTCTGGATCAGGCTGGATGGAGACTGTGCTCAAGGCAGAGCTAATACCAGGAGCCCTATTCACCCCCAAGAAAACACAGGCACAAAACCAGTGCAAGTGACAACTAAATCAGGCTGCTGATTCTCCTCAAGTTTATTCCACTGGGTGTATTTTACCAGCCAAAAGAATCAAGCTTGCCTGAACAGAAATAAAAGAGTAGGTGTGGATCATATATTTAGCATCTGAAATCTGCTTTGCAGAGTTGGTACATACGAGGCTGAGCTGTTATTCTGCTTCACTAACCAAATTTTAAGATAGTAGTTTTCCCTTCCTGCATTGTGCTCTTTGCAGCATCTTTTTAGGTATCTCAGAAAACACAGCTTTTCTTGTGATCGAGTCTGGTCCCCTGGAATGGAAAGCTCTCCCCTCCTGTTGACTTTGCCAAAGAAAATCCATCCCCAGTTACACAGTGAAATTAGTGGAGCTACGGCAAGGATGAACTTGACGATTTACTGAGGAATGTATGTGTAAGAGCATCTATTCATTATGAAGGCAAACATTTTCCATCTAATTACATGCTCAGGTTCAGTAATGGCCTCATTACCGTGGTGCCTCAGCACTCTGTGCTCTTCAGAGTGTTTACTTTCGTGCCACCTCCATCAAGCACAAAAGGAAAAGAGATTAGGGCTGACATTGTTTAAAATGCTTAAGTGCTCACCTTCTGTTTAGGCACCCGTCTCACTGACATGGGGAAAAGTGAGACCTCTAAATATCTGGGAGTGTCTGAGACTGCAGCTTGCCCACAGTTACACAAAAGTCTGTGAAGATTCAAGAATAAAGTCTAATTTTGCCAAGACCAATTTTAGCATCGCATCTACCAGGCTCTCCTTTCCACACAGGTTTTGGAACGGAAGTTCTCGCTGCAGAGCATTTTTACTCTGAACTCATCTTGCCTCTCTGGCATGAGTGGACTGGACAATGTTCACGTATACATAAAATATCAACCTCTCAGCATTTAATACCAGAGTGAAAAGCACTAAATCAAGGAATGCTGTAAGAAGCCAGCCACGTTTTAGGCTAGTGCTGCATCCTCTTACTCCAGAGGGCTGGGCAAACCTCTCCTCGTGCAGACTGCTCTGTCTCCATCAACCATCAAACCCCTCTTGAGAGCTCATCTGCAAAGGCAATCAGTTTTTCCAGGATTCTTCTAATGACCCATTTCTGTCATGATTCTTCTGAGGGAACTAACTGATAATGACAACTCAGGGGAATAATCAACTGTAATTTATGCGTTCCTGTTTTTGGAGCAGGGACCGTGCGTTCTGCTTTCCCTTACGCTAAGCACCGCCATTATTAGTAAAGCTGACCCGTGAGCAAGAGCCCTGCAAATACAAAAGCATCCAACCCCCTGCTCGAATTTATATTTAGAAAGGAAGTAAACAACCCAAGACTCCTGACCCCTCACGTCTGAGGACTGCAGGGTACCGCGCAGCGCCGTGCGGACTTTCCCACCCGCGCTCCAGGCAAGCGAGCTCATTTCCAAAAGCAGGATAACCATGTCAGCATGCTGCAATCCAGACTAATAACAGCCGCACCAGAAGAAAGCCTTGGGCCTGGAGCTTAATTTCCCCCAGCTGGCAAGCCCACGCTCCCAGCCTACATAATAAACGGCAGCACCAGAGCAAAGCAGCCCCAGAGCTCGGCTCTGTGCTGCCCAGCGTGAGGTCTCAGTTTGGGGCTCAGAAGGCCATTAGTGCTGGCTTTGCCTCCCCTTTCAACCAACAGTGGGGAAGAACACTGAACGTTCACACTCTGAGCTGGGCTCACTGCACCTGGATCACGAATATAGCAGGGAGGAGAATTAGAGCCAAGCTTTTGATCCCAACCCCACGCCATGGAAGTCTGGATTAAGGCAGTTTATGGACTACTGTATAAATGATACAAGAGCTAGGAGCTGCCTACTACGTTGCTGAGAAGCCAAATCTCCTTTCCCTGTTCAACCAAGCCTCTTTTCAGGTTCCCTCTCCTGGGGCTGGCAGCTCTATCTCAAGGGAGAGGCTGGGATCTGGCAACCTCCACAACATGTGAGTCATCAGAGAACAGACCAGCAGTGCCTTTAATTTAAAATGCAGCAGAAAAGAGTGGAAGCACTGCTTGGCCTGAGGGGAGGGAATTGCTGGCATCAGTGACATGCAAGAGGGGCAGGAGATGAGGGCTCCTGGAAGCAACTGCACAGGTCTGTCAGGAAAGAAAACTCCTTCTGGAGCACCAAAGAGCTCAGTTTTTCAGTCATCCTCCTCTGCTGCCTCAACACCCCATGTCCACTCCATCTCACAGCACCAGCCCTCTCCTGGGACATGTGTCAGGCTGCAGAGCCAGGTCACCACCTGCCTGCACTCCCCAGCCCTGAGGAGGTGCAGCTTCAGTCGGGGCTGACACAGCCAAAGCAGAGCACAGACTCCTCTCCAGATGCACAGCGTGACTCTCCTCTAATTAGGGCATTTCTACTCTTTCCCACATTAGTGCATCGCTGCTGTCTCAGAGTGGGGCTTGGAGCTTTATCAGAGAAAGCAGGGATGCACAGCCGAGCAGATCAGGAAGCAAGGATACACACCTTCCCAGCAACGGGAGCAGCAGGATGTAAGGATGCTTAAGCCCGGCTTTTGTCACCTCCAGCAGCAGTGCCCACGGGCATGGCTTGATTACACAGCCCGTGATCAAGTCTCCTGCAAACGCTGCTGCTCTGTAGTGCCGCTGCAGATTCGCACTAAACATTCAGCTCCAGATGAAATTTGGAATCAGGATGGTTCCACTCTGGTAGAAATGGCTTTTTTCTTCTGCTTATTTTGGGAGGGGAAGAATTTTCTTGTTCACAGCCATGGGAGTGGGAGACCATCACCATCTGTCCACTTCAAAGGCAGTCCTTTGATTCAGAAAGACCTTCATTTCTATATCCAGCAACTGTATCATGGACTATGCTTTTCACAGACCTTTTAGAAACCTAAAGTTATTGAAAACACTACTGGATAACCACACACTATCCCTGCACGTCTAATTATTATGGAAAATCCCCCCCCAAAATCTCACAGTTGCTCCTTGAAAGTCCATTTTTCACTTTTTTTGGCTGTGACACTTCTCCTAAGCCTACTCAGTCCCAGGTCCCACATGTGGTGGGAAGGGCTGTACCCAGCCACCCCATCCACCCAACAGTATCCAGGTACCACTCACAGCAGTAAATCCATGAAAACACAGCATATGCTGGTTCTCTCACAAATACTCTTGAATCTCCAGCGATTTGTGACTCAAGAACTTCCGCAGTCAGAGGCTTTGTGTTTAACAATCCTCTGTGGAACTTTCTCTGCGGATTTCTCCTGTGCTGCACAGAACTGAAGCAGGCTTCCAGCATCCATGGCATTCTGTAGTGAGGAATTTGACAGCGTGGGTGAAGAGCTGTCTCCAGAACCTGCTCCCTCCTCGCTTCCTTTTACCATCCTTTGGTTTTGTATCAGGAGAAGACAGCGAACGACTCTTGTCAATTCACTTTCTCAATGGCACTTAGAGACCTCCGTGAATCCTCCCCCATCTCCTTTTGTTGTAGGAGGCACAGTTTATTCAGCTACAGCTCGCTGGAAGCTGTTCCCATTCCCCTGATTGTCTCCAACACTCCTTACCACATCTTTCTAGTTCTGCCATATTCTGTTTGAACAGAGGAAGACAGAACTGTACACGGTGCTCATTACACCAGTGAATGTGTATTTATAATCAAATACCCATTTTCTGTTTTGTCCACCTTAAATTTGGGGGTTTTTTTCACTAGTATTGGTGACCCTTGAGTTAAAATTTTCCTGCAGCTATTTACCATAGGCATAATATTTCATTCCCACGTGGCTGAGTCCATCCAGATCACGTTTGAATTCCACCTGTGTCCCCATGCAATACCTTACACTCATCCACACTTCCTCTCCCACCCCACTGCCCAGCTGCTCATTACTGAGACATCCTCCTGGGGCTCCTTGCATCTGGCCTCATCTTTTCCACCCAGAACAAAGCTTCCTCAGCCGTTCTTATTGTAAGCTTATTCCAGCTGTATTCGTGGATGGGCAACAAGAATGTGCAGAAGGAAAGGTGGTTTTCTGCAATCTTACTGTCCCTGACTGGCAAGCACTCAGCAGCAAGAAGCTTCCCAGCACATCTACTGCTCTGTTATCCAGTGTCTGGAGGACTGAATCCATCCCAGCTTGCCCTGGCACAGATCCCTCTTCTATTACTGATGACATGGGAACATGAATCACAAAGCTTTAAGAGCTCAGACAAGTCCCCTGTTCAGAGCAAGATATGCAGGTTAAAAGTTAATTTCTTTTATTCAGCTTCCTGGCCTGCTTTGAAGTAATTAAAGGGATTAACCTGTGCCTTTGTTCTCCCTGACAAAGAGGGGAATGTAACAGGAATGTTACAGGAATGTAACAGGGATAATAACTTTTCTTCCCTCAAAAACAAGCTGATAAAGTAAAATCCACTAATGGCTTTCAAGCACTCTGCTCCCAGAGCAAATAGGATCCTAATTTAAAGATCCTAATTTTCCTTTGGGAGCATTTTCTGTACTTGTTGGCCTTGTTACGTGTGGCTAAGATAGATGTTTGTTTACAGGCAAGTCTTTACTTCAAGAATTTTTCCTGTTCCCCATAGAAATTCTGATAGCTTGTTCTCTCCCCTCCTGTCTTTTCCAGCATCAGTGCTATTGTATTTGTTTAATGGGGTTAATATGCTGCTGGTATAATAATGATCATGCACGGATGCAATTATTATGTGTGATTAATTCTGCAGCTGCCAAAAAGATTGGAGGACTTTTCTTAGGCGAGGGAATAACTCTACAATAGTTTTTCTCACATTGCATTACACACAGACATAAACCCCAAAAGAAATGCAGAAGGGAACAGAAGGAAGGCTGGATTAGAGGAAACAGAGCTGCACTCAGCAGAGCAGCTGATGAAGGTTTAGCACCACATGGGCACACACATTTCTGTGCTTTGTGTTCATGCACTGACTAGCTCAAATGAGTCCTGGTCCATCACTGTGATCCCAAGGTATTACTTCCATGCACATAGTATGTAACTGGTTATAAATTTTTAAAGACATTTCTGCCAGTGGTGTAGGCTTGTTACTTTTTTTTTTAATAATAAACACCCTTTAAACAAACACGCTGCATTTTGTTCTAAGACACAACACCACAGACCAAAATATGAACTCCTACAAAATGCTAGCACAGGTTAATGATTTTTACAAGCAGCAAGGAGAATGAGGTTCAGGACACAAGCCATTAGCACTAAAAGACCAAGAGTGTCCACATCTGACAAAGCTGTAGATGCTTTTCTGCACGAGCCTTTTTGGCACACCCAGATAATTTACGGTCTGATGCTGAAGCCATACTCTTGAGTGCTCTTAAGTGCTCTGAGTGATAATGGATCTATTTGTGTGATCAGGGATTGCAAGCTTAGGCCTATAACTCAGCATGTTCCCCAGAACAATACCTGGACACTTATCCACCAAACTATTCTTAAATCCCACATATGTGTCCTGAAGAGAAGGCACTGCCTGCACAATTTAAGTTTCTGTAAGCTGCCCAGCTGTTTTCTAACCCATTTGTTACCCACGTAAGCACCCCTGACTTTGACATTTACCTGACTCAGTTTAAAGGTGTAAGTGAAGGATAAAATGTGCCCAGGAAACACAGAGACATGCACCATCTCCCTTTTCTTCTCTGGAAAACCATCTGTTTCAGCCTCTGCAGTCTTTAAAATCTAAAATTGCCAATGTCCCAGTCGAGTTCCTTGTTCTGCACACAGTGAAATCCCTGTGCAAGGATGCCAAGAAGGCAGCATGCATGGTGTGGGTCTACAGGTGGCAGAGAAGAGGTCAAGGTGGGCAAAAAGCACAGCTGGAGACTTTGCTGTTGTGCAAAACTCCTTTGCTGTTCCTAAAAGTTGACAGGACCACACATGGGTCCCGTATAGGATCTGTGTATCCAGGGCTGGGAATGGTGAGGGATTCTGCCCCTTGGCTTCTCTCAGTCCTACCATAAATGGCTGCCCTGAATAGCAGTTTAGGCTCGGTGTTAAAGTGCTCCACAGCGCTATTATATCCAAACTTTCCATGATACTTTAAAGAAATCACTCCCTCTGAGCCCCGAACAACAGAACTTCAAATAGGACCTGTTTAAGAAAACACAATGGCTCTTTGCTCACCCTCCAGAAAGGGGCTCAGCAGTTTTAGCTTTCACTTTGTGAAGGACCTATTGAGCATCTCATTCAGCCAGCAGCATGTTTCAGAGAGTAACGAACTGCTCTGCAGTGCCTGGGGGGTTATCAGTGAAATGCTACTCCAGCACTGAGACAAGGGCTGGTTTCCTTCCTTCTTTTTAATTTCTTTCAGTTTCTGCTTCACTGGGTTTTTTTTTCTCACCACACTACTGGGGCTTTACAGGCACAGAAGAACGATTCAGAAGCTGGAAGCAACAATGTGACTTGGAATAAAATAAGCAGATTTTGATAGGTTCAGAGTTTGGCTATAATAACTTATAGACTTTGGTGGTTCACCTAAAAGTTGATCTAGCACTGAGAGACATTGGTCTGACACTGGTCTGTGTCATATGGATACAGAAAGGATGAAATTTCATTTATGGGAAAAAGAACTAGGCATTACAGATGCCTGAAAATTAATTTGGACCTATATTGGGACTACTTTAATTTCATTTCTGAGAGTAAAACTTTAGGATGCATCTACTCTGCAGCATATATAAACAGGAGAGCTTTCCTGCTGGGGCATGGTTGCCTTAGTCTACCTTTGTTTTAAATTACTAAAAAAGATCCCAACTTAAAGCCTTTTATTAATACATGTACATGCAAACAAGAACGTGCCTTTAAGTAACTCACATGGAGAGGTGTGCTGTCACAGCTAATAAAAGACAGTGAGGGCTGCACAGGCTGGGGTCAGGTGTTTTACTGTTGCACAGACTTGCCCTTAATTCTCAAGTGACTGACTGATAACACAGATTATTTCTGTAATCTACTTAAGTATAGTTTAGTAGAAAACCAGAGTTTTCACATCCATGTACTGAAATATTTCATAAATATTTTGCTAGATCTGAACCAAAGAGCAGAGCATCTTGCAAAAGCAATTTCAGTGTTTTGCAGCTCAAGATACTCTGTCAAATCCAGAGAAGGCAAGGAAGTCTCAAAGGTTTACCTGCTTTGACAAGCAGGCACACATCACAGAAAGCAAACACACCAACAAACAAAAGAGTTGTTTCACTTTGCCATTAGCTGCTGGTTTCAGAGAGGAGGCAAAAGGACAGCAGGAGATGAATGAAGCACTGCTGTTCAACCCCTGAATGAGGCAACCCAGCAGCAAACAGGTCACTGTGGCTGTGACTCCATCTCCATCATGGACATTTCCAGCACCATCCTTCTCAAGGACTTACTGCACCTCAGGCACCAACTAAACCTACTTTAAGGCAATTTCCATTATTTCCTTTAGGACTGGAGGAAGGGAACTCAGCTGTTGCAACAACTTTCAAATCTTCTTGCTGCAGAAGATTTCCTTGTGCAGCAGTGGAGAATTCACAGCAGGAGGGTCCCCAAAGGGCCCAGAGCACCAGGTCACCCAGCACTCATCATCACAGCAAGGGGGCTAAACCAAGTGTAGCCCTGGGAAACACTTAATGGCACCAGGCAGGGCCTCTATGGGTCACATGGTCCAATTTAAACACTTGGGAAGTGTGTTTCTTTTTCTTGCTTCTTTTTTATGGATCTGCTGAGAATTACTCTGTGTTTTGGGTACAACAGCACTTTTGCCATAATCAGATATTGCAAAGATATGAGCAATAAAGCAGACATTCAGGTATTACTGTCCCATCAGCTGAGCCTTCACATGATCCCCTCCAATGGCCTGTAATATCTATCAGCACATGGATCTGAAATAATACTTAATTTTCAATCAGGTACTCTGCAGTGAAGATCAGCTCAGAAATGCTGTAGTTGAGCACGTTGAGGAAGAAAATGAAAAAGCAAATTTTGGCTCAACGGCACCATTTAATAGCAGTGAAAGTACTTACCAGGTGGCCTATTAATTGCAAGGTTTCGGAAATGACTGCCTTTGATCATCTCCACTGACAGCCTCCCTGTAGTGGCATTGTATGACAGTCCCACGAGCAGCTCTGGCACCCCTCCATGAGACAGGGACTGTGTTGAGGAAGCGCTATCACTGTGAGAGATTGCTGACAGACTCAGCTGAGAATCTGCACTCTGCAGGGAAAGAGCACTGGGAGAATCATCAGGACGTTCACCACCCCTCCCCCCCCCTCCCCAGTTTATATCTTGTGGCCTTGCTTAGTAAAATGTCTCCTAAGAAATTACAATAACTGAGAATTAATTATGCTGGGGCACCAGAAGAAGCAGAGCGCCACTTTTACAAAAACACATTTCTGAACTTTCTCTTTAAAGATGAGGAACTCTGAGTAAAGTGTTATCACGAGTGTAAATCAAAGCCTCCGAGATAAGCAAACATCCTACTACACTAATACTCTGTACATCTCCTTGATAATGGCTTTTGGATGGAATGCACTTTTCAGTTTGGCAGTTTTTGGCCATGTACTGTGCAATTTCTTACTTTCTTTCCTCGCTACCACAACGCTTTCACTATTCTCCACTTCACCTGGAGTAGGATGTTTTATTCATTTCACGTGCACAACCTCTCTCCGAGCTTTTTGTAGACAATGAATCATGACAGAGCTCATCTACACAAATTGATTGGCATAGCCAGAGCTGGATACAACTGTGATGTGGATGGAAAATTAAGAAGCAGCACAGCCCGTTCCTCTTCACATGACCCACCTCTCCACTTCCATCTGCCTTGTAGAAGAACATTACTAAGCATTTCTGGCAAGATGGAAACAGCACAGTGGAGATCCACAAGCTGGTGTCTAGGGCCAAATGAGGCAGCTTCTGCACTGGCAGTACCAACACAGTGATGCACAAGAACCGCTGACCTTATTGGAATTAAGACTAATTATGCCTTGGTGGTTCCCAGACCAACCTACTGTGTCTGAATGGCACAGCACGTGGTGAGACATGCAGATGTAGCAGATCCACATGATTTTGTGTATGCTAGCTAGCTGAGCTGTTAGTAAAACACAGCTTTGCACGGGGAAGAAATGCCCTGTGCTTCCCCTTACTGATAACTTTTTAAGTGACAGAAGTTCAGATCCGCCAGTCACACACTGACAGCCCTGAATGAAAGACTTCAGGAGCACCATATTCACCAAAAAACAAGCAATTTTATGGACTCCATCCATCCCTCATCAAACTCACACTCAGGTTACTCCGTGGCTCCAAGACCAGTGTCACCTTCACCTCCCCTTCCTGGCTGATGCCGCTCAGGTAGAACAGCTGCTCCCCCATCATCCTCTCCCCAACCATCCTGTGCACGGCGTAGAGGCGGAAGCGAACGGCCTGGCTGCTCAGCTCCCGTGGCTCCAGCTTGCTGAAGGTGATTTTGTCCTGGAACATGGGGATGGGGCCTCTCTGCACACTCGTCTTGCCCCTCTGTTTCTTGCCCGGCATCAGAACCGCGTGCACCTGCCAGGTGTTCACACCACTGCGGTCCTTGTCCGGGATGTCCCTGGCCTCCAGGACAGTGGCTATTAGCTTTTGGCTTGAGGATTTGTAGGTGAAGATGACATCCAGGTCACCACATTTGCAGATGGGCTCGTGGGCACCATGATGAGCTGGCACACTGTTTGCTTCGTTGTGTTCCTGCAAAGAGAAGGAAGAAGTAAAAACTCCACTGGAGTTCATCTGCCTCTATGATTCCAACTCAGTTTAAAAAGAAATTGTTCTCCTCGCTCGTGCCTGCAATTATAGGCAGTTGCTGTGTGAAATATGGATCCCACTGTTTCTGGAAAGGCCAATGATAGTTAATTGCCTGATTTTGTGTAATAGTCCCCATACGCTCTAGTAAGCAACAGCACTTGTTGAAACATTTCCAGCAAAAAGTTTCATCAATATTTAAGCGTTTTGCAGGAGACGGTTAATTTGGCAAACATTCTACATAGAGATAAACTAAACAAAGGGATTTTTAAATTTCATTCATGTCAATATTGAGGCACTAACAAAACAATTTGACCTACTTAACCTGTTACTTTGAACATACACTAGAATTGTTTTTCATGGTGGAATTTTTTTACATTATTAAAATCAAACAATTCAAATATTTTGTTCTGCTAGAAATTAAAAAAAAAAAAGGTACTGTGTTCAATTTGAAGAGGAAATCCCTGTGTCAGGATTTCTTGTGGAATGGAAATCCCATTTCTAGCTGCTAACCATAATTCAATAGTTTTCCTACAGCTAAAGCAATGATAATGGGGAAAAGCAGTCTGATTAAATACATATTGATTCTTTATATCCTTCTAAAATCTCCTATGACAAGCATCTGTTCCTTCTGTTCAGTTTGGGTACTAATATATTCAGAATAAAAATTCAAAATAAACAATCACAACATATGCAGACCAATTCACACACAGTGTTTTACCTACTTTTAAAACAAAAGCCTTCTTGATAAAACAAGATAAAGCCATGGATGCTCACCTTACCTTTTGCTGAGTGGGTGTGTGGGTTTCTGTTCAACAGTGCTTTTTTATCTTAGAGCTAGAATGTGCTTCATATGATAAAGGGGTTGCTATAGTGATCACTGATTTGTATTTAAACACGAGTATACACTGTACTAGGCAAAGATTTTCAGTTAATAGCCAGAAGGTGAATTAAGGCCTGTCACCAGCATCTGAGTCACCCTCCTCCTCAAACATTTATCTTCTTTTCACATTTCAAGTAACACTTCTTTCCAACACAGGAATCTTTTTGTTCAGGGAACAGATGATGGGCCACGGGACGTCTGGTGTTAAGTCCCTTCAGAAGTGTCTGGGGTTGGTGTGTCTCAAGCAGGGCCTCGGATAAACATCAAAATTGTTGTTTACTTCCTGTCAATCTACTTTTGAAGTGCTCGGAATCATCTGCCATGACATGCAAAGCTCCAGATTTTCACATTTTCAGAGGTGTTTAAGGCTTGTGCACATGAACACAAAGTCCAAGTGTGCAGATTAGAGATCTGCTGTTGCATGTCTTGCAGAAGTAGGAGGGAGAACAACACATAAAATTACTTGCTTGGCTACAGAAACACCTTTCTCGATGAACAGCAGGCTGCTAAAAACAAAAATGCAAGGCAGGCCAGGTTGCCTAGAGAGAGCGTGGTGTTAGGAAAATGTTAAGTGCTCCTGTGTAGCAGTCAAGTTATTTCTGTCTGATTGATGAAATAATATTCAATACAGGACGGGATTGTGCTTGACTCATATTTCCCTCCACATTTTCATCCCTCCACACTTTTATCTGTGCATTTGCTGTTGAGGAGATGGAATCAAGGCACATTTAAGGGCAGCTGCTAAGGTGGGGAGACAACCATGCTTGAGGCAAAACTTGGCTTTCATCTACATGTCTGAGCTGGAAAATGTGAACTCCAGTGTATCAGCACAAACCCACAGGAATGAAAATCCTTCCTTCCAGAAAGAAACACTTTCCTGCCCCAGCAGGGCTGAGTATATCACCTTCTGGCAGTGTGTAAGGCAGACTGAAGGTCAGATATCTGCATTTTGACCGAAAAGCCAGAAAATATTTGGATTTCAGGAAAGCTCAAATTGTGCTACTAGAGCTGTGGCCAGATCCACTGCAGAGAAGACTGCATGAACTGGAGGCAAAGAGGGAAAGAGAAATGCCAAATTCCTTGGCAGTAAGCTTTCCATGGGAAACCAAGCTTTGGGGACCTCACAAACTGGCCCTTTCTGAGAGCACTGTGCTATCCAGGACTCACCCCCATGCAGATTTGCCACACACCTACAAATCCTCCTTCTGTGGAAGCCATTGACAGAATTCCCCCCTGCTTTAGGAGCCCAGCTGGGCTACAGGTGTTTTGTGAATGTGTTGGTTATACAGACACTTGAATTGGAATCCAAGGAAAGATCAGGGTTTCGATACTTCATCTGAATTTCTTTCTTTTCCTCTTCCCAGCACAGTTGTTGAGAGGCCAAGCCAAGTATCCTGATTGATACTGTGCATCTAACCAGGTCATTCAGGACAGCCAACATCCACTTCACTAAGTAAAATAAATCCATTTCTGCCAGAGGAACCTGAAAGAGCAGCTAATTATGGACAAGGCTTGAAATGGTACTTGTGGTTCCACTGCAGGGGCATAAAATTACCATTTCTGTCTCTAAAGAGAGGTCCTTTGAGTGGAGCATAATAACACTTGGACATTTCTGGCATGTCAGAACACTTAGTTCCTGCAATAAAAAGTCTTTCATTAATCCACACAATACCTTTGAATGAGAAGCTGCTTGTAAGAGATAAACTGTGTCTTGGGCATTTCTGCTCCAGTATGCTGGAACCCTTCTTTGCATTTTTAAAATGTAGACACCAGGAGTAAAATGAGCCATGCATTCCAAAGAAATACAAGAGGACACTGGAGACACTGCAGCACACGTGAACCGTGGCAAAGCACATCAAACATGGAGAAACAAGCCTCAGATGGGCAGACAAAGAGTGTGTGTCAGAAACACAACAAAGAAAGGGCAGGGCTGCTGTGTAGTGCTTTGTGGGACTGGATTGTGCACAAAACCAAAATGCTGCTCCAAACACCCTTTAGGGCTGGAGCATCTGCACCAAGGAGCTGCCTTCCAGCTTTGAACTGCCTGCAGGCAGCCTGCTCCAAGGATAGGGACCTTCCCTCAAAGCCTTGCTGCTCAGAGCCTGTTGGAGGTATGGATTTCCACAGCTCTCTTTTAACTCAGGCAGAAGGTATGACCTTTGTGCTGTTCTTTTAATATGTCTGATGCAAGCTGATATTTTTCCAGAAATTTAATCCTGCGGTAAGATAATGAAAATCAACACATCATGCAGAGAGATTAGGAGAGAAAAGGGGGACGCAAAGTCATCAAGTGTTTATAATGCCTTAAAATCGGAAATGTTTCCTTGAGGATTCAAAATAAAAGTGCAGAACTAAAGGAAAGCAGACTCAGGTTCTCTCCTTCCTTAAAAATTTGTCTGGTATCAATGGGGACAAGATTACGGTCACTTGGCCAGGTCACAGGCCACCCCCACCAGCTACTTCCAGATTTTCAGATTATTCCCATTGCCTAAGTAATAGAAACTACCTGGAAAAAGACACAGATCTGACCCAGTGACCATGTACCATGTCCTGGGACACACACCCTGCACGTGCAGCCAGTGACCAAGCCCTGGGCCACCACAGAGAGCTCCCTGCTAGATGCCAGTAAATGCTGCTGGGTAGCTAAAGTTCCAAATTCAGTTCAGAGACTGCAGTCAGAAATCAAGCAATGAAAGTGTTTCTGTGAATTAGTGTTAGTAGCAAGAGATAAAATACCAGGAAAAGGGGAAACACAAAGGAAGAGGTGTATGCTCATGCACACAAGCACATAGAAGTACCATTATCTTGTGCTATGCTGATCAATTTTTCACTTCATTTCTCCTCTAACCTTTTTTGGCCCCCAATAGCTTTCAAAAGCTTTCACTGTGTGTAATAAATGACAATTCACCATACCTCAGGGCTCCAGGCTGATGAGCTGTCAGTAGCATCATTTACTTCCAATCCCTGGTTGGCAAATGCTGTCTCCATTTCCAGACATGCTTCCCTGTGTGACTGGCTGACACCATCCCCAATTCTGGGCTCCTTCCTGAGCCCTTTGTGCTGCCCAGGGCCCCTGCTCCTGGTTGTTGTTCTTGAATCAACAGATACATGGTCATCTTCATGACAGGAGAGGTTGTCTTGGTAACTCAGTTGGCTTAGTCCATCCAGATCTAACAATTTTCAGCAAGAAAATAATTTCAGAGGTATTAGAACAAATTCCTCCCCCTTCCAAAATGTGCCTTTCTCTCCTTTCTTTTATTTTTTTTTTTAACTCTCCCTAATCCTGAGTGCTTACAATAGACAATTTCTGTTTCCTGCAGCACTGAACCTATAAAATAACCAGTCCTGTTTAAATCAGCATTTGGTGGAGGGGACATGGCAGTTTCTCACCCCATCCTGAACTGAGAAATCTGTTGCCTTTACCTGAAGAAGTTATCCACAAAATGCAAGTATCAGTGGAATGTCTGGGATATTCAAGTACAGCCCCACAGCAATCTCTTCTATGAAAACACAAATCAAACTACAGAAAAGCACAGCAGAGGCCTGATGAACAGGTATCACAATTTCCTCCTGTGCAGAAGGAGGAGGAGGAGATGACAGGAGTTAGCATTGTCCTCAAGATCATGGTGCTGGTGAGGAAAGCAGCTTCACAGACATGACAGAGGGCCAGCATTACCCTCTTACCCATCCCTGAGAACTTAGGTGAGCATGACCAGCTCCAAAAACCAACTAGGAATCTCTAAATCCCATGCTTGGGCTGAATTTTCCTCCCAAGGACAACTGAGGGGAGATGTGTTACCCAATTTCCTAACTGCTTTTATTAGTTTTAATTCATCTTGTCCTACACACACGTACTCCATGGGCTAGAGCAAGCTTCATTAAAGAGAATAAAATAATCCTCTCTACTTCACACCACAGATTTCTCTTCTATACCACTGAAATCTCTGCTATGGACACAGGGCTCTTTTCTCTACTTGAAAGCACCAGTGAGAGCTCTCTGGATGGAGCAGCACTGATAATTACATGTCCAGGGACACAGATGAAAATCTCATCATGATTTGGCCTTGGATGTGTTCTGCAAGCATTTTCAGAAGAAAACCAGGGACATTCCTCTTTCTAATGCACCTCATGATGAGCCTTGCGTCAGGAACACGGAAAGACAAATTCTACCTCTATCTCTTTCAAATAAGAAAAAGCAGTCACAGTGAAAGAATGAGTTGTGCTTCCAGACAGCTGATGACAGCACTGAAAACCTAACAATTTCCTTTGCAAACAGAGCTGTTTGGGGTTTAAAGGTTTCACAGAAGGAGGTGAGGTTGGAAGGGATCTCTGGAGGTCATCTTGTCCACTCCCCTGTTCAAGAAGGGCCACATCTTTGTTCCTACAAAGGTCACCAGTAAAAAACAATCAACTTTTTCAAATTTGGTCTCAAATTCAAATTTTAAAAGGTAGTATTAATTACTGTGTTTAATAGAAAACTATTGGTTTGCTTTTGTTAAATGAATCAAGGTTTTTATTCCCTGTGTGATAAACGAGATCGAGAATCTGGTGGCAACGGACAGGGAGGAGGCTGAGGTGCCCAACAACTTCTTTTGTCTCAGTTTCCACTGTCAGCTGCTTGTCTCACGTCTCTCAAGTCCATGAATCTCCAGTCAGGGACTGGAGGAATGATGCCCCACCCATCTTAGGAGAAGATCAGGTTTGAGACCCTCTGAGGGACTTGAACATCCACAAATCCATGACAAGAGATGAGATGCATTCCAGGATCTTGAGGGAACTGACTCATGCAGGAGAGACATGGATCTGTTAGAGCAAGTCCAAAACAGGGCCATGAAAATTGTCTGAGGGCTGAAACACCTTTTGCATGGAGACAGGCTGAGACTTGGGGTTGCTCATCCTGGAGGACAGAAGTTGTCAGGAAAACCTTATTGCTGCTTTTCAGTATGTGAAGAGGGATTACAAGAAAGATGGAAAGACACTTTTTGCCAAGGCCTGTAGTGACAGGACAAGGGTAATGTTCTAAACTGAAACAGGTGAATTTAAATTGGATATAAGGAAGAAACTCTTTACTATGAGGTGGTGAGACCACTGGCACAGGCTGATCAGAGGAGCTGTGGGTACCCCAGCTTTGGATATTGTTCAAGGCCAGGCTGGATGGGGCTCTGAATAACTTGATCAAGGTAGAGGGATTGGACTAGATAAATTTCAAAAGTCCCTTCTATGAGCCATTCTATGATCCTCTATACATCCCTCTGTCTTAGAACAAAAAGCCCAAATCTTTCTGAGTAGAAGAAATTCTATGTTTGGCCTTAGCAGCAAATATGCTGTTTCTGATGCTTATCTGCTCCACACACACACAAAAGTCCAATGAGAGGAGTGGGGATTACACTCAGGAAACATTTTCTGCAGGTGAACAGTAGTCCTTGTTCCTGTCCTTGGCTGCTCTTCCAATTTAAGAACTCAGAAATTAGGAGAATAACTTTATCCTCTCTCTTCAACTATGAACGACCTCCACTCTCCCTCCCAGTAAAATGCTTCAAGCACAGACACTTCAACCAAGAAGTCTGAGAGCATCTCACAGCTTCGTAATTATGGTCCTCTTCCTCATGGGAGATGGTCCTTCAGGAGCAAGGAGGGATCCAAATTAATCTCTCTCAAATTTCAGGTGAGTGCTCTTCTCACTCCCTTCTGAAATGCAAAACCCATCTCTTCTCCTCCTCCTCATCCTCCCACCTGGCAGATCTAGTTCTGAACTGAGAGCCCTCATTGCCTCAACCCTGCCCTGAGTGGAAAGTCTTGAGTGAGGGTAAAAAGTAATTTATTTTTTTTTGCCATTACTCCCCTTCTTCTCTACAAACTCAGAAAACAAAAAGAATTCAACATAAGAACATAAGCAAGAAATAAAATAACAGAAATTCCACGCATTTACTGAGACTGAATGGATACAGGCACTCCTCAAGGCATTTAATTAGCAAGCCAATGTCTAATACACATTTAAACAGTGGGTCATCCATCAAAGCACACACCACACAGCAGGCTTTCAGAATAAAATGCTTCTGTAGTAAGAAATTATCCTCACACAATTGTCTTGTGGGTTTGACTCCTGCTGGGATAATATCTAGATCAATAATAGAGGAATTTTCAAAAACTACATTAAAGCTGTAAAAGTCTACCCGTAACAGGAGAACTCCAGAAATATATTAATAGAGCAAGCCATCTCCCTGAGACTCAGGCACAAAATGAATGTGTTAGGAAAGCAAATGTAGTATTCACGGGAAGTAAAGAAAAAGGTGATTCACCCAAACCAATCAGTGAAACAGTCTGGCTTTTTCTTTAAATTTAAAGCAGTTTGGTAAGAGATAATCACGTATAAATACCAGTATTAGACGATCATTACAGGTAATAGATCAACTATACAGACTAGAACAACTACAACTCTCCAATTACATCCGTTCCAACGTTATATTCACAAAATAAATGTTGGAAACAAAAGTTCCTCCTGTAAAGGGAAAGGTCAGAGCAGTAAAATGCCTGTAATTTACCTGAGAGATCTTTAAGGAAGAAAATGTCAGCTGTCTTATGAATACCTGACATGAATAAACAGCACAGCACCAGGGACAGAGGTTGAGACAGCATTATCTGAACTTTAATTAGCCAAGAGTCCCTGCAGAGCAATAGCAGACAATTCTAAGATTAAGGGCAGATTGTACTGTACAATGAAAAAGTGTGATTTTTCTTGAGAATCCTGTCTCCCAAATTTTCCCTTTCAGGTCACATATTCACAATCCAGGAAGGAGGCAAGTGGGGTACTGGGTAGCAGAAATCACCAATAAATCAGAAAAGTCTGTGTTCAGGGTTGGAGAACTGGCTGTGAAAAAACTGTCAGATGAAAGGAGGAGCATGATCTCCCAATAGAGCCCTAACAGGAACTGGGGTATAGAAACATCTCTCCAAAGTTACAAGGAATGCTTGGCACATCAAACACTGAAAATCAGGCTGGAAAAATATTGTGCAGTCCCTCCTCACACCGGCAGGCAAATGTTCTGGCTAATTTACAGTAGCTTTCTTTTTTTTCAATGACACACAATCTCTCAATTCTATGAATCATTATATTGTGCCAAAGAAATGTCCTGAGAGGTCTCATCATTTCCTAAAACCCACTGCCAGAGTTAAAAGATGGGGACTGGTAGATCTTGCTAAATTAACACCACATAGTTCATTAACCAGGAAGAAACACAGATGAAGAATTTATGTGTGCCTGTTACCAGTGCTGAACAAGGCTGGGTTTGCTATGTGAACTCTAAGGAATCACTGTGCTTCTATTAAAAACAAAAACACAAAAAAACCAAAACAAAACAAAAAAACCCCATAAAATAAAAAAAAAGTATTTTCTTTGAAAGAAATTAGATCCCTTCTTTAAACAGTATATAAACTCATGATGAAAGTTAAGAATCTGTTTAAATATAGTCCAGAGGAAGAAACTATTTCAGCATGGACCTAGGTACCTCTGGACTTGAAATCCTCCTAGCTGCTAGCAGTGATTTTTTTTCAAACCCCTCTTCCCGTAAGACAGCAGAGCTATGGCTTAGTGGGCCTGAGGTATATTTGCCCTCACACAGCAGCAATTCTCTTTTCTGTCCCCTGCTACAGCCTCAGTTCCTAACTACTCTGTAGTACCCCTGCACCCCTTGCACTGAGACAAACCCAAAGGGAGACCAAGCAGTGCTCCTGCCCCTGGTTATTTTGTGATTAGCCACCAAAAGAGTGCTAAAAAAACTTCCTAGAAGAGCCTCAAAGGAGCAGAATCGTTATCTAATTACAATAAATCTAAACAAAAATGGCTTGTAAATTTTAGGGGTTAAAGAGAAAAAGGATCTTAAATTTCAAGTGACATTATGAAGTCAGGCCAAGATTGTTTAATTTACCACATGCTGGGTAATAGCCTGAGAAGGCTCCATGTTTCCAGAACTAAAATAGGCTCTTTATTAACAGGGTGATTTGCAGAGAGGCTGTGGGCAGAGCTGGCATTTGAGCCCGTTCAACTCCCCAGAGCATCCTCCAAACACTTCCTCCATGCTGTGTGCACTCCAGGATCTAGTCAGGTTACTACAAAGACTTTTTAATAGGTGAAAAGTTAAAGCTAAATGAGTCCAAAGTGCAGACTGTCACAACAGTGAAAACAGAAACTGAGGGTCAAGGGAACTCTCCTGCAAGAACACGATGTGAGAAGATTCTGCCGTGTGCCAAGTCTGAGTGGGAGAGAAAAGTTATTCAGGGCTCTCCAAGATGCTCAGCTTTGCTCTGTGCCTGAGTTTGCTATAGATTTCAGATTATGTAAGAAATGAAAACTACCAGCAATATGTGAAAAAGGTCTGTTAAGAGTACACAAGGAGAAGTCTCAGGCAAAGTCTGGACGTGTCATGATCCCAGTCTGGACGCAGCACTTCCTAAAGGTCCTTCATCCTTCCCACCCAGAGGATCTGCTCAGCTGGAACAGTGTGTGATACACCCTTGGGGCACAGTGATGGCTTTACATCCACAAATCTTTATGTTTTCTGATCGTGGCACCAGCTAGGTACCTCTGAGAGTAAAAGTAAGAGCAACTCTGCACCATGTTGTACCAGAAGAGCTAGATGGAGAGACATACCTTCAAATTATCTAATTGGAGGGTGCATTAAATTCAAGCAATTATATTTCAAAATTAAAACATTCTTTTGAACTAAAAACAAAGTGCACTTTTATGGGTCTCCCCTCTAATGAACTTCTCCAGATTTTAGAATGTTCAGGCCAATTTTCTAAATAGCTGTGTTTTTAAATGCATTTCATCTCTGTTTGTATAAAAGAGTCATTACATTAGTCCACGGAAGAACATAAAATTCTTCCCTTCTGTGCCATAAATTTTTAGTTTCTGTCATTGCCTGACATTTGGCATATGCGCTGGCAAATGATGCAGCATAATTCATTTAATGTGCACCTTGTGTTTGGGAAGTTGTTACAAAAGGAGACATTGAGCTTCTGCTAAAAGGCTTGCTAAAGAGATGACATATATGGCACAGATAAAAAATAATTACAACCTAGTCCTGCAGTCTTTACTCTGGAAGAATTTCCAATGAAAAATCCATGAGAATCGCTGTGGGTTAAGGAAACAGAATTCAGAATAAAATATGCAATTAATGGGAAGATCTTAATGGACTTCAGCAACTCTTGGACCTGGACACTTCCCTCTAAGTATTTTAGCTGCAGGTAAAATTTCCTGATATCAGGAAATCAAGTTTAGTAAGAGTGAATAGAAGAACTAGGACTTGTCCGCAGCAAAAGAACCTCACTCTGTTGAGGCTACAGATCTCAGACTCCAGCTTCTTTAACCTTTTTCCATGCAAGCAGCACCTCTGCAGCCAGACACCTCTGTGCTGTGCTCCTTGTGGCTGGAGGGCAAGTGCCTGAATTTGGGTCTACACTCCTACATCTACTTTTTATTCAGATACTTCTGATCAAAACCTGTGTGACCATGACACAGAGGTCTCAAACTGCCCAATCATGTCATGGTTATTCCCTGAAGATGCTGCCTATTCATCCTCCTCCCCATATCTGTTCACTGGGAGAAAAACAGAACTCAGGCTTTAGACAGCCTGCTGCTCCTGCCCAAGAAGTCAGAGCACTCTTCTGACCCTCAGGTGCACCCTATAGGGAGAAAAAGTGACCAAGGATTTAGGGAGGACTGGGGCATGAACATGAGAATCACCTGCTTCTTCAAACCTCTGGAAAGCTTGGTGACATCATACTGTATCAGCAACGTTTACGTATTATTAGACCCGGCTCAACTCTGCACGTTAACCTATTTTATTTTTAAATGAAGATATTTAACAGAGCAAAACACAAAGTCACAACACACAGAAGAACCTTGTAAAATCATTTGCATGTGCTAAGATGAAGTAGTAAACAAAGGACTTGAAAACATTTTCCCTACTTCCATTCCCCTGCAGCCCCTGCTAAGGTGGGGAGAGAACTTCTTTTGTGCAAAAAAAGCAGCTCAAACGTAACCTGCTCAGGGTAGCACCACGAACACAAAATATGGCAGGTGGGTAACAGGCACTGCTGGCTCCATCTGCCAGCAGCAGACAGCTCTGGAGACCAATGTAAATTATAACCTTTAAAAGTGGAGATACCTGAGCATGTCCCCATGCTGCCCTTGCCCTCCTGCTGCCACCACGTGCATGGGGGATGGCTGTACCCTCATCAGTGCTGAGCACCCCCCAGGTGGGGGAAGGAGGGCTCAGGACATGCTACATGTTCTTGGCCTGGCTTGGTCAGGATGGAAACACAGAGACTTTTTGCTGATGTCCCTGCCAGCAGCACCAGGGGAGCACAGCAGGATGTTGGGAGCAGTGGGACAGCAGCAGCCACTGCGCAGTCACAGGTTTGGGTGTGAACAGCCCAGCTGTGAGTGTGGTGGGGCCACTGCTCGTTCTGCAGCATGAAGGGCACGATTTGGTTGCCAAGACTCACTTTGATAATCTCCATGGCAAACCCCAGCAGCTGAGCAAACGGGTGGAGAGGGAGGCTCTCCCATTTTGGGAGAGAAAGCACCTTCCTCCTCCTAAAACCTAACATCGGCCTCAAGTGAGGAAACTGGGATCTGCTTTTACACACTCTGCTAGGTTTATTAAAAATCTGCAGTATAAACTTAATGGCAAGTGCTATCACAGCTCCATAAACCTGCCTGCTGCTGCACAGGAGGCAGCACTGCTCTCCCAGGACAGAGCACCAACTCCATCTGATCCCAGCAGAAGCCAACTCCTTTCATGCCACCACACTGGCAGGTTTGACCCTCTGGCCTGGTGTGCCACAGTTTGACAACAAGCCTGCTCTTCCTGCTGGAAAACTGCTCTCAACTGGAGGAAAAAAGCTGTGTTCCTACTCTGATAAAAGTGAAAAATTTTTAAACGTTAGTTTGTAAACGGTCGGTGACGAGCTGTCGTAAAATTTGATTACTTTTATGTAAGATATTAAAAATAACCTTCTTTGAAATTTTCTTAGATAAAAATTATTTCAAGTTGTAACAACCCCATGGCCTAAATGTGATCTAGTCAAATAATCAAAACACATAAAAATAAACATTCCTTTTCAGCCTAATACCTGCATTTGTACCTGCAGCTCATGTAAGCTCTAAAAAATGTATCTAATTGCTCAGCAAATGCTATAAAATTCTATTAATATGTGTATATCTTTTGGGTGATTAAGATAAAAATTAAAAATTGTCCCAGTTTAACCAAAAAAGTCCACATTTCACTCAAACAACTTCCTAAAAACCCTGCGTAAAATAATATCTTTAGTAATTAAACCACACCTTTCACCATTTTCTCAAACAGGTGTAACTTTAAAATCCTGGTTCCATGGGCGTGAGGCTGTAAACTTAGATGAATGTGCCTTAACATAATGTGAGATTCTGATTATTACAAGAAATTTTGCAAAGGCCATGTGGATGCAGGGCTCCTGGACAGCTCCTGTCAGGGCACTGACCCACCTGCAGCCCCCTACAAAACCTTTTGCTAAGGGAGGAGGAGAAGGGTGCGGGGATGGAGGAGAGGAGCTTGGCGTGGTGTGATATATTATTGGCTGCTTGACTTTGATTTCAACTTCCCCAATCCCCAAGGCAGGAGTGCATCACTCGTTGTGACAGTGGCTGCTATTCCTCAGAAACATTTGGAAGCACACAGGCTAATTAAACGCTGGCACTGGGGAATCTGCAGCAAACGCCTGATGCTCCCGCTGCTGAATCGCTGCCTGAGCAGCGACAGCTCCCTGTCAACTTAATATCTCTGTATTAATAACAGTAACTTAACCCAGGGGAGAGGAAAACGATCACCATTCAAACACACAAGTGGCCTGATTAGCAAAGGACAAGGGGGAAGAATTTTCTACATCACCATGGAAACTTAAATAAAGGGCCCGTAATTACAATCTAAATTCTGGAAAGATAATGAATACATCTTGAGATCTGCAGATGTTGTGTAGCATATACATATTTCTAGCAACTTCAACTCAATTACTTCTATGCAGCATCTGTTTTACAAATCAACTTCCCACTGCTCATAACGAGGCATGTGGGATTTTTAATTTTTCTTTCCCAGAGGAGACAGTGAGGGAAGGAGAAGGGTGACCTCTTTTTTCTGGCAAGGTATTTCAAACTACCACTATTTATTTAGAAATTTCAAACACCCAGTCAGTTACAAAGTTAGCTTACAGGCATCCAAATACACCAAGCTAAAATGCATGAAATAAATAATTCAAGAATTCTCTGCAGTGTTACCAAGTAGAAAGAATAACTTATCATTTGCTCCAAGCTTACCCAAGAAAAAAAATTACCAAATAAAATACATCACGTAGGTGTGAAATAGAGAGGTACTGCATACATCCTGTCTGCCTGTGTGTTAAAAAACAACAACAAACAAGAGTAATTTTGTCTGAACAATGGAAACATTCCAAATGCCAAATTTCTGGTTTTCCTATACATTTAATGCTGCCTTTGTGCGTCCACTTTCGTCTTAGAGATTTTGATTCTGCTCTACGGAAGTCAGTGAGAGTTTCAATGGGAACATCACCAAGCCCTGAAGGAAGCAGCAGTACACAAAAAAATGCATTTGAGCACATAACAAGACAATATCAGTACATCTATGCATAATGCATACACTCAGAGCATCCCAGGAGCGCTCGCTGCCGTGTTCTTTGCTTTTACAGAAGCAGTCACACAGGCCTGGCCTTAAAATTTTCATGATCAGGATGAGAGAGAGGAACAGTGATCTGCAACAGCTCCTACATCAGCAAAACCCAGAACTGTGCAGACAGAAAAGCTTTTCTTTTTCTTTGGAAAACTGGAAAGGTCTGTGGCAAACAAGGGACTTGTTAAAACTTCTCAGAAAAAGGGGGAACATTTTGTACAGGGAACAAGCAGCAACACACATGGAGTTGCTCCTATCAATTCCTAGGTGGCTACAGCTCTGTAGTGGTTTTCAGTCTGGAGCCTTCTTCCTGCTCTTGCTGTCAGCCACTTGAGCTGGGAATTCAGGCTGATGCACAAACCTCCCTGATTTAGGCTTGACTAAGGAGGAGGGCACCCAATCCAAGCAGTTCCCTTAGATCTCAAATGTGTTAAAAAATGCTGTTGTAAACCCAAGCTTCTACACACTGACAGGACACCCCTGACTAACACCCACTGGTCATTTACTGCTGAGGAGGATTTCTCCTTGCACCACCCCTATGTGTTTTCAGCCCTTCCTGCCAGGTCTAACAGCCAGGGAATATTTGGTGTCCAGTGCTAAAGCTGAGGTTTGCCCCTCTCTGCAGAGTGTCAACAGACAGTGCCCTGCTTTTGCCTCTCCATCTGTCCTCACCCCATGACCAAACCAACTAGGAAGCTCCCCAAGGTGAGTTTATTTGGGTGTTTGCATGTGATACTGGTGGAGAGAATCACAAATTGGAAGCCTTTGTAGCAGGGGATATTTACAACAAAAATAATTTTTAAGAAAAGAGAACAAAACAGCAAAAAAGAGAGTAATCAGAAAAAAAGATATTTTTTGGCTCTAACCATCTCTACAGTGAAACAACACAGCACTACACCCCAATTCTGCACACAGCTGTGCAAAGAAATAGAGGACTGCCCACAGAAAACAGCATGAAAACCAGCATATTTCCCTGTTATTTCCTTTCTACTCCCAAAATCGGATTTTAAAAATAGGAACATGGGATTCCATGTCAAACTGGCTCTCACTGTGCTGCCTAAGGTTCTTCCATAGCTGTAGGAAATGGCAGCCAAGAGGCTGAATCACAATCATCCCTGATTTTTCCAATCACCTACTTTACATCTTACATGTGGAGCAAATACGAGTCAGGCTTCATTTATTCTACTGGGTTCTATTAGCACAGGCCCAGGATTTGTGCAGAAGTGGAAGAAAAAAAAAGAGATTACACACTGTAGGAGACACTGCTAAGCCAGGAAATCCCCTGGTGTGGATGCAGTTACGTCCACGAGCCAGCCTGCACCTCCCTGATAGCTCAGGTTGGGTTGAGTGCAGGAAACATGCAGCTGCAGAGGCAGAAAAGCACCTTCTGTCAGCAGATGTCGTGTTACACTGGGGACACTGCAGGGCACAGGTGGAGCTGAGTGTGCTCTGGGCTGGAAATGCTCATGGCCTCAGAAACTAAACAAACTGCTGGATGCCACTGGCTGGTGAAGTAGAAAGCACTGTCCCTTCCTTCCAACAAAAAAAGAACTTTCCCCTCACCAGTATTATTTTTATAACCATTTTCCTGGTTGTTTTCATACCACAATGGGTGAATTCCTTCAGGTTACCCATCCATCATTTATTCTGTTTGTTTGTTTGGCTTGGATATGAACTTCCTCTAGTGCAAGGGAGTCAGCTCCTAAACTTCCTCCAGTATGTGTAAGGAGGTTTCTTTGGATTGGGACTCGTTGCTTTCAGCTGGCAGAAATCAAACTGGCCAAGGAAACATCCACAAAACTCAGGTCACTGACTTTGCTCCTCTTTAAAGAAGTTTCACCACTCCACACAAGACCCGGTGTATGCACACACCATTGACAGCACCCAACCACCAGCCTCACACCCACAAGCCTTTGTTTGTTGATCAACAGTGTGGAAATGAACTCCCTCGAAAAGATATTTGTTTGGATTCCATACAGAAAACAACTGCACTGCAACAAGGCAGATATTTATTTTCCCACTGATTTTTCTAATTGAAACTTTGTTTGCTGCCAGAGGGTTGATTCACCACAGTCCCCCTTTGGTGTAACACCACAGCACTGCTGGGAAAATCACCAGCTTTGGGAGCAGCAGTGCGTGGGGATGTGGTGCAGCAAGGCTCACATGCCTTCAGGACCGAAGCTGTCACCAAAAGGGACAACCCTGTCCTCCTGCCCCTCCCCTCTTCCCTTTGCTTTGGTTTTAGCCATCACATGGCCAACTCACCTGGTTCAAAAGGAACAGGGAAGGGGCTGCTGGCCCTTGTTTGAAGCAAGAGGCTGGGCTGAGTCACCACACAGTGGCTTGCTCGTGAGGCCAGGCATGGGAAGCAGCTCAGCTGTGTGACAGGGGAGGGATGCTGTATCTCAGCTGCAGCTTTACATCAACAAGCCACAATTGCAACACTCAGGCCCAAGGGGTTTGTAGCTACATTATTTATGGCAGTAAGTCTAACCCCCAAACTGACCTTGAGACACAGAACTCCAGCAAACCACAGGGCTCACATTAATCCAAATTCAGAGCTTTCTCTCCAGCACCAGCAGTCTCATTATTTGCTAGAAAACACTCCCACAACAATTATGCTGTATAGACTGTACAGGTTTGAATCCCTGTCAGCCTGAAGAGGTAAATTCCTCCAAACACCCAGCTTGTGGGGGCAAGTCCTCATGAGTCCCTCCAGGGATGCTTCATCTCACAGAGGTACTGAGTTCTTGAGTCAGAGAGGTACCTGCCTGGACATGAGGGAACTTTTAGGTGGTGCAATGATGCCATGAGAGCATCAGCTATTTTCATGGTCACAGGAAGGGATTTTGACAGATTTTGCTATGGACTGATGTAAGATTCAACCCAAGCCATTCTTGTTGGTCTGCAAACATGTACTGATGAAGTGTCCCTAAGTCCATCTGTGGAAGCTGCATGAGAATCACAAACAGCATCTGTGCAGGTACAGCCCAACCACACCTTCCTCATCACCTGCAAGATCCCCAAAGGCCAACAGTGACATTCCCTGTCTTTAAAACTACACAGTTCTACCTCCATGACTGTAATCCCCATATTTGCTTTCACTGCAGAAAATTATTTTCCTCTTGGTTACTAAAACTGCTTGAGGAGTCTATGAGGCCACTCAAAATGATGGCTGCTGCCACCAGGTCATTACAACAGCCAAAAATTTCCTGGGCACAAGGAAGTCATATCCACACCCCTGTCTGGCAAAGGGCGAAGATCAACACCAGCTCACTTTTTGGCAGAGTGATCCCATCTTATATAAGCCTGCATTAGTGGGGTTTGTGCTGTTAAGCATTGCTAGGAGGGAACAGGGATGGATTACCTGTGCTCCCACCAAGCTCCTGCAGGCCAAGCTAGCAACAACTGGAACAGAAAAGAAAAACCACACACNAAAAAAAAAAAAGAAGAGAAACAGTACTACTGCTTGTGTCAGCACACAGAAATACTATGTTCCAGCTCTGCACAGAGTGCTGCTAGTATTGCCTGCACGTAACCTCCACCACAACACAATGAGATCATTCACACCTGCCTCGCCTGTAGTAGGAGAGGGAAGGTGAGGAGGCAGGGTTTCTAGGAGAAAGGCAGCATTTCCCAGATGCTGCCAAGATGCTGTTTATTGGTAAATGAAGTCTCCTGAGTCCTAAACAACCTTCCCAGAGGAAGATAGAGTCGCAACTGCCATATGGAGAGTGGGAAGAGGATGTCACTTAGCAAAATGGATCAGAAAATACATGCACAAACACACACGCTCACACACAATTTGTTCTGTAACTGCACTGAATGGCAAAAACCATTTCATCCTCTCAAATAAATCCTTCTCTATACAGCTTATGCAACCTTCTAGATGACAAGAGCAGATGACAAGTACTCCTGAACAGAGCCTCCTTCCCCATGCCCCCAGGGAGATGGGCATGAGGAAGTTCTGCCCACCAGACAAGGAACTTGGTGAAAACCCAAACCCCTGATCTGCTGTGGGCTGACAAAGACACTGCGTCTAAAATCACTGACTGAGGATGAACAGCAATGCTGACAGGCCCAAGACAGAGCTGGCAATGGTACCACCTTTGAGAAATTGTGCTTTGAACCACTGTTTGGCTTCACTTCCCCAGCTGACATGCCACAATCCACCCTCCTTCTGGAGCTGTTGTGTTGTCTCATCCCCACTCACGTGTGACATCCTGCACAAAGATCCCTCATAATTTGAAGAGACAGAATTGTAAAGGAGTACTCTAAATACAAGTAGGAGCATTGCACCAACTTCTCAAGGACAAAAGTCTGTGCACAAACACTTTGAGTGGTTCTAAATTTCCCAGAGAGAAAGCATTCAATGCAAACTCACATCTGCACTTCACTTCAGAAAGCCACAGGCTTGTATCACATTCTTAGAGACCAGATGCACCTCCCCAGTCACGTTTGTGCTTCGTCCCACTCGAGCTGCCAGGAGTATTTTCTCTGAAGTGTCCACTGTCTGCCTTTGCTTTCATCCCCTTAGTCTTCATGGTGGTATTGATTCAGTGTAGCCTCCTTAAATGTCCTCCTTGGAGTACAGGCACTGATTTTTATAGAGTTACATTCTGGCTAGAACACTGGCTGGCTCCATACCCAGACAGGTGATAAAATTCATAAACACTTCACTTCTCAATGTGGAGACTGGCCATCTATCTATTTTAGTCTCAAGTTGGAGCAGAAATTTAATTTATCCACAATCAACATCTTTTTCTTATGGGTATATTTTGCTACATGGGTTTATAGGACCTAATGAAAACCTCAGGATTTCCTGCCCCTATGAAGAGTCATTTACTGAGGTCAGGAGTATTCACACAGAGCAGAAAGAATAATTTCCTTTACTACAGAAATTACTGGCAAAAATCAATGACCCCTGTTAAGCTGGAGGCCAAGGTAAGTAAATGCAATAGTGCTTTCTAGATTTAAAAACTCCCAAAGCCTCAGAGCTGTGCTTCCCCTCACACACGTGCTGAGGGAAACTCACCAGCCATCTAGACAGGGGTGTCACACTTCCTAGCATTCCAAGGCCACAAAAAGTATTTTAGTGCAACTGAAATGCAGCCTTCAGCTGGCACAAAGGTTTTCCAGTTGATGGAAGAGAAAAAATCTCTAAGGACTTCTTGCAGTGGAAGTGCTGTGGTCACTTATCCATTAGCCCAGTGCTGTGAGCAGTGTCAGGCAGCCTGGGAGGCTCCACCACACCACTCACCTGTGCAAAAATAGTCCAGCTCTCACCCAGAAGGCTCAGCCCTGCTGCTGTGTCTGTCCCTGTGCCTTTTCAGGGAGGTGTCTGGTGAGACTGAGAACTTAATGGTCACTTTGGCTTTTTGCTTGCAAAGGGCAACAGCCCCGAGGGAGAAGTGGGCTAAACCCTTGCTTTCACTGCACAGTCATTGCTGTTCTTCACTTTTTTCATTATTGCTGGGTTTTTCCCCTTTAGATTCATGCTGGGAAGCAGAAGGACTGGCCACCTCTACCCTTCTACTTGCAGTGCACTACTTTCAGATGTGGTTTCTTGCTCCACTGTTTGTTGTTTGGATTTCTTTCCAATTCTTAAGCCAACTGTGCAATGATGGATCTGGCAGCCACGCTCTTGCCAGCCACCCCCAGTCAGCTGAGCAGCAGCATCTCAGCCGTGGGGGGATGCAAAGGCTGCTCTGCCCCTGCTCTGCCTGTCAGACAGCTTCTCTGTCACAAGCACAGTTAAACAATGAGGTTAAACAATGGACAAGGGTCTGACAGAGCAAGTTCATGTTTCTGCAAAATTCACAACTACAAGGTTTGCCACTGGTGGCAGCAATCTGCATACACAGAAGACTCTGCCTTGCCATCGTTAACTTCTTAAGCCAAACACCTGGCACTGCAACATTTCCTGCTGAGCTACCTGCTCAGTATTAAACTGTGGATCAAAAGCATACAAAGTAAAAAAAAAAACCCAAAAACCAAAACCAACTTTTCCTTGCATTTGTTTGAAAACTTGCTACAACTTTACTATTACTGCCATCATTTAATTACAGAGCAGCACTGGGCAGCAGCCAAACCTGCACCACGTGATTAACCTGCTTCATGGTGTCTGATGAACATTTGACTTAAAAACTCAAGAATTTCATTGCTCAAACAATTTATTAGATCCCTAAGCCTAAAATAGGTTTTCAGTAATATGTGTGCTGCTTCAGAGCCTAAGAAAATCTACTCTGGGACCAGGAAACATTTCCTAAGAGGCAAAAATGGGATCAAAAACATATTTGATAAAAAAGAGAAGGAGTAATGATGGTTTTTAACTACAGTGTTATTTTATTTCATCTCAGAAGCATGCTGTCAGTTTAAGAGGAGAGAACATCTATTGGATTTTGTTTTGCATCCCTTTTAAAACAAAATTGTTCTCACCTAGGGTTACAGGGCTTCTTCCCCCTAAACCAAATAAACTATATATTGGAATGACCTTGTAACAGGTTTCTGTGGCTCTTTAATCACCAGTGGCTGCTAAATGAAGCATATCTATTTTCTCTGTTACATTACTATTGGCAACCAGGTCTTCAGTAAGTGCCCAGAAATATTTCCATGGCAACAAAAAGCATTCAGCATTGCTACTGTTTTGTGCCAATTTAGCTTTAAAATATTCTATTGTGGAGAGAAATGTGGTACATTAAGTGAAATAAAGTCAAGATGCAATGTTCTGAAAAGAATACAAGGATAAACAGGAAACACGTATTTTGCAGAAATGGGGAGGGGGGAAAACCTGCCAAACGGAAGGAAAACTGTTCAAAGCTCATTTTGATGCTACTGAACAGCTTTGCTGAATGTCAGCAAGTCCATGTGTCACTTACATTGTCACTTAGGGTTAGGTAAAAAGCTAAGAGAAATAAGGATACCTCAAACATCTTCTCTTGATCATTTTAATCCATGACTGAAATTTTAAGTTGCCAGTGTATTACAGCCTCTCTGCATGTCTAGGTTACCATCAGAAGAGTTCACACTCTTGATGTTAGAGAATGAATCTAAAGGAAAAAGAGGAAATAAAGAGTTGAAAAATAAAACACAAAGAGCATGTGTGTTTTGGAAGTGAAAGTTCACTTAGAAGAGCGAAACGAGTTCTTCCACATCAAAGGGTCTGTGAAAGACATTTTCAAATCACAGTTCAGCACTTTCTCTCCCATTATACAACTTAGCTCTGAGAGAAAAAGGTATCAGTTCCCAGCCCTCTAACCCTCAAACAGCCAACTTTTGTGACTATGAAGTCTTGAGACCATTGGATGGCCCTTTGTGCAGCACATTGCAGAGATAAAAGGATTAAAGTCTATCTCAGACCATTTGGAATTACATTCCCTAAGGTGCAAAAAGCTGTGCAATGCTCCCTGAAGTGCTTGGTGTGGAAGCAGAGAGCTCCAGGAAGCAGCACTGTAGGTGCTGGGAGCTCTGTGGGACCAGCCTTCCAGTCCACAGTGGCTCAGGAAGGTTAGGGAGGAGGAAAGCCAAAAAACATGGAGAGAGTCAAACAGCAACTTGAGCAGTACCTGCTCTCATCTGGGAGAGATGTCCAGAGGGACCCTCCCTTGACCTGCAGGGATGGGCCACTCTGGCATCTGTCTGTCACTAAGTCTCTCACCAGGAAACTCCCTATGGTCCATCACCCACTCCTAAGAACCCTCTTTCTCAGACATCCCTGCAGGTGACAAACAGCTCTGACCAGGACAGCAGCTCATTCCTGGGCCCCATTTCCCTGAGAGCTCACAGCTTTCCTCCCACCCCCTGTGAGCAAGGCTGTGGCCCAGGGACAGGAGGCTGCCCTAGGAATGATGCATTTGGCACCTGGCTGAGCCCCAGGACTTGCTGAGAATTGCTCCAACAGCCCCTCCTGAGGCACAGGGGGGCAGGCTCTGCAGGGGACAAGGCTGTGCCCTAGGACAACACTTGTCCAAGAGGATCCAGGGCCCCAGCACTCCCTGAATGGACACCCCGTGCCCTGCTCCACGACTTCTGTGCACACTCTGGTCACACCATCCAAGCACACACACAGACCCAGCCCTGCAGCGCTGGCTGGGTGCCTAAGGACAAACCCTGGGGGCAGGATATTGCACAGGCAATGTGTAGGGGTACCAGAAGGTAGGGGCTGGGCTCCAAGAGATACAACTCTGAGATCTTTAATCTCAGAACTGGCAATCTTTCATTTGGAATACAAAACAAGCAGTCCCAGTTTGGGAGGCAGAACAGATAGACCAAAAGTGCTTTTTAATTATCTATTCCCTGGCCATAACAGAGTGAGAAATAGCAATAAAGAAAAGAGCTAATTTTACAGTCATTAAAGAGCACCATCAAGGTTTATACCCTCTCAGTCTGATATTCCTGTTAAATACGAAAACAAACAGGCTGATCTTCCACAGTCTGCACAGAAAAGGCTAAATATGTAAGACTTCCTTAGAAGCCAAGAGTGAAGAAAAGGTCCTGGTCATAATAAAACAGACATTTTCAAGAGCGTTTACCACCTGCTTAAAAAAAATAAAATAGATATTTGAAGCCAAATTCTGTACATCCTCAGTGAGTCTCAAGTTCTTCATCAGCTCCATACTGTAGAACCCAGTCCCCCCAACCTCTTTCCACCCTTATCCCCATTCCTAGGATGTTTGTAAAGAGCAGCTTTATGCCAGCAAGACCCAAGGATGGTGTCAGCAAGACTGCAGCTTTCCTGGGTGTAGTCAGGACCCACATCTCCATCAGACCTCTGAGACCCAGGAAAGCTCCAGCCACACTTGTGGTGACACCGAGTGAGCACAAGTCCTGTGGCCGAAACTCAGTTCTGGGCACAATCCCCTGAAAACACTCCTGCTGTCATTTAAAGATCAGAAGTCATAGTTAGGCCCATTTAAAACTGAAAATATCAAACCCAGTTCTGCTTCCCATAATCGCCTGCCCTGCTGTCTCCTCAGTCTTGTTTGAAAAGCCTGTGGGGGTGGTGGGAGGGGAGGAAAATGATTTGGGAGCCTTTCATCCATAAAATCATGAGATACGGCTGGCTTTTTAGTACAGCATTTCACAGCACATGGCACAGTAGCATCTTGAGATTCCTGGCACAAAGAAACAAGGTTTGAGATTACATACATACATACATATATATATATATATATATATCTTTAATAGCAATGACGCAAAGGCAGATGGTTCTCAAAGCAAAGGCTTAAGGCTAAACATTCCCTTTGAAGGGTCCTGCTACCAGAAACTGAACAGGGAGAGAAGCAAAACACTCCTTGCTACAGCAACATGGCCTGATTGCTTTCTAATACACAGCATTTCACCCTGGAGATCTCCAACCCTTTCAATGAGATCAGTCTCACAAACGAGGGAAGAATTGGAAAGGTTAGATTTTTCTTTGGGGTTTTGGGGAGTTTTATTTTAGCTGTGGGAAACAGAGACAATACAGAACATAATGAGCAGATTAGCAACTAAATCAAATCATCAGCAGAAAAGAAAGGCCTGGATAATGCAGCTGCTTACCTGCACAGCGTGCAGTGCCATTTGCACTGTTTAAGGAGCCACCCAAGCTGAGGCTGTGCTCATGACCTCCCATCCTCAAAGAGGGCTCACCTTCTTCCTCAGCAATGGGAGGAAGCCGATCCAGAGGCTGGAGATCTTCACTGGTCCAGTAGGATCCACTGGCTGTCAAGGACCTGCTGCTTTCAACGCACTGCTCTGGCAAGGCGCTGGTATTTTTAACCCGGTTTTGCCTCTGTGGACCCGTGTCAGAGCCATGAGGGAGGTTTTGTGAAGCAAGAGCAGGGCCTCCAATGTAACTGTCTTCTCTAGGATAGAAATAGTCCTCATCCCAAAGGTCCAGGTCTCGTTCATCATCTGATTCCTCAGAGTAATCCTCATAAACGCCTCCATTATTCTCCAAGTCCTGGGTCCTTTCTTCTTCTGGCTTACGACCCACTCCACTCAAATTCAGCAGGGAGGCAGATATGGAGTCTCCTGCTTGTTGGATCGCTTCGTATATTTGAGACATCCAAGAAGACAGTGGCTGGAGGAAATTGTGAGCAGCCTCAGAAGCCATGTTTAACACTATGCCAGTCTCTGGTGATCAGTGGTGCAGCTTTGCCAGCATGTCACTTACAATTCAGGGAGCTACAGAATAAGCACCATAAGAAATTACTGTAAATTGCTTGTCCATCAACACCTGTCGACACACTATCTATGTGAGATGACTAGAACTGAGGGGGGGGAAATGGAAAAAGCACTTCTACCCATTGAGAATACCACCAGAAATCCAGAAATGATGGACAAATTGCACATATTCCTGCAGAGATCTGGAAAGCTTTTATTCAATTGCTAAACCTTAGATAAAAATAAGAACACAGAACCTTGGAACACAAGTAACTTTTTGAAGTGCACACACTCTGGTTACAGCTGTCAACAGACCTGGGGAAAAAAAAGGTACAAAACAACCTGTAATCAAAAATCTCAAATAACCTCCTGGCCCCATTTTCCTTAGCATCAGCATGACCAGGTAAGAAAACTGAAGGGAGGAGAATTTGGGGACAATTATGTTTTGAATGATAAAAATGACAGGCCTAAAGCTTGCAGTAGCAGCCCATGGCACACAAACATCTCAAATGCTTTGCTCCAGAACAGCTATGAAGAAATTCTCTCTGCCCATAGCCCAGAGCTGTTTTGCCANAAAAAAAAAAAGCCAGGCAGAGGAGGTGCTGCAATATTATAGGTATGAATTACAGAGAACAGAAGCAAGTTAACAAAAGCACTGGTGTCGTCTCAATATGATGCTTTCTCAAAATACATCTAAACTCTAAATAAAAACATAACTTGCAGAAAGTTAGCATGCCTTCTTGCCTGACATACATCTTCCCACATTATCACAAGACAGATATTCTTTTAGGATCTCTGAGAAAGAGAAACCTACAAATAGGATGATGCGTTTAGGAAGAAAGAATTAAATAGGTGCAGACTTTAGACTAAAAGACAACTAAAAAGAAGTTTCAAAATAAATATGAATGTCTTGCTGAATTGAGAGGTCTAAAAGCAATCGAAGTATAAAAGGGTAAATACAGTGCAACAGCAAGAAAATAAGCTCAGCAGCAATGTGTATTACCTTGTGAAATGATCTCCAGAGAAATGTAGTGGGAATCTCAGTGTTGTGGATCTTTAAATGGAGCATGGACTAAGGAGATCCCACTTTGCTTGGTGAGCTGCTCTTCTAGACATGAGATCAGTGACTTAAGAGGACTTTAACTTTTGAAAGTTAAAACCTGTGCCAAATAATTTTGTTCAGTGATGCTGATTTATGCTGCAGACCCTTCCAACAGGTTTATTGTCCGCTTCAGCGTGTGCTAAGAATTACAGCCCTAACAAGGGCAGTAAATGAATGTGGGTTACTACAGGCATTTTAAAAGCTGTGGCTTTCACAAACTCCCTGGGCTCAGGGCACACACTGTTCCAGCATCCTTCTGGCAGCCTCCAGCCCTCAGCTCAGCCCCTGAGACCCAGGTAAAGCTCCCTGCCACACACTAAATCTTTGGCAAGGAACAGACAGTGCCATAGCCTCACCTCCCAGGTGAGCTGTTCCCTGACTCTCCTCTTTCCAGCTCTACCCTTGGCAAAGCCTTTCTGCTTTGTGCAACTGATTTTCTCATAGGCCAAAAGAGATTACAGGCTCCAAACAACCCATTTGCAGCAGAATGTGGATTGGCTACTGGTAAATCACAGAGGAGTCACTGGGAGGAGATGGTACTTTTAACAGTGAGATTCTCCCAGGCATGGAAGAACTGGTGGGTAAGTGCTAGATACTGGATACATTTTTAACCTGACATTTATTTACAGGCAAGAGCATATGAATCTCTGGTTTCTGATGAAAAGAGAACTTCACAGTGCTCTCCCTCTGTAGCCCTCAGAGGAATGCAGGCATCCAGAAATGATAGCTAACTGATGGAGATAAAACATAGGGGTGCTGAAATGAAGTACTGATCTGTTCAAAAATCAACAGAACATAACCTTGTGATATTTGCATGGGGAATAATTAGCTCCTCTTGTTATTAGGTTTTGGAGCTAACACCTGATTGGTCCAACAGAGCTATCCCACTTCTGGGTGCTGTGGCTGGCTACACCACACTCAGGCAAACATCACAGACTGACACAGGGAGGTTGGTACCACAACCACAAGGATGAAGGGAGTTTCCAAGGAAGGATTTTGCCCCAGGAAGGGAAGTAAAGCAGTGATCTACAGCCACCTGCAGAGCTTGGGTGTGGTCACTCAGTCACCTGAAACAGCAAATAAAACTTGAACGTGAACTTTCATATACCAAGCAGTTGCCTGTGTGTTGCAGGGAAACATGACACATACACAGGTATACACGTGCACAGCTGTACCCAAGACTGGGACATTTGTCTGGATTGAATCCTAGGAGCCCCAACAAGTGGTTTGATTTCAGTTTACAGACAATAGACAGACACTGACATGTATTTCACCAAATAATCTAAACCACTTTGCAGTAACACCTGCAACTCACGCAGGCAACTTGCAACCCAGTGCCTACATAATCTCTAGAGGCAGCAGCAATGTCTTTTCCAGGGTGCCTGACTCTGTTTCACCTTTGCTTTGCTTTTCCTACCATCCTCTTACTAAAGACTCCATAGTCAGTGATATGCTGAACAACTGGAGTTCAGCTGAATTATAAATGGTTTATTTTTGTTCTTGCAGCAGATGGATAAAATGTGTAACAAGCTGCAGACAAGTTTAGGCGGGCAACGATTTTACAAACTCACCAGAGGATCAAAAGGGGCTGAGCTGTGTTACAGGCTTGCTGTTTCCCAGGAGCTCTCTCCATTAATTAGGAGACACTGCTCTAACAGCGTGTTTATGATGTATTTCACAACATGGCCTTTTCAACATAACGGATTTTTACTTTTGATTTCTCCAACAGTTTTGACTTGCGTTAGAAGAAAAAAAAACTGAAAGAACTGAGAAAAGCATAAATGTGTGGGAAATAAAAAAAATCCATTCCTTTTTAAAAGTATTCATCAAACAAGAGAGAGGAAAAAAGCAGTTTAGCGAATTTACTTCAAGTTCCATCTTCTAAAACCATCCATAAGAATTTTCACACCAAATCACATGCTAAACTCAAAGTGATTAGGGGCTTTTTTCCTCTCCTGGAAAATCAGATAGCTAAAAGGATCAATGTTATGCCTCTCACAGAAACCATCATAACCTTTACTACAATCTATATTCCCTTGTCTTGATAGGATCATTATTCCCAAGTAGCATTCCCTTGAGAGGTGCAATTACTGTATTGCTAAAAAAAGCAGACTATTACCAGAATTTAAAACACAACCACAACGCAGAGGTTTGTAATATTACCAAAGCGTCTTTCAATTTTCTTAATAGGTAGGTTCCTAAAAAACGTGCCATCAGTTGTGCATTTCTTAATGTTTCCCTTATTCAAGCTGTTGCAGAGTGTAAGCACAAACTTCCTTTTCTTCAGTCACTTTTTATGTGGCCCTTGGAAAAGTTTTCTACCAAACCCCTCCCTTACAGGCAGAACACAGGTTGAAAATGGATTATATCCATGAGCAGGAGCTTTATTTGTGTGGATGTCGAAGCAGAGCAGTGTGACTGACCCAGCAGGAAGTTCTGCTCCAAGTTTAGAGGGGAAAACCTAAACCAAGGTGTGAATCTAAGCTGCTGCCCAGAACATCAAGGATCCGTACAAAAGGTAAGGCTATTTTCCTGTTCACAAACAGGGGAAATAAGGAAGCTTGGAGAGGTAAGAATTTTTGAGCTACTGAAAACTGTAATGAGCCTGATCCTCCTTTCAGCCTAGAACCCAATTAAAATACACATATAAAATAGCAGAGTGTAGATAAGAAATGCACTCAGATGAAGGCAGGCAGCAGCAACACCGGGCCAAGAAATCCTCTATCCTGGTTCTGGGAACAATCTGGACTCTTTGCTCCTCTTGCTGTTGCCAGAATTGTATCTAACAAGATGCTTGCAAAGCCCTTGCACTCTCACCAAACATTACTATGATGAAAATGTATTTCCAGCTGAAATTGTCACAGTGCCAAGCCCAGCCTGTGCACTTGAAACTGTTCACAGGGTTGGAGCCTCTTGCAGAAGAGTTATGAGGTAAGTTCACAGGCAGTGCCCAAGGTTCACATCAGCTGTGAGCATCACTACTGACCAAACTTCCCTAAAGTAAAAACAAAACAGAAATACAGATCATCTGGTACCTTTTTGGCCTATTTTGTGCTATAAAAATGCTATTTATATGGTTGAATTTAACACACACACACAAAAAAAAAAAAAAAGGAGAAGACAGAGGCACTTTCCAAGTGATTATGTGCTCTGTGATAATAGTTTTCAGCTGGTGAATCAGAAACTCCAGGGCACTGAAGGAAAATCTAATGGTTTATGCCAATAAATTAGACACATCTCATTGGAAACATTCACGGGTTACAAATCAACACAGCAATAAAGCCACTGCTGCAGAGCATTGGTCCTGCAAGCCCAGAATGGTGAAGGGAAAACAAAGATGAGCTCAGGCAGACAGCAATGTACCCGGCTGCACGGGGCTCAGCCCACGCACAGGAAGCCTGCAGACTTATTTCTCACTCCCAAATCATCTCATGTCTTTGCAGGCAGCTCGCTAGTGATGCTGTGCCAAATTAGTTGTAAAAATTGATACCCAAATGACAAAAATGGTTTTGATCAGGATATTTAGCCCCATGTTGTCTCCTACTTTCTTTTCATTCCTTTGTTCATGCTCCCCTTTTGTCCATAACAATGGCAAAAATTACTGATCTTCACTGCTTCAGTGGGATGGGGAGAAGAGGAAAGAGGTAGAAGAAAAAAAGGAATTATGCAAATGTGACATTTATTGTTCAAAATTGTGGAGCTTTTTTCAAAAACCCAAGTCTCTCCATCATACAGAGTACGTGATGACAAATTCTAGCAAAAAAAAAAAAAATATTCCTGGAAGACCAGGATTCAAATATTGTGCTCAGAAGCTCCAACAGCAACGGGGCTGAGGAGCTGATGGTGATTTCCTATGCTGACCTCTTCATAACTCTGTTTTGCCTAGATTGTAAGAACTACTGAAATCAGAGGTGTGTTCATCTCATGTAAGTCCAGGGCACCCAGAAAGCAGAGGATCTGTGAATGCACAGATAGAAATTATTGCCACCAAAATATTAATACAAAACCTGGGGGAATTTTCAGGAGAGAGAAAATGGCAACACCTCCCTGGCCATAATATTTGGTTTGGATATTCAGGCGAGCCAGATTCTGACTTGGCACTGGTGTTAAATCCAGAGTCACTCCACCAAAGGCAGTCACATCCTTCAAATCAAAATAAATCCCTTTGCATTTAAAGAGCTTCTTGTCACCAGAGGCACAAAAAAGCCCCTAACTGTTCCATGCCAAATGGTTGTACAAAAAGCAGCAATGAATAACTTCATTTGTACTTCTCCAGCCGAGGGTTACATAAAGGGCATAAAGAAATTCACAAATCACTGGAGTATTAGAAAAGTGGTGTTAGTAGTGGCAACTGTGCTCTTTCAGGCTGAAAGAGTGAGAAACATCTGTAATTACTGGATTAGGGGAATGAAAGAAGAAACCTGCAGTCAGAAATTACAGCAAGTTCTGTAATTGAGCTGCTGCCATTTGCCAGCTTGCATGAAGACAGAATAGCCAAAAGGAAATCACAAGTTCAAAAGGCTGGAGAAACACCAATTTACACCACCACTCCAACCCACCCACCTGAGCTGTCAAGCTGTTCCCTAGAGCAGATCCCAGAGACACCACCCTGCCTGCAATTGTGCTATCCAGTTTGCAGCAAGTGAACAAACCAGGGTCAATCAGAGCAATTACTTGCATGGAAATTAGCAGTGGGAGAGCATGTCTAGCTGTTTAACAAAATGAAGTTATTTTAGAAACATTTAGAGGAGTCACCCAGTTCCCGTTACTCCTTCCCCCACGCACACACTCCATCCTTACAGAGCCTGCGGGAATTGCTCTGTGGACCACCAAGAACAGTGCAGCCAGTGCTGTTTGGAAGACAAAAACACAGTGGATGGTTCCTGGTGATCCATCTTTGTGTCCACACATGGCTGAGTGTGTAGTTTCCATCTCCTCTCACTACTAAGTCAACCACCAGTCCAGCCAGAATTGCTGGGAGGCTGAGGGGTCACTGGGAAAATCAGACCTAGACTCAAAGGATTTAAAGGCATTTGGAGCCACAGATCCTTGCAGGTAGTTGTCCATACTGACTTAGGGAGCTGCTCCCTCAGCTACTCTAATCCTTCATTTAATTCAGCTTGTTGCAAACCAGGCTCTCTAACATCTAGGGCTGGCATCAGTAGCAGCAATCACACTGTCCCATGGCCAGTCACTCTTCTTACGTGCCTCTATTGAGGCATGTAGGAGGAGTGACTCTCTAGTTGGAAGAAAAAGCAATTTAGAGGACCAGCTTCATTTGGGCACTGAGAAACTTCCCTTTCACAAGCTTCTCTCCTTCCTGCCACTGGCTGGTCAAGGAATCTGAACTGCATACCTCAGCTGGGTGACAGAAACCACCTCAGGCTCGCTCTCAATCTGCCCTTGAGAGGACGGTGGAGCTACTGGGTAGTCTGCATCAGAGTTAAAAGGACCAACAACAGCTATATTTCTTTGGAGAAGCACACCCCTGGGTTTTGCACAACTTTGGAGGAAGCCAGACTGGTGCTGTCACTGTCACCCACGTTTCTTATTTCTAAACATGAATCTCTGCCTCTGCTGCATGTGACAGTCCCACTCACTGCATGTGACGGGTCCCCAGGGCCCGCCTGGGCCCAGGGCAGCACTGACAATGAAAGGCAGCAGCCAGGCAGCACTGCTGACATTCCAGACCTTGGTGGGTGTTAGAGGTGTAGACGCTTTCCTTAAAGCCTCAGCTATGGGAGATGAGTGGTTTATATAAGAACTGCACCTCCATTTATTTATTTTAAGCGTGCAGCTAGCCCCAGAGGCTGGAACAGTGGCTGTGCAGAACAGCTTGAGAACATGAACTGAAAGTGCTCTTGAGGTTGATAAAACAGAAGGAAAAATGAAAAAAAAAATCTTCCTTGAAACCTCATCATATTTATGCTGTTTTCACACATCAAGGGTACATCTTTAACAAGTGTTCAAGGCAAGGCACAACAGGAATATTTGCATATAAAGCACAGTGTACCAAACTACAATTTCTTTCCCAGGTCACATCATTATGAAAAGATTAGGGTGTAGAACAAAGAGGACCCTTCACTCTCTTGAGCCACAGCACTGAAGCATATGGTTGGTTACAGCTCTTTACACAAAGGTTTGCCCAGCATTGTCACACCTACCTGTGAAATTCACTTCACCCATGAACTTCTGAAGTAAAGGGCTCCCCAGCACTATAAACACCATGTGTAGGAACATCATCACCTCCTCCTGGTCCCAAAAGTCACACTACAGACACGGACACCAAACCATCACAGCATCAAAAGGTCTCACTTGAGACCTCACTGACTTCTCTCAAGTCTCTGCCCGAGGGAAGGTCCTCCTTCCTTGTGTGGAGAGGTGATTCAAGGAGCAATTTCCCATACACACTCTCCCAGTGCCTGAAAGACCACCAGTGCTGTGAAAAACCACTCCAGCTGACTCTAAAGGTGTGGCAGTTAATCTTTCCCTCACTAAGGAGTTCTGCACATGAGCTATAGAAAGGCTCTACACCACTCTGGAAGGACCAGGACTGCTTCATGCCACCACCTCTTCCTTCTGCCCATGCTTGGACATAGCCAAGCAAGCTTGGTATGCTCTGTGCTACCTTCCTACCAGGTGTGTGGTTACCAGCTTTTCTACCTTTGCAGCCTGCTCTGAGCTCTCCCCTGCAGTGCCAAGTGCATCCTAAATACAGGCTGGCTGTGTCCAGATGAGCTCCAGCCTCCCCAGTGAAGGGACTCCTGCAGCTGAGTGAGAAGAAACCAGGGCAGCACACCCCTCCTCAAGAGATGGACTCATCATTAAGATCAATGAACCAGTCAAGAACAGGATCCATAGAAGTCTAAAGTACCAAAAATCTGCCATCCATTTTGTCCCAGTAATTAAGAGTAAGTCTCCTAAAAGGTTTTCAACGAAATCTTCATTTTTACAATTATCTTTTCCTTATCTTTGTCCCCCCATAGAGACACAAACTGTGCAATTAAAATTAAATCAGGAACAAACCAGCCAGATGTATCCTAGAGCCATATTGATGGGAGCACCTATTTCGTTCTGTCACTTGCCTTCTTCTGAGGTCAGGCTCTATACAGGAAAGCAAAAACAACAACAAAAAAAGAGGCTCTGACATTTTACAGTACATTTTCTAAATGTCACCCTGCACACCTGCAAAGTAGACAGATTTCCTCATGTTTCTCTACCAACTCTCTTCTTCATTAGTAGATAACTCAAGACTCAGCTGGATCCAAGGGTTAGAGGGCAGCTTATGCACCCCTTCCCAGGCCACAGCCTTCATTCACCTGGGGTATTGTATGTGGGGGTTCACCCTATAGCAGATGTCACAGCTACGCAAAATGCCTTCTCTCCTGTTTAGATAGATATGTTCCAAGCACTCTTAATTCCAGAAGTGGAGAATCAAAAATCTTTCCCCAATTTGAGAGCTTGGAACGGGGAAGAGCAACCATTAGTGGGCTGCATGTTAAAGAACACCAGAGTCCTTGGATTCAGGATCTCCTTGCAACATACACAGCTTAGAAGGAAAAAGTTGAAAAGAGGAAAAGTGAATGCTGAACCAATGAAGTGAAGTGAAGTGAAATGAACCAATGAAGTGAAGTGAAGTGAAAGTGAAGTGAACCAATGAACTGCATGTTGCAAACGCTCCCCATCCTGCTCCCTCCTACCCAGCAAAGCCAGATTCCAAATTTGAAGCAAACTCTTGCTTGTCAACACTGCTCTTGGGAGAGCTCCCTCACCATGCTGGAAGCAGCCTTCCCTGGCTTCCCTGCCCAGGCTCAGCCTCCAGGTTTCTACATTCGCCATATGACACACTGAGTTAGCCCAGGGTTTAATATATTCCCTCATGCTGCTGTCCTTTAAAAGCATTGGCATTTCCTACACACAGATTCCATATTGACTTTACAAGTACCAAGACACCACGGTGAAATTTAAACTAAATATAGAGGTGATATTTTTAAATAACTCTCAGCTCCAGCTCGCCAAGCCGATTTTATTTGAACGGAAAAAGCAGCTTTAAGCTTCCATTGTAATTAATGATTACAACACATTCCTCTGCCATATCAGATTTAGCACCTCATTAAGGTATGTGGTATTTTTCTTGCACAGCACAGCTGTAGTTAAAGTTGACTTAGTGTTTCCATTATAAGCCCATGTTTTCAAAGGTTTATCACTCAGACACATGAGATTTAGTCTGAAATGAAAATTGCCATCGAGAGTGTCAGCTGGGAAGCAATTTCTTGTCCTTCAAAACCTGGAAGCAACAAACACCGAAAAAAAAAAAGCAAGCCACTCTGTTTATTAATAATTCACGTTTTAAAAAGCATTGCAAATACATGTTTACATGATAGCCTGTGACAGCTCCAGAGAATGTCAACACCCACACGCTCCTGGGAGATGTGTCATCTTAAAAACCAAAATAAAAGCCACATTTTTACACCACTTGATGGGAGGCGAAGAGAAGGGGAAAAAGACTTAAAAGTAATATCGATGAAGGAAACTTATTTAAAAAAAACCATAGTCTTTGTTTAGAAACACTGAAGTTAGGACTTTCAGTCGAGAGGGGTGTGGGTGGGAATCATTTCAAGTACCATTTGTACTTGTACCTTTTTGGTGCCTGTCCCTGGCTCACTAATGAATTTAGCAAGAATTTGTCCCACTGAGTTCTTACCACAGATGGCATCCAAGCCTTCAACTGTCCATGAGTCCTGGAGTCTCAAAGTATGACCAGATCATGTGCTCAGCCATGCTGAGGCACAAGGCAAAATTAACAACAAAACAAGCTTGTATGAGTTCTATGTTTTGGGATTGTGTTCTTCTGCCATTAGATTTAAGACTGAACCATTGAGAAGCAGACCTTTCAATTGGGAGGCTTCTGAGGCATCTTCTTGGCTGCCTATCTCTGTGATTATACCTTCTGACGTGCAAATTTACAAACAAATATAGGAAGAAATTACCAAATTCACAGTGACCACTATTACCAGAACGGATGCATTTTTGATGGCTGAGAAAAATTAAAATGTCCTTTTACTAACATAGAAAAATTCCCAGCTGTTTTGACTCCAGGACTTTTGGGTTTACCCAAGACATAACATTTCCAGAACACAACAAACACATGAAGGAGCATGTAATAGCTACTACAAGGAAACCAGGACACGCATATCCTTTGTGAGCACAAAGACACAGTTGTTACTCAGAAACACTCACATTTTGCTCCTCACTGGATAAACAAAACACTCCCACAACACATAGAGCAGGGAGTGGGCTTCTTTCCTCAGTGTTGACTTTCACTTTTCAAGACATGACTCCAGACAACAAAGATAATGGGAACACAGTAGTAATTGCATATCGTTATGATCAAATCTGGGAGTTTATTACCCAAAACCCTACTGTTTTCCCCACAAACAACCTGAGAAAGAGCAAGTGGGCTTGTGTCTGTCCTCCCAGCAATCAAAGCCTCCAGAAGACTCTGTCCATCAAAGGCAGTGTAGTGCTGTGACACTCACCAAGGCCTTCAGGAGCTCTGGACTTTTCCTTGCAGTGTTTTCTTCGCCCTTGTTGTTCCAGGCATGGAAGCCCACCTCTCTCTTCACAGCAGATCTTGTTGATGAAGTGAAAGAGGACTGCAGGGAGGGTAATGAAGGCTCCAACTGCAGACAAAAATCAGAGGTGTCAGGAGTAACTAAGAACAGAAAGTCAAAAAATAAATCATCGGCACAACCAGGAAAAGCTGCCTAGGGGAAGATGTGGTTTAAGCACAGCTGTATCCATGGCTCTGCTTCCCCATCCTCTCCACAGAAGGAGTAGAACTGAAATCCAGCAGAATTTGGGCTTGGGTATAACATCCATTTAACACATTGATCTGGTCTACTAAGGATGTACATCACACAGATTTGGTTCCCATTAAGGTCTTCATTTCTGTCACAGGATGAATTCCAACACAGGAAAGACACCAACTGATTTTAATAAACTCCTATAGGAATGCAGAATTCCACCATCTCCAAGAATGACACTCTCCATCTGTACTACAACAAGGATCCAGACAAGAAAGGGCAGTTGGTCATTAAGGCCCCAACACCTCCTTTGAAATTTATGTATTTTCTTTAAAACAATCAGATTACACATAATGGTACTCACTAACTTCATTACATTTACTAAGAGCCAGGTTAATGTATAGCCTATGATCCTCATTCAACTGCTACTTTACCCTTAAGTAAGAAGTATATTACTGTACTACATAATTACCATTATTTTCTGGGGGAAAAAAATCAGCCTCCAGCTCAGGTAATTCAATTTAGCTCCTCGAGTGTCAGGTCTGGCCACCAGTAATGAACAGAGTGGTTTTGCACTAGCTGATGTCCCAGCCCTGTACATCTACATCCTTATGTCAAACTGTAAAGAAACAGTCTGATTTCAATTTATCACGTCCTGCCCATACCACTGGGTCTGCAACAAACCACAGGCGCCAGCAAAAAGCTTTTAAAGCCATTTCACCTCTCTCACACATATCAAAATGCCAAAACAAGGGACAAATACTACATACATCACTTGATGTGGGTGGCAAGGGCACACATGTCAAAAACTTCCAGTGTCATCTGCAAAAAAAAATTGGCTTGTTATTCTGGTAATTACTTCACCAGGAAGGGGTGAAGTTCAGCTGCTCAATTTGAGTCAAAGACCCCATAAAATGAAACATCAGCAGCATCAGTGGCACACCAGGGATGCCTGTGATTACAAAGCTGCAGCTCACAGAGGAGATGAGCAGGATGAAAGGATGTAAACAGAGCCCTGCCTGTGGAACATCCAGCAGGGAGTTTATAAGCCTTGACTCAGCAAAGGACTTGGGCTAGAAGACCTACACTGTCCCCAGTTACAGCCTTGATAGTGCACCATATGACTGCTACTAAGGGGATTTTAAAAACTTATTAATACAAGCCAACATGTCTCCACTGGAAACAAAAATCACCAATGCACAGCAGCAGCCCACATGCAAAACAAACGAGTGGCTGGGACTGAACCCAGAGGAAGATGTGTTACACAAACTCTGGAGGTGGCTCTGGGGAAGGAACAGAAATATGCACTGAATCACAGCAGCTTAAATGACAACAAGGTGAAGTCTACACTTTCCTTGCTCTATTCTGCATGGGCACAGACAATTCACAGAATCACAGACTGGCTTGAGTTGGAAGGCACTTTAAAGACCATCTAGTTCCAATCCTCCTGATTTGGACAAGGACTCCTTCCCCTGGGATGCTCAGAGCCCCATCCAACCTGTCCTTGAGCCTGCCAGCACTGCAATTTGGTGCCATAATTTCCCTAGATAATTTGGCTGGCACATCTGAGACCCATTTTCCCCTCACACCTCAACCCAGGGAGCAGGGCTGGGGATGTGAGAGTGGCTGAGTGAGACATTGACTCTGGCTATTTTCAGCTGCTGAAGTCACCATTAAATGGCTGCTGGAGCCAAGGGTAAATCAAAGGACATGAGTATAAATCAAAGTAGCCATAACCCCAGAATATACATGAAAGCCTGGCTGCATCCCATCACAGACCTGCCCTGTTCTTGAGCATAGAATAAGCAGGGAAAAGGATAATGCTCTACCTTATATATAAAACACATGGGATCACTACATCCCAGCTCACAAGAGGATGTGTGCAGCAAGGACACCACTGCTACCATTTATTTTATTTCATAAAAATCTCAGTGAGCCCAAGGAGAGACCAGGGTTTCACCTTCTCAGACAGGGCACAAGTAAGCCACCAGTATTTTTAAATATAAATTATTCAACATGTGCTCTGAAATGCCACACAACTCCCAGCTAGAGAAAATCCTCAAAGTACCCCTTTTCCCCAAGTACCTTCAAGTACCTTGCAAAATCTCAGAAGAAAAAGCAGATCTTTGACTAGACAGGCATCCTGAAGGAAAGCTTGGAGACAAATGATCACCTGCTATTTATTTGCTCTAAAGTAACTCAGACTGGCACAACAGCATTATTGCCCATCTAATTCTTGTTTCCTGGTCAGATACAGAGGAACAAGAGAGCAGTATCTCCTGATATAGGACCTGGGACAATTCTTCTGGCTTCCCTTACTCCTTGGGGCAAAAATATAAAAGGCACCACCTATCAGAGCTCACCAAAGGCTCAGCATCAACTTCCAGGAGGAAGTTTTCAAAGCCAAGTACTAAAAACTGTCCACACAAAGGCAGAGTTTTGGGGAACACAGGCAAGAAGGGACTGCACAGACTCTTCCTGCATGGAAAAGACCAACAAGACCTCAGATCCCTCACCTCCCTTCACTCCAAGCAGCTCTCCTATCCCTGCTAAAGACAGTCTGTCCAAATGCAAGGAGGTGCCTGGGACTTCTGCAGCACAAGGCAACACACCTCATGTATCCTGTCCCATGGCTTTATGCACAAGCTTCCTCTTTTCTCAACCACAATATTCATGCCAGATACCAGAAGTTTGTGCCACAATGTCTGTGAGGGAGGGCTGAGTTTACACCTGAGCACTGCCTCACACACTGCAGCTGGCTCCAGCTGGAAGCTCAAATCCCTCTGGAGGGGGGGCATGCTGGCAATTTGCTTCTCCATCACCAAGATGAAAACATGCTGCACCTGCATACAGGCCTGATCATACCTCCCAGCTCTCCTCCCAACCCTCAGATGAAGGGTTTCTCTGCAGATTTGAAAAGCCAGACTAAGGTTGTGCCTGGGAAATGGCTGTAAAACTGATTTGGAGCAGAGCTCGGTTCTGGCTTGTGGTGGCTGTTTGGGCCTGAGAGGTGCTGAGGAGGAAAAGTAGCAGAAATGCACACACATCCCTTGTGCTGCAGCATTGCTGGAATTTTCACACGGGTAAAATGGCCATCCTCACACCAATGGATGACAGACTGTGCCTGGAGAGAGAAAATGTGACATAGTAAGGCACTCAACTCTTGGTCCAAACCCTGGGAGGTGCTGACCACCACATGCTTTGGGACATAAATATTCAGCCAGGATCCTCCCCCATTTACCCATTTTTGAGCCAAGAAATTAATGCCATAGACATCTTTGTGCAGTGCCCCAGTGGTTCCACCCATTCTGCTGCTCTGGTTGAGAGCACAAGGTAAGAAATGATGTTTGTGCCTCTGGCAGGTGGAGGCCACACAACTGCACACACTCCTTGCCCACTGCTCCAGAACAAACCAGAGGTGCAGTGTGAAGGGCCCCAAGGCAGAAAAGAGATCAGAAATGGAAGTGAGGTCAACAGAAGAAATCTGAGAGAGCACATAGGGAGCACAAGGCATTATAATGCCATTCCTGCTCCAAACCTCTCCTCAAAGCCACATTCACACTACAAGATGACTTCAGGGAGAGTCTGTCCAGAAAAGCAAGAGAGAAGTGATGGCCACAGTGTTACATGCATTGAATCCAGATGGGTTTAGGGCTTGTAGCTGGTTTTACAGCAATCCTGCTACCAGATCTGGCCTCTCCTGATGGACCAGGGCCAGGGGAATGAACGCAAGAAGCTCCACAGTAGATTCACTTGGAGAGTCTGCAAGTAGCAAGATCTTAATCCATTCTGCTGTGCAAGGGTTAAATTCTGCATAAAATACTATTCCAGACAATAGTTCTTCAATTTCATTTGATATCAAACTTCCTGGAAAAGGAATGTTTACTGGTACTTTTTAATTATGAAAAATAAAAGAAACCATAAATTGTCTGTTTTGCTGTCTGTGCTAATTACATTTCATTATATATTTGGAGTAAGCTATGATTTTCCTGCTGGTTCCCATGACATTTTTCATTATCAGCCACTAATTGTCTAGCATGCACACTGCATTGTGAACCAAGTAGGCTGGTGCGTGGGCAGAAGTTCCAGTGAAAGCTGCAAGGCAGTAAAAGTGTACATTATTATTATTACTATTATGATGTATTAGAGAGTTTCCACCTACTTGCATATCTACATATCCTCATCCCTATCAGCAGTGCCACCACGCAGCAAAGCCCAGGAGTCCATCCTTGTGCTTGGCAAGGCTCAGCAAGTACTGAAGGGAGGTTATGTGGGATGGAATGATGGCAGCAGCCCCACTGCAAGGACAAGTTCCCTGCTGGGTGCAAGGGAAACACCAAGCAGTTTCCTCAGCCACTTCCTCTACTCAGTGCCCAAAGCACGTGGGTATCAGAATCTTGTCACTTTGCCCACTCACAAGCTGAGGCCAGGGTTATCAAGGAAAGCAGTGCCATATGTGGGTTCCTAAAGGAACAGGATAACTAATGGGATCTTTCTGAGACAGCAGGACAGGAGAAAAAGGTAAGGGGTTTTCAGAAGCCATGGCTGACACTGTATCCATTATAGAAAAATCTTCAACAAATCCTCATCTGTGCAAACTCAGAAAGTGCCACAAATGGTGAAGCAACTCCTTGCATGCAGCATTTCATAAACTCAGACTGAGGGAAGCTGTAGGTGCCAGTTCTTCACACAGAAACTGCAAGAACATGACCACTGCTCGTCCTTATCAGCCTTGGGCAGGTGGCAATTCTATTCATGTGCACCACACACACAATACACAAACACTTCAGAAATAAATGTGTGTTTTCACAGGTTTCAGCTCTCTCCTGATATCTATTTCAAAGGAGACAAAGCCCGACCCTTTCCAACAGCACTGTGAGGGAACAGTTGTATAACTCCCCCTCTTCTCCTCAAGGTGATCCACAAATACGTTATCAGAAACGCAATTTGGTGCTGTAGCAGGAGTGAAATTCCCATCCAAGGCAGGAGGACTTGCCCTGCATAGAGGCTGGGTTTCACATGCTTTATTTTTATGTGCTGATTTTATTTTTATGATCTGATACAGATAGCAAGAATGAGGAGGTTCTCCAGCCCTTTTATATAAGGAATATGAAGAACTGAAAGGCACTTATGACCTGACTATACCTCTATTTACTTTGACTGCCAATTTTGTCTGATCAAAGAGTGGAGGAATGGACCCACTTGTAGCTGCTGCTGATGTATTTGCAGGTCATCTTCAAAGATTTAAGCTGCCCTTGTGGTCTCTGACATAGGCATGCATTTTCAAAGGTCTCAAGGACAGTAAATCAACTTCATTTCCCTCTCTTCTACCACCCACAGAGCGACCCAAACATTGTGCAGGCTTCAATGCATTTATCCTCCCAGCAGGTCTCTGAAGCAGGGAAACAATAACACAACTGCCCCACAGAACAGGAGCATGGCACAGGCACAGCTCCAAAGGGTGGAAGTTAGACCCAAAAGAACAGTCAAGAAAAGTTACGTCCATGTACACAGGCATTTCAGTGCTTAGCACTACCTCACATTTCACCCCAAAGTTGAGGCTTCATCTAGAGATAGCATCATGGTGACAGTCACAGGACTCCAGGCATCTCTCCTCAGTCACACTGGGTCACATAAAAGCTGCAGAATTGGTATTTTTCCCTCAAAACTGGGAAGCTGCATTCTCTGATTCTCTAAGGGATGCAATCCAGTAGAGGTTCTCAAAACCTTCAGGCCACACTGAATTGAAGGCACATCAGGCACAACAGGAGACAGAGACAGTGGTATTTAGCAAGTGCTCTCCCCTTAGAAATGGAAGGCCTGAGATAAATTCTCCCTTAAACCCACATTTTCCTTTCCCAGTACCATGTCTAAGGTGCAGGACTAGAGGAGGGCAGCCTGTACCCTTCAGGCTCAGCTTGGCTCACTGTGCAGCCTGTATTAGGGCCAGAAGTAGTAGCAGATTTGATTTTTCTCAGCCTGCTCTTAAAAGCGAGACTCAGACTTGAATTCTCAGGATGCAGTCTGGCTTTCACTTAGAACCTGCTATAGATAAATGACCAAGACACAGACACTGGGAGGGCAAACCTCAAAGCACCCAGCAACCAACCTGTGAGAGCCACAGGCCCAATTTCAAAAAGGCTTCCTCTGAGGCCACATTTTCCACCTTACAAAGGCTGCTCTGTATTTTGGTGTGTATGACCCTGTGGCAGCACTCTTTTCCCAGCAGCAAAAAACCCATCCTGGCCTTGAGCAGTGCTCTTGATGACATCTGTAACTGAGCACACACAGTTCTGTGAAATATTCTGCCTTCAAAAAAAGGCACTTTTCAACTAGAAAAGATGAAATATTAGTTTTGCTGGATGTGTTTCAAACGAGTGTGGAGCACTAGTTCAAGTCCACAGCCTCTGCAAACAATGGCACCTGAAGTTCTGGCTCTCTCCTCATTCTTCCAGCTGTAAGCAAACACACCACAAACACAGATGGAACAAGGGAACAGAGATGTGTCCTGATGGACAGGGAGAATTCACACTGCCTGGTGGAAGTCACTTACAAGGGTGATCCAGAAGTTCATCATCAGTTTTAGTAATAACCACAAAAATGGTTCCAGTTCAGCACAGTATTCAAAATTCTTTGACGGTAACGGGGCCAGGGAGACTTTTGAGCAGCACAGAACTTGAATTGTCATTCATGAGCTGAAAGCTGGTCCCCTCCATGTCAGGGCTGGACATGGATTTGATGAGGACAGCATGAGGAACCTCACACCCATCCAGGCCTTGGTCCTCCTGGCCCAAGGTCACACCTTTTTCCACACCTATTCCAGGATTGTGGGCCCTGCTGGGCCCACAGCTGAGGTAATCCAAGTGAAACCTGCAGCCCCACAACTGCTCAGCTCAGTTCTTCTCCAGACCAGTGAAGAAAAATTAGAACAAGGTAGCAAATTACTTTCCCAACCAACAGTCTATGAGGTACCCTCACACTCAAAAGTTTGCTCTGCCAGTTCTCCATCTCAATATTCACTGTAATCTCTGAGCTATGCCAAAATTCTCAGTTTTGCACCCTGGAACTATTTTCCATTGTAAAGCCAGCTATCAGACAAAGCAGTGAGCCACCTTGGAGGTCGAAGCTTTCACATAAGACATAGAAAAGCAAGAAAATGGCTGTAGTGATAATGATAAATACAGCTTGAATTAGAGCAAATGAAAGAATCAAGTCCTTAAAAGCCAATCTCCTGCTGCTTAGGGCTCTCATGTTAGAGATGAGAGCTGTACCCAAATGCAAATAAATCAAACAGGACAGAGATTCCCACTTGCCCCTTCCAGATACCCTTTGACTTTCCAGCCCCTGGAAAAACTATCACAGTAAAAGGGACAGCTGTTTTTTCTCACTGACTGCTCAGAGGAGAATTCCATCCTGAAAGAGGACACAACCTGGGTCTAGGAAAGTTTTTTCAAGATGATGCACTTCTTAGAAAAATTTATGATTTAAACAGAATTTAATTGTCCAAGAAGAACCCCTTTTCTCAGAAGGTTCTCAGCCTGCTCTCCCTGTAGTAGGTTTGTCTTTGATCGTGTCCCACGTTTGTTTTCAGTCACAGTACAACACAGAGATCATAATCTGATACCTTTTGTCATAGCTGACACCAACACTGCCTTACTGGTAGAAAGGGAAGACTAGGGCTGTCAGTCTGCCACCTTTCTTGAACACTGAAGTCACACTTTTTTTTGCCCTTTTCTTAAAGACAACTTCTTTGTTGCCATGGTATCACTAATGCAGTATTTTGAGACAGGGAAAGAAGATAACTGCAGCATCACAGTGACACATCTATCAGCTGCTATCCTCTCAAAAAGGATAAATAAATAAGGATGCCAATGCAGACTTTTAAAGGCTCCTCCATCCTTTAAAATTTTTCCCTGTCACATACAAGTCACTGTCTATAAAGTTCATGCCTCGGTTTTATTATAGAGAAGGTCAGAATTTCTCTCACAGCAAGAATGTCTGGAGTTATTTTTCAATTCCTTCTCTTCTCCCTATGCTACATGACACCAGCTGAGGTCCACACTCAAATGAGAACAGCACCTGCATGTTCAGAAAATTCCAGCCTGGCTCCCCATGTTAAACCATGCAGTGACTCTGCAAGTCTTGCTTGTACAGTGATTTCTCCCTGAATTAACAGGGTATCCACTGCTGAGAACACCTCACATTCATTTCAACAGTGAGAGAAACAAAGAGGGGCACTCTGATGGTGTCTCCTGTACAACCACCTTCAGCTCCCTGTGATCCTGTTATCCTTGTAGCCTTGGAGTCTTTCCTATCACTGCCAGAATTATTTTAAAACCTTTACCAACTTAGCAAATTAAGGCTTGACACTCAGCACTATGGCATTTCCCTCCTTGGCTTGTGAGAACACTGAATCAGGTCCCTTCCAAAATTTCAGAGATGGCTGTGCCCACCACTGGCACAATTCCTCTGTGTCAGTAAATCCAGGGAACAGTCACAGTGAGAGATGCTCCTGTTCCCCTGCACTCCCTGATTTGGGATCCAGATCAATTAACAGGCAATAAGAGACACAGCGACTTTCCCTGCATGACACAGCCACAGTGGCATGAGATTTTCATCTCCTGGGTCGTACAAAAGGAGGAATAATGTAATGAAATTGAAACTTTTATAAGCTGAATTTACCAGGGCTTCTGTAACAGAGAAGAGAGCAGAGAGCAACAAGCAAAGCAGTGACAAAAGGTCAAACTGGAAGGACCTCTGATATGAGTCAAGAATTAAACACTGAGCACAGAGTCCTCTAGAGAATAAAAATAAGTATTTTACATTTGGGAGAGAGAGGAAATGGGAGGAGAGAGGGGAGAAAGGAGTATCTCAGTTGCTATTTCAATTATTTGGGGGGATAAAAAAGAATGAGCTGTCTCCACTCAGAACTGAAGTGTTCTCACCTCTTCAAAGAGGAATCTAATTGGGACATTTATGTTCTCATGCACTTATTTTTCTCATCCACAAAACCTTGCTCTAAGTTTCACCAATTTGACCCAAGGCACAATGACTCATCACAGCAAAAGGCTGGACAGCAGCTTTGGGTTTTTTTTTCAAAGACCTAAATAAACCCTACTCCATCAATTGACCAAGGACGACGCCACAGCAAACCTCTCACTGAAGGCTGTGCGTTGCCTTGGCAACCTGTCTGATCTCCATTGCTCCAGGGACTGGAAGTGTGCTGCCAACAGGAGAATTTAGCTAATCAAACCAAATCTCTTAATATTTAGATGATTTCCCATCTGTGGAGAGCAGGCCACGTGCCAATGGAAAGCAGGGCACCCTTTGAACACAGCCCTGGCTCCTCCTTGACCTGTTATTTGTTGGATCCTTGCAGGCCACAGACATCTCCTGGCAGGTACCAAAGGAGAAGAAGGGTGGCAAGGGACCACAACCTCACACCTGCCCTCAGCACATCCTGGCAGGATGCAGGACCCTCACAATATCCATGCCTTAACCCCTGACCTTGGGAATTAAAATAAAGTTTCCAATATTGGCATCACACACCCCCTTGTTTTGAGCCTTCTGAAGCTGCTCTGTCCCTTTTTCAGCTCCCATTAAATACATCCAGGCACCAGCAGTGGCAAACTGCTGACCAAAAAAAAAAAAAAATTGAGACAAGCATGTGCCTCTCAGCCTTCCTTGATCAGGGACTGCTGTGAAACTCCAGCACAGAACACCTACTTTTTTTCTAAAACTTCTAATTGGCAGTGCTAGAGGGGCAGCTTTAGTGGCTAATTTTGTCTTGAAAGCATGACCAGTCATTGATTTTTATTTTTTTTAGAGAAGTAGCCAGACCAACCTTTATAAAGTTCTACTAAAGGTTTCTGGCCCCTGCATTTAAGCCCAGCCACAAATCCAGACAGTCAGTCTGGCATTTAGCAAACCAAGGGGACACAAAAAGAAGCAGGAGCAGCAGGGGGGGGAGAGAGGAGTGTTCTACAGTCCTGCTGCTGCTGCTGAGACAAGAAATTCTGTATGGTGGTGATGAGATTTACATCCATGAACAACCACCAGTTTCCATCTAACAACCACCAGAGCTACATCACCAGAGATGGCCCTGACTGTGACCTTTCCATGCCACTGCCAAAGGAAATCAGGGTGTCTGAGCAGCAGACGTGGCTTTGGCATTCAGATTCTCCTTTCCTGCCTGGATCATTCTTACAGCACCTCAGAGGACACTAATCCACAGCTCTCTGAACCCAAAAGCCACAGATCCTGCATGGAGTTTCATTCCACGCAGGTTATTTGCTGCCAGATTAACTTTTGGTATTGCTACAATTGGCATGAGGGATCCTCAGATGGTTTTTGAGCTGGCACAGAGGATGTCTGCACAGGAGAAGCTGCCCCAGCACAGCTTCCTGGGACCTGGGCTAGCCACCAGCCTCAGGCTCTGGCTCTTGAGGAACAGGATGGAGGAATTGCTGGCATTTAACAGGGAGGCCTGAAGCAGAAGGCTGCTGCTCATAAAGCAGGGTGTGGTTTCAAAGAGAGAGAGTGTTGTGGAAGACTTCTAGACCTCTGGTATCAACCAAGTGACCTACACCCCGAGGAAATATGTTCTAACAATAATAAAGCATTAAACAAATGCTTGTAGGGGAAAAAAATATCAGCAGTTTCTAGAGTCATGTATTTAATTGAGTGAAGAGCTGAGCAATTACTGCCACCTTCTACCATGGCCCTGGGAATATTTTTCTCTCCACATAGGTGTAAACCAGTTAACCAGTTACTAGGGCTGCGTGGAGAAAGGAAGGAACTGAAGTCATTGCTCAGTTAACCCAGGGTCCTGTGACAAAGCAGAGACAATAAAATCCTGCAGGCATAAGGAAGAGGGAAGCAGAGCTCATTTTAAATGGCCAGGAGAACAGCTCATTCCCTATGTGTGCCTTCCCAGTTTATTCTTTCCTACATCACACCTTCTTCCAGTCCAGGCACTCCTTAGTTTTACTGAACCTGAGTTCGGCCAAAAACTGAAAAGCTCAGCCAAACTGAAAGAAAGATGAACTCTGGCACTTACATCTGAAATATCTGTCTCTACAGGCCATGGAAAATCAAAAGAGTGGTCACTGATTTAATGGGGAGCAGGAATGATCTCAGAGAAAACAGTTGTTGTAAGCCACGCTCCATAACTCCCTTGTAAAAACAACATGCAGGGCAGGACCCCAGCACTTCAACACCTGGGAGAAGAGCCTTCTCCAGATGGAAGGACCTTCTCCAGATGTAAGCAGCCACAAAGTTGTTTCAGAGGATTCATTTGCATTAACAGGTTTCAAAGCATTTACCCAGAGTTTCTTTGAAGCAAAAGCTGTGATGTCCAACTGTTCTCAGGGATAAATGGAGAGCTGGGCCACTTCAGAGCCAGGAGGAGGGAAGGGGAGAGGCAGACAGAGGCAACTCTTAGCCAGAACAGGTGCAATGGAGATGGGCTAAAATAGATTCTGTGCACTTCAAGGGCTTCTGCAGCACCAATGCTCCAGCCCAGCCCACATGAGCAAACATCCACACACACACTCTGCAAAACACTTGACATAAAGGACCACAAGAATAAAGTGCAGCCTGTTCCTGGGATATTTTCAGACACACTGAGCCAAGCTATGGAATCTATTTACTATTTTATTGGGATCCCTTCAGCTGTTTTCTCCCACAGCCATCATGCTACATTAAGTTGCTTTTTTCCACTGAACCTGTCTCAGTCACCAACACCTGCAAGCACCCATGGCTTCCCTTGCACAGTAATCAGATGTGCCCTCTGCTTGACAGGAATGCAAATACTTTGCACTTTTGTTACTCATTATGGATCTAGAATTATGGTCTACTACTGCCTTAAAAAAATCTGGAATGACAGCAGGAAACAGAACAATGTCAAAGCAGAAAACAGAAGAAAAGGCTTACTACTCCTATTTAATTCCTTGCAATTTCCAAGATCTTTGTATTTTAAGAAAACCAAAGCAGCATGCAAATCCAAAGTTAGAAGTGAGGGTAGCACAGGATTTTCTTTCCAAACTGTAATTGTCTCAAAAGTAACAAACTAGGAAAGCTATCTTCTCACCAAGAAATAGCCCCAAAGCATTCCAACCACAAGACTTACCTAATCACACTTACATAAAGCAGCAAGATGAGTCAAACCAGAAATGGAATTTCCCAAGAAAGCTTTGAAATGTGTTGTTTATGACAAAAGTGTTCTTCTTGGGAAGTCTGTTAAATCCTTAGAAACTGTAGTAGTCACATGAGCTGGGCAAAGCTGAAGAGAGGCACAGTCCTGAGTTTGAGAAACAGGAGTGGTGCTGGTGCTCTTGCCCTTTTCTCTGCATGTGCTTGTTGATTTAACATCCCAAGGAAGAAGGAATGCTGCTGGTTGGTAAACATGTGACAGCCACCAAAGAAATGTGAGCCAGGGAAACGAGATAAAGCAGCCTATGCCACTTCCTAAAGGGGATATTCAAACACTACTGCCTCACCTTTCCTACTGCTCTCACCTTATGAGTGCTAGGTCTTTATTCAAACAATCATCTTGCTGACAAATTTGCCTAAAACAAAAAAAAAGTTATTAATGTATCAGGAAATTGGAAATTGTAAGTGATTTTCTCTCCTGTGCAGAGATACCATTTATTACTTGGCTTAAATTCACAGTCTGGTAACAAGTATTTTGGATCCACTTTGAAAATGTATCTTTCCCATCCTGGATTCCCAGAGATTTGCAGTAAAAGAAAGTGGGAAATGGATTTGTAGAGAGTTTTTAGAGCCTGAAAGAAGGCTCACACAGTATGTATCTCTATGTAAATTTTGAGATAAGAAATGTTGATTTAGAAATGCCATAGAACAGGACAGATATTGTTGAGAGAGAAATGGAACTAGGAAAAAGTTTCCAAGGATGGCCTTGCAAATAAGACTAGATACTTTGGAGAAATAGAACTATGAAAGATGCATTGTAATAGAACCCACGAGGGGTAATTTGAAATGATTGGCTTTAAAGCATTTACAGCATAGTATGTCAAAAAGCTGAAAGGCCAAGAAACGCTTACAGTGTTTTTTAATCAGGAAATAGTTGGCTTCTGATTGTGATGGTGTGAATTATAACATCTGTATTGTCTCACCCTTCATATGAGACTGAAAATGGAATAAAAGTTTTTAAAACACCTCTCAGTTGCCCCATCTCTGTGTCAGAAAAAGGCTTAATCTGACAAAAGGGTAAAGTAAGGATCATTCAGTCCAAAGCAAAGGGAGCTTTGCCCCTGCACTTGCCATGCTCAGCCAGCCATTCCTTCCCTGAGCTCTGCTCCACCTCTGGGGGATCCCAGGCTGGAAGGGCAAAGCTGTGCCAGCAGCTCTGTGCATCCCAATGGGCTTTTACACAGAGGTAAAAGCTGTTTTTAGAGCAAAAGGTGTAAGCACATCTCTGATCCCAGTGAATCCCTTGTGAACCTTAATTTTGAGGAAGGCTCTGTGTAATCCTCACATCCCATGAGGGCACGTTCTCTCTCTTCACTCTCCACACAACTGCTGCTTTGAATGTGCATTTTGGATGTCGTTTTGAATCCCAGCATGAGAAGGGTCATTTTCCCCCAACATTCAGGGCAAATCCTTCCTCAGCCTCTGCCTGCAAAAGGTGTCTCTGTAGGGAAACTGAAGCTCTTCCCAACAATTCATTTATTGGTGTAAAGAAATTGTTTCCAGCTTCTAGAATACCTGATGTCCCCCAAAAACAGCACGGAAAAGCTGTAAAATAAAACCACACATCTTAATCCAGCTACTCACAATGCTCAAAACATGAGAGAGGGTGGGGAAGTTGTACAGAAAATGAGGAGAAGGAAGGGAGTACACAGTTGTGGCTGCTCACAACTGAGCTGGGGCTTCTGGCCCCAGTGCCTGCAGCAATTTGTAAACTGGCTCTAATCTGCTCTCAGCAGTATCTTGCCTTTCTGAGGCAAACTGCTCCCTGAGGCAATTTTCTGCAGGTTTCCTAATGCAACTCTTTTTTTCCTTAAAAAAAAAAAAAAAAAAAGAAAAGAAAAGGTGTTCCGATGATCTTATTCCTAAAAGCTGCTGCCTGGCAGATCCCCCAAAAGCAGTCCAGACTGGCATCTTCAAAATAAAAGCTACTTAGAAAGAGCCCAAGAGGAGGAAGGAAAGTCCTTATTGGGCAGGCCTCAATCCCCTGGATTTACAAGAGTCTGGCCATGGCAGAATCCCAATGGATCCCAGCTGGAGAGGCTGTCTGGCTCCCTGGGCAGAGCCCTGGTGAAGAGCCACTGCTGGGGACTCCAGCAGGGCTGCTCCCAGACTCACAGGCTGTCCCTTGTCCCCGTGGTGCCCACATCAGGCATGGCTGAGTGGCTGTGCTGATGAGCCAGAGCGGGAGGTGGTGGCTGTGGAGTTGTGGCTAAAACCACAGGTGAGCACAGCAGAGCCAGGAAACACTAAACCTGGTTATGTCAGTCTGGTCCCTGGAGCCACATGAGTGAGCCACTTCCATCCATCCATCGCCCAGGAGGCTTGTCTCACCTGCTAAACCAAGGGGAAATTTCCCTGCTGATTTAGAATGAAGATTTGCAGAGCCAGGCTGCCTGCGCAGTTGGGCACACAGGTCTGTGGGTGCCCCATTCCCTGTGCATTCCCTGTATTTCCAATAATAATAATTTATTTCCAATAAATGTTCAAGTAGAAACTCCAGAAGGGAGGCTGTGAAATGAGTTGCCAAAGAGAAAATAAGGTCTCAGGTTCAATAAGGTTTACCCAGGTTTACTGCACCAGAAAAGTTGCTTATGTGGGAATTAGTAAAAGCTAGAAGGCTTCCAGAAAGCTGGAAAAGCAGGCCTCAGAAACAGAAAAGAACAGAAAACTTAGAGCTAAGCTGCAGCTGCAAGGTCTGAAAGTAGAAAAGTTACAATAGTACAGCAAGCAAGGACATGAAACAATAGCTGGGGTTTTAGGCTTGGCCAAGATAGACCCTAAGACTGCAGAAAAATATGCTTAGCAAGATAGTAGAAGGTTTTAAACTTAATAATGAAGTACTGTGTATTGTCATTAGCAAGCATACAAGCAAGCATTGTGTGAAGCAGGTGTACGTGTGCTTTCAGTGACTGGATAGAACAACTGCCTGTAAGCTTTGGCAATATGCTATTGGCTAGAAAGTTTTTAAAATGCTCTGCAACAAAGAAATCTTTGGCTGCTGTTGGCAAGTCGTGAGCTGTTGCCATCTTTCTGTTGTCTCAACCATGTAATGAGACTGATGCCACAATAAAAGCTCGAGGAACATCTCCCAGCAGTCCCGTCCATTTCGTGAGTGAAAAAAGGGAAAAATAAGTACACCCAACACAGCTTACTCCAGACTTCTTCCCAATGATTGTTCTGTTATTCCCTCACTTCTGAACTCTTCCCTTTGCAACTTTCTCTGTAGCCCCTAACATGTTTTCTGTGGAAATGTGATGTTTATCCACTTCCATTCAAATTTCTCCAGAATTCATCAGGACTGCCACATTTATGGAAGGAAATGGGAGACCATACAAGTCTCCCATTCTAATTCCCATGCACTCAGCTGCCTTTCTTCATCTCCCACATCAAGTTCTTACTCTACTTTATTCTTCAAAGTAGAGTATTCTTCCTTTACAAAGTTGCAATATGGAAAAAATGTAATCCAGGCATAATAGCACAATGACATTAAGAGAATAAACTCTCATCCTTGTCAACTCAACACTGCCCTTTCTATGGTTGTTTTTTCCAGAACTATTGTGCTAAAAGAGCTAGAGCACAATTGGCAGGAATTCAAATACATTTTCAGATGTAGTCAGTTTTTATTATTCTTAGTCAACCACCAGCTAAACTGTATATATATTCCCTTTATGTCCCACTAAATGTCAAGCTGGTATTTTTAAAACCCAGACAATGTATTTCACATAAGCCTTTACACCATTTTTTCAAAGATCAAGCATCCTTTCACCTGGGAGCCACTGGAACAGCTGTTCCCCCAGCAACGGGATGTGCTTCCAGCTTGGCCAAGCAGTGAGATCCCTTTCATCCATCTCCTGCCCTGGGTCTGGATGAGAGATCAACCCTGACACAGCCCAGTTATGCCAAGAAAAAGAGGCTCTATGCTGGTGGGCTGATTTAATTCCCTCACAGAGCAGCAGCCATGGGATACCTGCCACCTACCTGATCTTTAGTGAGCACCACTCTCATTGTAGTTCTTTGCAAAACAATTGTTGCTGCAGCATTTGCTGGAGGTAAACTTGGCTGAACAAAGCATGAATGTGCAGGGAAGGCAGGATGGCAATAAAACTGCACATAAGCAGCAACAACTCACATTTCCATTTTGTTCAGTACATTAAGCCTTCCTCAACATTCTCTAGGCTCGTAAAAAACAAATACCTCTCCCAGTGCTTGAACTTGAAGTCCAGTTATTCTCCCTTCTTGGCCCCAAGTCTTAGTCAAAAGAAATATAAGACTAAAGAGCAAACTGTGTGCAATAGAGTCAGGTCTCTGAGTCAAGAGCCCCAAAACTAGAAAAGCTTATGAAACAGAGCTCAGGGCAGTGTACTCCTCTTGCCAAGGCAGGAATATCTGAGTGAAACCTCTCTGGCACATCTTGCTGAGGTCAGACAGGGTCTCCAGGTACTCCACTCCTCTGGGCCAGCTGGAAGGAATGTGCCTGTGCTGGATAGGCATGAAGGCAGAAATATTTGCACAACACGTTTCTGCCCAAGTCATATTCACCTCTTGTCTGCTGACAGGTACAGATGACAAGGTCCTGAACTTCAGAAGAGGAGGAAACTGTCTTAGCAGAAGCAGTGTTTCAATTAAACACGTGTATGGACACCACAGCATTTCCTCACTAAAATTTCCATGAAGCAGAACAGACCAAGTGCCTGAAACCACACTTGAAAACTAACTGAAATGAGGCTGTGAGCCATTAGCCACAAACAAAAGAGTTAGCTTCACCTAGAGTCCAAAATATCAACAAAATCCATGCGGCCACTAAGCCTGTAGTAGAGGAATCTGACCTGGCTTGCTGAAGTGTGCAAATAAAGAAGTTGTAGATTATCAAGCAGTAATTTGATCAAATCATTTCCCTGTGGCTATTCCAGTAGGTGCTGCTTGATGGCCAGGCTGTCACAGTCCTGTGTTCCTGTACACTTCACAAATGGGTTTTTGCATCCAATTCTGACTTCCACCCCAGGCTTGGACCTCACAGCTCACTTATTCCAGTCAAACAGTTTCCCACTGATTTAACAACCTCTGAAGTGGATCTGAGAGGTCCAGTTCACAGGAATTTGCAGAAGTTTCAGGAGAACCCCAGGGTCTCTCTTGCAACCTACATTTATTCTGCTGGTGGGAAGAAGGAAAGCCTGGAGCAGCACTCAGTTTAGTGGGATGCCCAGGAATTACAACTGAGCAGGCAAATCAACCCCTAAAAACAAAGCAAGCAGACAGGCCAATTCAAACTCCACATGAGGTGGATTTCCAAGAAAATGTCTATGTACACAAGGGTGGTTCAAGTCTAGAGACTTGAAAATCTGTGGCAAGGAATTTGACTTTCTAATTAAAGCTGGGTGATTATTTTTTATATATATAAAAGAAAAATCCAGCATTGAAAGAGATTGTTGACAGAAATGCAAACAAAACCATTACAGTTGCAAAGGAAATGAAGGAAGGCTGGAATTCCCCAGGAAAATGTTAGGTTTTGATCAGAAATCAAGAAAGAAATGATCAGTGCCCTTCACCTTGCAACTGAACCCACAAACTACTTCATCAACATCAAGCTAAATAGAAACACTGTGGGTTACACAAGACCAGCTTGCAAGCAAGAGTGTGGACAAGAGCAGATCTAAATCTCAAAAAAATGCAAGCAAAGTCACAGGCAATGGCTGTATTTAGAGAAGGAGCCCAACAGGAACACAAATACTGAGTCAGGACATGGGTTAAACAATGTATCTTGACAGATGTGACAAAATTCCATTTTGCCTGGAATACAGGCAAAAGGCACCACTCCACCATGGAAAGTGATACCAGAGGCAGAGAGGGAAATACCCACCTAACAGCTCTCTGGACAGAGATGAGACAGAACCAAATACCCCAGGAACTGAAAAACAAAAAGAGGAACCAGCAAACAGCAATGTGTGCACCGACTGGGAGCATTACCAAATAAGAGAAAAATGCCTCCAGAGTGACTTTAGCTAATTAGAGCCCTTGCCATGCACAAACACTACAGCCTAATCCCAGGCACACTGATAAGCAGCAGTATCAGACTGGAGGAGAAGGAGCAGCTGCTCACCATGCACAGTGAAACCGTTTGGAGATGCATGAGCAAGCACAGGTGGCTGAGAAGGAGCTCGAAGTACCAGGGCTGTTACTGCAAAACCCTGACATGGCACAAGCACTGTCATCTGTCCACGCTCACACTCCTGAGTGGCAGCCAGGGATCTGCCTGGAGCACACCCTGGGGTGCTGGGGGAAGCAGGATGCCAACCCAGCACAGCTCCAGCCTGCTCTGAGACAAGACAGGAAGAGGGCAGGGAAATAAATACTTCAACAATGGATTTTAGAAGAATGATCCTCTAAAACTTTCGGGAATGCTGAAGAGAAATTCAGATGGATTGGGGAATGTTCACGCCCCAGAAAATGCAGGGAGTCCCCACTTTAAAGAGACCAATTATGCTTCCAGAGCTGGTGCAACTCCTCTTACATTGAGCTGGTGCAATATTATTATCTAACAGCATTGAAAAGAAAATAAAACAGTGAAAAGACAGCCACAAGACTAACAGTGGAGAAAAATGTACAGGGGGGATTCACCACCAGTTGCACAGGTAGCTTACTTCAGGATTTGAGTGGGGGGCAAAAAAAGGTTGTGTTTTCAGTGTTAGCAACACGCTTTAGGTTATTGAAATGACAGAAAGGACACAAAAGTCTTTAAGAAAAAGCCAAGTAAAGCAGGCAGCTTCAACAATACAGGCACCAAGGATCATAAACAACAAACACAGCAGAGGTGAATGTGTCTGGGCTCCCTACACCAAACGATATGGAAGCAATGGAAAAAATCAGCAGATGATATCCAGGGTGGTGAGAAAAGGAAGTGGTAGAAAGTTGGGGTACATTAAGAGACAGCAAGCAATGCCCACAGCAATTTCGTTTATTTAATTGAGTTAACACTGGTAAGTAAGAGATTTGAACATTTGTTACAAGAAAGGGAACAGATGTGATTTTCTGGAGAAAAACTCAGCATCAACCAAAACAAGAAAAGTGCAGCTTGCTTACCCCTTTCTTGCAGAAAAATGAAGTCAGAATGGGGCTCAGAGGACAATCAGGGAGCTCATAAATAGGCCTGGCTGGAGAAAAAGAAAAAAAAGTCACCCCCATGTCACGCCTGACAGGATGCCAGCAGTGGCTTTGTTGGCCCTGGGACAGTGCCACAGCCTCCAACTGCATCCCTGCACTGCCCTTTGCTTCAAATCACCCCAGCACAAAACACACTTACTTAAATGAGTTTGGCTCTGCAGGAGGAGTAAGTGTTTGCCAATGTTTATTCTTCTTTAATTTTATCTTATTTCACAGTACATCTTCAATTTAAAGCTCTTAATAGATGTCAGTCAACATCACTGAATGGCTGTTAACTGCTGCAGCTTGGCAAATGAGAACCTCAACTCAAAAATCAGGTTCTACATTTCAGCAGTATCAAACTTCAGAAGTTATCCAGATCAAAATTAAGTGCTTTGAAAGGAAAATACTTTTAAACACTGAAAAATAAGTTTACACTCTATTGCTTAGTCAATCAGTTTTCAAGGTATTTAAACCCAAGGAAAGATGACAGATTTCAGCTAAATTTTAATACTATGGTCAAACTCCCAAGTGTAATTAGTTAAAGCAGCTACAAAACTTAGTTTTTAAATTACCACTAAAGGCAGCTAAGTAAAGGAATTTTTATTATGTTTCAGAGATTATAATAATTGAAGTTTACAGTAAATCCACAAAGTTCAATAGAATTAACTGGCTGTAAATCTCACAGCATAAAACTGGTTTGCAAAGTAGCATGTAAGTGATTCCCAGACTCTCTGCAAGGTGCCAGCCATGGAGAGAACTGATTAGTCAGCCTTTGATTAATTGCCTGTTGCATTAGAGCCAGGGTCAATCTACTCAATTAGGTGAATGTCTGGTGGAGCTCAGAGATGTGAATCAAAACCTGCAGCAAAGGCTTCAGCACAAGAGAACGTTCCAGCAGCTTTTCCTCCCTGCAAGGCCCTGTGTCCCCCAGGCAGCTGGCTCTCCAACCACACCTGTGGATCATGGAATCCCAGACTGGTTTGGGTTTGAAGGGACATTAAAGGTCATCCCATTCCAACCCTTCCATGGGCAGGGACACCTTCCACTAGACCAGGCTGCTCAAAGATCCATCCAGCCTTTAACACTTCCAGGGGTGGGGCACCCACACCTTCTCCCAGCAGCCTGTGCCAGGGCCTCACCACCCTCCCAGTCAAGAATTTCTTCCTAACCTCTACTCTAAACCTGCCTTTACTCAGTTTGAAGCCATCCCACCCTTGCCCTGTCACTACATCCAAGGCTGCACCCACTGGGCTGCCACCTCCAAAGGTGGCAAGCTGCTGTGGGGTAGGAGAGACAAAGGGGGGACACAGCAAGAAGGGGCTCAGTGGAAGACAAAACCCAGTGGGAAGCTGTAAATCCCTGAATATGAGAAGCAGGAGAACGTCAGGGGAAATGGTGCAATGTGTTAAAAAAACCCCACAGATTAAGATCAGTTTAAAACATACCAGATTGTGACACTGTCCACAGGGTGACTGGGTATGGAGACAGAAATGAGGAATGATTTGAAACTAAAGTTACACCACAGAGACTGGGAAACTGTCTTGACAGGGTGCTGAAAACACTGTATTTTTATACATTATAAATAACTAGTTAAAAACCTGTAATAGAAGACCAACTCACCCCCAACAACACACGAGAACAGCTATTCTTCAACAGCCTATAGAAGAAAAAAGAAGCCCACAGAAATATAAGTAATAAACCTAGATTTGAAAAAGGACAACTACATAAAAATCAGTGTAGCATTATGAAGAAATAGGTGGAAAAGCAGAAATACTTCAGGAGACCATGTACAGGTACTATAGGAAAGCATCAAGACACTTATTAATTCAAAATATTTTAAAGAGACCAAAAAAAAATTTGTTGATTGGGATTGAATGGCAACTTAAGGCAACTATGGGTAGTAAAGCCCAAAACAGGAAAAAACTATCCTTCAGGATGTGAACATCATGTTCAGAGGAGGAAAAGAAAAACAGATGGTGAATTTCTGTCAAGTTCAATGTGGAATCATAGGAGGGCAGACCAAAAAAACAACTGTGGTCAGCAACTTTCTAATGGCATGAAAATTTAATCACAGCTCCTTTTGAAGTGTTGCAGAAATAGGACTCCTTTCTGAAAGCTGGTGGGGTCACCAGTGATGGTGTACAAGGAACACTCATGATGATAAGCCTAGAATACAAAAACCAAATTTTGCACCAGTGTTACCTGCAGAGAAGCTGAAGGAGGTAATTCAGGACTATTTTCACCCAGAAAAGGGATCTTGGTGACTGCCCAAATAGCTCCTTGAAAATAGCTCAGTGTTCAGGAAGAAGGCAAATAAAGAAACATTATGAAAACCAGTAAGACCACAAAAAGCATTGCCATTACAAATTCATCCTGCTCCCCTTTCTTCACTAGAGTGTAGAAGTCTTAAAAGACTTCTTAAAAGACTTAAAAGACTTAATAGACACACCACATTATAACACCATGCTGATACAGGCAGCTTGGGTAATGAGGGGTCTGCAAGCACTTCTGCTCAAGGAAAAAACTTCATTTTATCAAATAAAGAGGTAATCATGGGATCAGAGCAGATTGAGGGGTAATAAAATGAGGGTAATAAGTGTTATGGAGGTGGCAAATAAGGAAAAAACTGTAACTACACCTTTCTAGAAAACAACTAGAGGGCACACAACAAAATGAACAGGTATAAGGTACAAATCACAATGCACAGAAATAATGTTTCATGCAACACAAGACTATGGAACTCACTGCTGCAGGTGTTGCAAGGCCTGGAAAGCATAAGTATTTCATAAACCAAACAGATAAATGGGTTCATCACAGGCCATCAAACATAACCTCTGGGTTAGAAAGTCCCAAGCTGCTGATTGGCAGAAACTGGGAACACAAAGCCAGACTCTGCTCTTAAATATTCTTCCCAGGTACTTGCTACCAGCCAGCATCAGGGACCTTTGCTTTGACACAGCACAACCACTCTTCTGGCACTGCACCACAGATTGCTTTCTTGTTTAATTATTAAAATTATTTTTAAATTTAAAAATAATCTGAACCCGTAAGATTGCAAAATGCTAATAAACTGTAAAAAGTTAACTGCTAGATTTGCAGCTTTCACTCAGTAAATCAAAGAAAATAACTTTATTCAGTAGCTTTACCTGTCCAATAAAACTTTCTGATCATTTGCTTTAGGTTCAGGGGCAGCAGTCCCAGCAGGAATGGCATCTGAAAGATAATTTCCACTGCTAATCACCCAGCAGCTAGCAGAGGACCACACCACCCAGCTGGTGTGCTATGTACACAGCAGTCAGTACCAGTCCCCTGGTCCTGCAACTCACCTTTACAAGATTATCACAGATATTCCATGTGGGTATTAGTAAAGGTAAGAAGACTTTCATAAAGCTGGAAAAGCAGGCCTCAGAAACAGAAAGAGCAGAGAACTCGGAGCTAAGCTGCAGCTGCAAGGTCTGAAAGTAGAAAAGTTACAATAGTACAGCAAGCAAGGACATGAAACAATAGCTGGGGTTTTAGGCTTGGCCAAGATAGACCCTAAGACTGCAGAAAAATATGCTTAGCAAGATAGTAGAAGGTTTTAAACTTAATAATGAAGTACTGTGTATTGTCATTAGCAAGCATACAAGCAAGCATTGTGTGAAGCAGGTGTACGTGTGCTTTCAGTGACTGGATAGAACAACTGCCTGTAAGCTTTGGCAATATGCTATTGGCTAGAAAGTTTTTAAAATGCTCTGTAACAAAGGAATCTTTGGCTGCTGTTGGCAAGATGTGAGTTGTTGCCATCCTTCAATTGTCTCAACCATGTAATGAGACTGATGCCACAATAAAAGCTTGAGGAACATCTCCCAGCAGTCCCATCCCCAAACCTCCAACACAATTCCATACTGCCAGATCACCCCTAAACTGGGGTGAGGCATTAATCTGGAATCTTATTTTTATTCATTCTGTTTTTCCTGAGGTGCTCTCAGTTTATGCCAGGCAGCACAGGGACAGGTCACCACTCTGGTGCTGGACCCTCTGCCAGGAGGGTAGAGCCAGTTCTGGGCTCTTCAGCACAGGACAGACAAGGAGCTCCTGGGGTGGTTCCAGCAGAGGCTGCCAGGATGATTAAGGGACTGGAGCTTCTCTCTTATGAGGAAAGGCTGAGGGAGCTGGGCCTGTTCAGCCTCGAGAAGAGATGACTGAGAGGGGACCTCATCATTTGTATTCAAATATCTTTGGGGTGGGTGCCAAGAGCATGGGACAGGCTCTTCTCAGTGCTGAGCAACAGGACAGAGGCAATGGGCAGAAACTGATGCACTGGAGCTCCACCTGAAAAAGAGGAAGAACTTGTCTCCTGTGCAGTGACTGAGCACTGGAACAGGTTGCCCAGAGAGGGTGTGGAGTATCCCTCACTGGAGATATTCCAGAACCATCTGGATACAACCCTGTGCTGTGTGCCCTGGGGTGGCCCTGCTGGAGCAGGAAGGTGGGACAAGATGACTCACTGAGGTTCCTTCCAACCTGACCCATTCTGTGCTTCCATCTACCAGGACACCAGAATCCTCTCCTCCAGCCTGGGGTCTCCTCCATCCCGAGGATAAACACTTAAAGTGGTTGTTCTCCTGGCCAGGTAACATCACTCCAGCACTGGCAAAACAACTTCCTTCTTTCAGCCTCCACCGTGTGATGTGAGCAGTGGGACACTCAGCAGACACACAGAGTTTCATGGATGGGCTTTGCTGCCTCATGGAGAGGTCTGGGAACCAGTGCATGGAGCACCAGCCCAGCCCTGCCCCACTGGCATGGAAACCACAGAAGCCTCAGTCCATCTTCGAGGATCCTTTGTGGGTCTCTTCCATCTTGTGTCAGTCTGTGATTCTATCTGAGGCAGAAGCCATCCCAAGAATAACCATTACATCTGGGGGGAAGGGAAGCTGGAAAACATCTGATTGCTTTTTGAATGAAAAACAATCAAATTGGAGAGAAAGTCTTCATGTCAGCCTAGATTCCCTTCACCTTTCTGGCCCAAGTAGGGAAACACAGCCAAGTAGGGAAAAATGAGATGGGGAGAAAGAATGGGGATGGCAGCAAAAAGGGTGAGAAGGTAAACTAGAAAAGGAAAAAGCAATTGGCAATGTATTCCCCCTCAACTGGGTGACAACAGTTCAGCTTCCAGCTTTTAAATGAGAATTTCTCCCAGAAAAATGACAGTATTTTTTATATATCTTTTTCTTTGATGCTGCCAAGCTTGGCTGCCAGAAAAATAAGTTTTGAATAAAAATGTTTTGACCAGTTTTGCCTGAAACACTCAATTAGTGGTGAAGGGCAGAGCATGAATTGGTGGGGGAAAGAAAAGAGGCCAGCAGCTGGGCAGCAAACAAAGCCAGGCTGACAGAGAAGCTGGCAGCACTCCGGCCACCAGGCACCTGACAAATGTGTGTTCAAGCTAAAAAATCACCCTTTATCTCAAGCAAGGCTTATCCTTTGAAGGATGCCCTGTACCATCTTCTCCAGGGACCTCCCCCGGGGTCCCTCAGACCCTGCTGGGTGCCCCAGTGAGGTCTGCAGGGCCTGGGTTTACCAACAGGGATGGACAGCACTGAAAATAAATCAGGAGGCTCCTTAGGAACCAGTCATCACAATGACAGTCACCAGGCTGGCTTAATATGACTCAAACCACGCTCCATGCACTCAAATAACAGCTCACATATAGCAGTAGGTCAGTCTCTTTTCAGTCCTCAGATTCACCCTCTTCCTTTTTCTAATTCTCTCTTTTATTATATAGTACATCTTTCAGGCATCTCTGACTCAATGATCCATTTGTTGGCTACCTGACAGGTCTCAAAAAAAGCACATCTCTCCACTTCCAGAGCAAGTCTATTTAATCTTGTATGAAGAAGGTGTATCACTTAAGTAACTTTTTCCACCCCTCCTTTTCTGCAGGAAAAAGGGAAGAAGTTGGAAAGAAGAATGACAGAAATGTTTCAACCTAAACGGGAGCAATTTGCATGCAAATCAGGTTTTTCAGGTGCCACAGAAGATGTGGGTGCCCTGACAATCTGAAGGGAAGGAATAAAAGGAAGGGTGAATTTGACACAAACACTGTCAAGTGATGAACCTGAAACTTTTAGTTTCCTCACTGGGGCAAAGTGTCCTGGAGAAAGAGTTTCTTCCATACTACCTACATATTTATTTTCATTCTCATTGGCACTACTGTTGTAAGAAGAAGAACCTATTTCTTCTCTTGCTTCTCAAAACTCCTTGCATGCAAGAGCTACAAACGTTGTCAACATGAGAGTAGGTGCAACTGGAGGTAAACCCAAGTGGGAAGTGGTTTTGTTGCAGAACTTGATGAGAAAATGGGTTATACAATCAATAAATTAGCACCAGACTGCGAGGAAGAGAGAATCATATGATGTACTAAACAGCACCCAGGCATTATCAGCAATAAATAACAAAACCGTGGGGGTTAGCAGGGGCACAACAGGGGTGCTGAAGCTGCTGAACACAGAGGAGCTGCAGGAAAGACAGCCACCAGCACTTTAGCTCAACCAGCTACTCCCAAGAGAGTTTCTCCCCCAACAGGTAGCGTTTGTTATCCATAGGGAAAATTCTTCACTCTCCAGAACTGGCACTCCTTGCTCTAAGTATGGTTATTTGTACTTTTCAGAGAGAAGCCTTTTAGAGATTGATTCCCATGGACATTTATATTCTTCTGGCAGCACTGAAGTAATCTTCTGGGGAACCTGAAGGCACCAAGCCCTGTGGCAAGGGATACCACAGCACCCCACATTTGGGACCGCTGCACCACACCGCAAAGCAGCAATGTAGTCATGGCATCAGAGATTGGGTTAGGTTGGAAGGGAACTTAGGGATCATCTTGTTCAACTTCCCCTGCCATGGGCAAGGAATCTTTCACTAGACCAGGTTACTCAGAGCCCTGCCCAGCCTGGTCTTGAACATTTCCAGGGATGGGGAGTCCACCACTGCTCTGGGAAACCCGTGTCAGTGCCTCACCACACACGGAGTAAAAATTTCCTAGTTACATCTATTCTAAACCTACCCTCCTTCTCTTAAAATCCATGCCCCCATGTCCTGTCACCCAGGCCTCTATGAAAATTCCCTCTCCAGCTCACTTGGAGCCCCTTTAGGTACTGGAAGGGCCTCAAAGGTCTCCCTGGAGCCTTCTCTACGCCAAACTGACCAGCCCCAACTCTCTCAGCCTGTCTCGACAGGAGATGTGCTCCTGCCCTGTGATCAACTCTGGGCACAAGGTCAACCCCTTTCTTGTGTTGGAATGATTCAAACCAGGTCTGTACCACTGCCATACACAGGTAGACAACATTTTCACTGAAGCCTCACCATCACATTTAACAGTTTCAACTTATACCTGAAAACACACAGAGAGCAACAGAAGAAAACTCCCTGGCTTTGCCTTCCCATGGATCCTGCACAACAGACCTGCCATAGCAGGAGACCAGCAATCAGGTTAGCAAACATGCCACAGCTGCCCTTCACTGAAAAAGACACACATCTGGTCTTGGAAAACTTTTACTGAGCACATGTTTTGCAAGTGTTCATTTTTCCAGGCTGTACTTCCATGTTCCCGGTATTCTAATGCAATTTACCATCACTGCTCTTAGAAAAGAATCACACCCTTTCTGAAATAAACCGGGGCTATATGACAGATCAAAACCAGCAGAAAGCATCAGAGCAATTAGTGGTTCTGCTGCCTTTATGGCTCTGATTGGAATTCTGATCTCCAGTGAGAAAACACGGTGGCTCTGCATGCGGGCTCCATCTGCCGGCACGCCGCTCTCCCGGCTCTGCTCAGAACATAGTAAACTGAAACAAAACCTACACAGCCATCAATTACATTTTCTTCCCTCAGCCTATGAATTTCAATAAATACACCATCTGTTCATCTTCTGTGTGGGAGTTCAGTCATCTTCTTGGCAGCAATATTATTCTAGAGCAATTACCTGTGTCTTTATCACCTATCATTGTGCTTCATCATCTTTTCATCATGTGTAAAAACCAACCACTTTATTACTACAATTTCTGTAGGCAGCCCGGTCCTGTTAGTTACCATGGAGATGATCTGTCAAAAGTCTACATTTAAAGAAGTAAAAGCTGTGAAAAGGAGGAGGAGAGAAGCACAAAGAGCCTGAAATGAACTTGTTTCTCTAAGCCAGAGTTTAAACACAAAAGGCACATCTCAGAGCAACGCTGAGATGCCACTAACAACCTAGTTAGGAATCCATCAGCCTGCCAATAAAGAGGATGAGTCAATGGCTCACAAGCATTACAATATGTGCAGAGGTCGGAGACTTGGCTTTAATCCCTCAGCCCAGCCCCACGACCCGCTCTTAGGAAGGCTGATTTCTTATTACAATAAATCAAAAGATAAATATGAGGGAGGGAGGACAGGCTGGGACGACAGGCAGGCGGCAGTGGCTATTCCCCTCCCCTCCCCACCCCGGCAGTCACAGGCAGGACAGTGACTCTTACATCAGCTGCACTGCAGTTTATACCCATTCCTGAAAATCTCTTGGAATTAATCTCTTTTGTCCTCAACTTCACTCTGGTTTTGCCCCACTTTCTCTCACCCCTTCCACGGATTCCTGCTTAGCTCTGCTCTTTTGCTTCTTCCCTCACAGGCTGCACATTGCTCTCCTCTTTCCATAAACCATACACACACTTGCAGCTGTTCCACCTCTCTCTTTCCAGATTCCCACATATTTTTAAAGGCAGCTGTCAGTGCCAACTATTTACAGATGCTTGCTCCCTCGCCCACCCACATACACTCCCTGCCTTCACGTCATGAAATCCTGTTCTTCCCTTTGAATTTTTTTTCATCTCCTCCAGCCTTCCAGCTCCCATCCTTCCAAGCTGTAATTGCTCTCGTGTTACTGCAGGAAAAATATTAGCAAAGTACAAAGGACTTGCTGATGCTCTGTGTTTCTAGGATGTGTCATTAGCAGCCTTGAGCTGAGACACGCCGGGCTGCAAACTGCTTTGGCTCAATTCATCCCTGTATCCCTGGAAGAAATAAGCAATCTCAGAGCTATCCAATTTGTTTAATATCAAGTACACATGCACTGAGTTTTAATGGTGTGGATTGTCATTCTGAATTGCAAGGGAACAAAAAGTGACCACCTATATTCACTGTGTTCACAGCTCCTCCTGTAATTGAATTTCCACAATCTTGCAAATCACAGAAAGACAGCTAGAGAGGGAAATAACATTTTCCAGAAGTTCTCCAGACTTAAAAGCACTTTAATTTCTGTCTGCCCACCTCAAGACTCAAGTTTCCTAAGTGCCCATACTTCCCATGGATTTCTGCTTGCAGAAAACTTTCTGTGTTAGATAGCTGAGTCTAAAGAGCTAAATTAAGGTAGTCTAAAGAGCTAAATTAAGGTAGTCTAAATTAAGGTAGTGCAAAATAGGAGGGGGGATTACAATAAAACATTCATCAGGAAAAGAGAGAGAGTGATGAAAATAAAAATAAAAATAAAACAAAACAAAACAAAACAAAACAAAAAAACCACCCTAAGACTGTATCAGGAATGTGTTTCCAGAGTTCAATGCAGAAAACTCGTAGAGAAAACCAAAAATATCAAATCTGAAAAAATCAGCATGTGGTGACAAAATATGACCTAAACAAGAAAAAAGACCACATTCTGATCTCATATATAATGTCCCTTGAAAATTTATTACGGAGCAAAAGTTCTTCCCAGCTGCCCCCTTAGCAGAAATGCTGTTGAAGAGAGACAAAAACCACAGACAGATCAGACACTGCAACAGCTTCAGTTGCTGAGGAAATGGCACCCACTCTTCTTTATCTTTAAAGATGTGGGCCTTGTGTTTCCTCTCTCTCTCTTCAGATACCTTTTGCAGGCAGGTTGAGCCATCAACTTCCATATGGTGCTTTACCTTCTACAAGACAGGTCCAGGGAAAGTCACATTCCTGCTCTTTAGCGTGGTGTGTTGCTGCACAGATTGGATGGAGATGGAAAAGTGCCCAGGCTAAAAAGTGGTTTCCAGCATCCCCAGCCAGCTTGGGCCGTCGCTTGGTAGGCAAGCTGTAGAAACTTCTGCTTCTGCTAACCTCATTTCCTTCAGCCAAGCCTTCCAGACAGGCTCAGTGGATGCTGACTCCCTGCACAGGCTCTCTGTGCCCTTCCAAAGCAGATGCCCTCCACCAGCGGCATCTGTTCTGTGCTGCCTCTGCCCTTGGCAGGTGCTGGCTCCGCTTTTCTCCTCCTTTTTCCCCACGGTCTGCAGGGACAGCCAGGAGAGCTGTGCCCAGGGAATGCTGCCTGCCCTGCCTGCTGCTGCTGCTGGGGCTGCTCTGCCTGGGGCAGACACCCCAGAGCACCTCACACAACCACTGCTGGCACACAGAGAGCAAGATACTCATCTGCCACTCCCATTCTCCCGAACCCCAGCAACTTTGCAAAAATTACTACTTCTGCTTACTCTTTTGCTTGAGCAGATGTCCCCAGTCAGTGCTGTGTGCTTGCACAGTGATTCTCCCTCTCTAGGGCTCTTACAAGGTCATGCAGGAGAGGGAGAAAGGAAAGGACTATGGGGTTTGTGGTCCCAGCCTGGCTGCCCACAGCTCATGAAAGACACGCAGAGCGAGCAGCAGGTGATAACAGACAGGCAAGAATCAAAACAGAGTATCAGATAAAGAAGAATTTCTTCCACTCTTTCCATTAAATCAAATACACATAAGCAAACACATTGCACACCTGGCTCATTAAAATGGCCAAGACATCCACCAGGACTGGGCCTTGCAGCTCTCTTGACAGGGCAGAAAAGGAGGAACCAGTATGACCCTTCTTGCTCCCCTGCAGAGAGCCAAAAGCACATTTCCCCAGTGGCACCCAGGGGCTGCTGCTGCAGTGAGAGGCCAGATCACTGGTCAGAACAGGCAGGAATTGCTCTGCAGGCACAACTCAGGGTTGGGGGGGGGGGGCTTGCCAAGGGGATCACTGGCATCTACAGCAACCCTGGTAACATCAGCAGACCCTGCACCTTCCCAGAGCAGCCTGCCACAGCCTGAAGCACTGCAGAGCCCACACCCCTGCTCCTGACCAGGGTCTGTGCCTGGAGGTGGGCAGAAGTTATCTGTTCACCCCTCAGCAGCAGCACACATCTACAACGCCCCTAACAGTCAGTATGAGCCCCGAGCTGCCTGCACAGCCATCACCTTCCCAGGCTGGGGTGGGAGTGGACAGAACACAGGGTTTGGCTGCCTTCAGATGACACCTGCAGCCCACCACTGCCACGTCCTGTAGGACCATCCCTTGGCATGAGAATTAACACATGGACTCAGCAGACATTCATGATCTGGGCTGCTGTTTGGCAATCCAGGTGTAAATCAAGCAGTGGCAGCACAAAGCAGGCTGGGGTGACACGTGGCATGCCAGGTGCTCATCCAGCACAAGGTCACTACTGCTTGATTTTTCTTCACCAGTGGCAACCACATGGTTGGACCACCTAAGCTGTGCTCTGAACTGTCATAAATTTATTCCATCCAGTGATCCAGCATCACTCTTTACCAAACCAAAAGGTAGCAAGAGCAGTGGGAAAGGCACAGGAAGAGGCTACACACCAACGCTGATGTCAGGGACAGAAATCAGGGCCTAATTTGCCAGTCTGAAGGATTAGGTTAATGAAGAGATACCATTAACACCTTTCACTTTTCCCTTTAACTTTGTATAAAGCCATAGACAAAGCAATGCCTACTTCTGTGATCAAAGCAGTGTTAATTATTTCAGTTCACAGCATGTTTCTACCCTCAGCTGAGCAACAGCCTTGACTTGTTCCTTAAAAACTTAACAATAATAGTATTCCTGGCCTCCCCCTAGGGCAGCAATTTCCTGGCAGTGCTGGATGGAGTGTACAGTCAGCACTACCCACAGCAGCCTGCCTGGCAGAGGAGCAGAGCTGGGCTGGACTGGATTCAAAGGCAGTGCATGGCTGAGGAGATGGTGAGACAGAAATCATCAATTCTGCCAACGGCCAGGTGGAAAAACAGGAGTTCCCACAGAGATTTTGGGGGTAAAAAGGTCAGAAGATCTCAGGTAATCACATCCCCTGTTGTTCTCATGTCACTTTGGGAATGCACGCACTTTTTAAATTTTCCATGTACATTGCTGATTTATTGGCTGTTGCACAGGGTTTTACAGCTTTTTCATTAAACAGCAATTAGAGCAGGCAGCCAAAGTCAAGTCAGACCTGTGCACTGAAGAGGCAGAAAGTCCTGAGCAAACAGTTTTTCCTTCCTCATTTTAGGTTTGAGGAAGAAAGTGACACTGGATCTAGCTGATGCTTTACCTTGTGTCTGCAGGTAGCTGCATGCAACCTTAGTGAAAATTCTTGAAAATATCATTGTCAATTCCCTTCATGTGGCTTCCTGCCCTTGTTACACACAGATATTTCAAGAACAGAGTAAAGCTGTGTGCTGACTTTTGCTGATATTGATGCACAGTGCCAGCAGAGCACCTCAGGGACACCCTGCTTTGTACACCTCACATAAGTGAAAGCACACAGCACCTGACTTTCTGCTAAACATACCAGCAATCCATTTGCACACTTCATCACATGGCCTCCTGCACCAGGCAGATCTGGAATCCTTCAGCCTTAATTTGTCATTTTTTTCTTTCTACTTTAAAGCCCAAACTGAAGTTGAGATCCCCAGACAAGAGGCTGCAAGTCCTTAGGAAGCTCAGAGCATTTATCCTCTCCAGGGAACAGCTCATCACACAAGTTGCTGCCAGCAATGAAAGACAGTTTGGATTCTCCTGACTAATACAAAAGTACAAAAGTAGCATATAAATACTTCCATCAAAACCCACTGTGTCTTATTTTCTAGACCGGGAGGAATCAAAGTACTGTGACTGCATCTCATGTCTGGCAGCTTACTGGGGGTAAAAAAAAGGGACAATTTAAATACCCAATAAAAAATACAAAAAAACCCAAACCAAACCAAACCAAACCAAACCAAACCAAAACAAACAAACAAAGAAAAGCCTGTAGAAAACACGAGACACAAGAAGATACAAAGAAAAGGGAAATAAAATACCATTGTGGATAGAAGGGGGATTATCTGATCTCTGTATCTATTAGATCCAGTGCTTCAATTTCAGCAAGAAAATCTGTCAGGAGTGAGTTAGATACAATTCATCAGGATGTGGGGCAAAGGGATGGATCTGTGGTCCTGTCCAGCTTTATTTGCTGTGATTATCTGTGCTCCTCAGCAGTCATAACTCAAGACACGCTCCTGGTGCTTAGTGTACAAAGCCAGCCAAAACAGGACTTGTTTCCCATTTTGCTCAAGCTATAGAGTTTCCTCATGAAATAATGTTTCCATTTAGCCTGGGGTCCTAAACATCCAAACAAATAAGAGTAAAAAATAACCACAACTAAACAACAAAAAAGAGAGTAATTCTACAAAAAGAAAAAAGTCGTTATTAAAATCTGTTAGGCAGAGGAACACAGCATCTATCAAATATATTGCTTGGTTTCAGGACTTGGGAAGAGTCTCTTCATTTCCTGTACCTCCTGAGTATTTACTATGTCCCCTATGAGCTAAGTCTCCCAGAGTCATTTTAATGTCATGTTCTAAGCACTTCAGTGTTGTAAATCATTGATTTTTATCTTCTTCTCCCAATCAATGCAAAGATATTTATGCTGAACACATAAAAGCACTTGACACTATAGAGAAACCAATTACACCCTGCGAGACGTTTGCTTTTGGTCGTTGACATCATGGAATTATCCATTACACTTTGCACATGCCTGCCATTTACAGGAAAGCAGTGTGACCTTGCCTGCCTGCAGTTTGCATCCCTGCATGGGGCAGGAGCTGGAAGCAGAGGTGCTCATCCCTGCCTGGGGAGTCCCTGAACTGCAGACTGTGCAAGTTGGGTGAAATCGTGGAAGGAGAAGCAGCTCTCCTGTCAGCCCTGCTCCTGTGCTCCTACCAGGCACTGCTTGCTGTCAGAGATGAGGTGCTGACCAGAGAGATTCACTTCTGGCTGCAGTCACCCTTCCCTCCACAGCCCCAGGGACAGACTGGAAAACTTCATTATACTTCATTATACAAAAACTCTGTGTTTGCCAGTGCTTCAGGGCTGGCTCCTACATCCACCTTCTGCCAGAGTGCTAGGCAGGTCCCTCTGTCTCTTCCCACTCCCACACACCAGGCTAGCAATGACTGCATCAAACTCTGGGGCAGGCACACACTGAAGCACCTGCAAATTGTCTAGACCATGCCTTGTGGCTCCCATACTCCATGGCACTGGCAGACAGGTTCAGGGGATGAGCCAGGAGCCAGCCCTTTCATCTTGGCAAAACTGCAACAGACTTGTCAAGTCTCGGAGGGATTTGCATTCGTGACGCCCACCAGTCCCTGTCTTGCACTTTCCAATGTAGCAGCAGCAATTCACACCATCCCAGCAGAGCACTGGGAGTCTGTGCTCCCTGGAAAAGGACCCAGCACCAAGGGGCCTCCCTGGAGGTGCTGCTGTCCCACCCTCACCATCAGATTCTGTCACCCTCTCTCTCTCCCACGTCACCTGCTCAGCAATGGAAAGGAGCTTTCCTGCCACGCTGTGACTGACAGTGGATGTGCCCTGCTACCACACGACTCAGTGCTTGCTTCCTCACAAGTTAGACAGAAAAGTGTTTCTCTCAGCACTCAACCAGCCAGCATTATCTGAGGAATAAGTGTGTTGAGCAAGACCATGCAGGAGAGTGCTGTGCTTTCCCTAGCACTGCTACCAACTTTGCCTTTCCCTTTCCATTTCAGGTGCTTGCTCAGATTTTCTCTGAAGTTGGCACATGCCTGTAGCTCCAGCAGGTGAGGAGCAGCCCGCACAACTTCCTCAAGTGAACTGAAATTGATTTTAAAACCTTGGTAAGATCTTCCAGTGTAGAAAGTAATGCCAGTGAAGTCGGGGAGCTGTGGTGGGTACATCCAGATCCAGCCTGGAAGCCATGAGCCCAGCTTTAATGAGAGGGAAGATTAAACTCCAAATCATTCTCTCTCCTTGCAAGTGCAAGAATTACAAAAGCAGTGATACCAGAAGAAGCTTGAGGGCCCAGAGTCAACATGTTTGCTTCTCTAAGTTCCCAGCTGACCCAGCTGAGCGAGGCAGAATTATCTCTCATTAGTAGAACAATTAACTTTCTGTGTGCCCAGCACTGCTTATACTGAATCTATTTTAAGTTTCTGAACTTTTCCTTAGAGAGTGTTGAGGGCTTTACCTCTTGTTGTTAAAGCAGGCAGAATTCAGCCAAGTTCACTGCAGATCACCCCCATTAACAGGAGGCCAAATCATTCAGGGGAAAATGGGCAATAAAAAGCACCACTGTATTTAAAAGCCAACAACCATATTTTGACTCTCAAATTTTAGAAAAAATAAAATCCCTCCTTCCTATTATTTATCCACTTCTGAAACACCTGGAGCATCAGGCAGGCAAAGGAATGGTGTGAGAATACCAAGCAGAAAAATTTATCTTAGAGGAGCTGCACACAAAAGAAATGCTAATGACAAGAACTTGCAGCATATCAATTCAATGGCATTAAGCCCTTTGGCTATCTCCCTTCTCCAAAAAATCAAAGCAGTCTTAAATAATAACAGTATGAAATTAAGCTGATTTCTTGCTCTTTAATCTAAATGAAGACAGCACACGTGGCTCAGTTTTAAACCATAGAGGAAATAACAAGTTTCATTCAGAAGGAGACTGTGTAGACAGGAATTTGGCATCATTCTGTTAATCTGCTTTACAGTCATACCTTATTTAATTAGGAAACACATAGGGAAATTAATTGGTGCAAACATAAATTAGCAGTAATCTCTACTACAGTAATACCTACGCAGCATTCATCAGGCAGCAGACAGTCTGATTCACAAAGTCTGTTACCAACAGGTCTCCTACTTGAGAATTCTACATTTTGATGTCTGAAAACCAGGGTGGTCTGACAGACAGCTTGTTCAAGTCACCTGGACAAATACCACCAGCAGCAACTCTTCCAAAAACTTAGAGAAGGTGGATAGGTACTGCTGCAAAAAGAGAAACAAGTCACAGTAGAACTGTGGCATTTGTAGGTCTCATGTACCTTCTCTTTAAAGGCAGAAGTGAAGAAAATAAAGAAAGCAGATAGAAGGGAGAGAGGAAACACCACTTTTTTTTTATTTTAAAAAGTATTCTTCTGGAAGTATGTATAAGCAATTTTCCTTCCCTCTGGTTCAAATCAGAGCATCTTATTTTTCACCTCAGTTATGTAAAGTCCTCTCTGTTATCCACAGCCCCTCCTTTCCTCTCATCATCTCTAATTTGCACAGATGAACAAGATGTACTCTACTTAGAAAACAAACAAATACGTATTTCAAAAGTATCAGTTATCCAATGCTGAGCCCACATACAGATGCTTTGCATTCACCCAGAGTAACAGCTTGGGATAATCTCCTCTCTCCTGCTGTGAAAGGCAGTGGATTTTAATTTGGAAGAAGTATTGCTACCTTGGAAGTTGATAGAAATGCCTCATGTGCTGCCTGACAGGGTGTTGGCGGCACAGTCCTGGCTCAAACACCTCTCTGCAGATTTCAGCACTGATCCCTCCGTGCCCAGCACTGAACCACCCCCTGTCCACATGAGCAGCACAGTCCACACAGTCTGGAGACATGAACTCTCTCACAGAGCAAAAATCCATGCCAAATGCTCATTAAGTAATCAGCCAGCCACATATGAGCTGTTTATGGAGTAGCAAGGAGCTACTGAGCCCTTCTGAGAGCAGGAGCAGACTCCAGGTTGTGGCTCCACGTCCTGAGGAGCAGGCTGACACCCTCTGTCACCACCCTGCCATTCTGGATGCAGCCCTGGAATGTTATCAGCAGGCAGGTGTGTGTGGCACATCTGAGCTCCCACCTGAAGTGAATTCAAAACCTTCCAGCAGAGGGAAATTTTGCTTCAAGCTGTGCTGTGCTGACACAATGATTTATTGATTTATCGCTCTACAAGGGAAACAGGAGCACATCCACTCAAAGGATGTGTTGCATTCTAAGGCTGTGCTGGAGAAGGGGAATAGGTCTTATGTGGACTCTGCTAGGTGCACAGAAGGGATGAGCTTTGGTTTGTTTTTTTCCTTAAATTGTACACAAACATCGGGGGGGGGGGTTAAGATATTAAAATAAATATTTTCAAAATTAGTACAGCCAGTCTAATGTTCAAAGCTCCTCTAAAAAGAGGGCTAAGTCTTCTTGGTACAAAAAAAAATCATCAATCAAAAATCCCTGTGAAATAACAAAAACTACTGCTTAATTCTATCTTCTTTTTATCTATTTTAAGCAATCATCCTGCGGAGTAAGGTTCCTCTGAACGAATCCTGGAGGCACTCCTGTCACAGGGATGCTGCACTGCCCTCTAGAGCCTCTCTCACTTTCTCATTCCAGCATCTAGGCAAAAATTCTTACAAAATTTGCTCTAAAGACACCACAGAGGGGAGTGCTGTCTACCAGATATGAGGCATGGCCAATAATTAAGACAAGAATTCCGATTCAAACTCTTCAGGTGGTTGTCAGTGTATTTTGGACAATATTTCACCTGTCCCTGCCCCTATTTAGGAAGGCACATCTATGAAACAAGGTATTGCCTTTTGGGAAGGACTTTCAATATCAGCATCTCTATCTCCTACAGAAATAAAGCTGCTAACAAAGAGAAAAATAAATATTGTATTTTTAATGGCTTGCTCCTTTCCCCAAAGCCACAATTATTCCTGTAACTTGAATCACAGGACAAAGAATCTACCTGGTCCTTTCAGGATGGAAAATTGCTGCTTTCAGACCTGCTGCATCCAAATTCTGTGCAGTGCTAGAGAAAGATGGCTATTGCTCCTATGAGTGCTTTGCTTTGATTTTAAATTAGTTTTAGTTCCTTTCTCTCAGATTCATAATGAAAGATCCTCCAACACAGCTCACTACCATACCTACATACCTTCAAGCAGCTGAATGTAATAATTTTCTCCATTCATAATCCAGCAAGGAGAGAATAAAACATACGTTAACCCTGACATATCAAACTACAGTAAATGTCTCAGTCAATATCACATCCTAACAGCCACATGGGCACATTTCTATCACCCCTGTAACAAGAGGTGGGCTGAACATCTCATCCTTCTCCTCTGGGATGGGCAGAGCATCTTCTACACATCATTCCAGACCTCCTGCTTCACCCCCAGATACTGTCCCAACAAGTGATGTCTGCCTTGATGTCCTGAAAGACACAGTTTTGCCCACAAAAAGGGGATGAAATAAGGGCAGGACCTGTTTGGTTTGGTTTGTCACTGCCCACATCAAACTGCACAAATGCTGTGGGAGATGATTCATTTCAAGCACCTAACAGGACACGTGCCTGAAGGGACACAGACACACAGAGCACCCTTCAAAGAGCACAGAGACGTGGCTGAGCCACCCTCCTGCTGGCCTTTAGCTGCTGCCTGCTGAGCTTTGCAGCACCACAGCAGCAGCACTGAGATCAGGCCTGGAGAAGGAGGTCTCTGCTTCCTGAGCCACACAGGGAAAAGGGAGCAGGAATAGGGAGCACGGGGGAACAGCAAAAAAGAGAAAATAATGGCTGCCCAGTTGCTAAAAGACATGCTGGGAATTACAAAACCAAGACTGCTGGGACCCTCTCAAAGAGGTTTGGGTTTATATTCAGACTTACACAGCCAGAGAAAAGGAAGGGTCTCTAGAAGATGGTCCTGGACACCACCCAGACCAACTGCTGGATTACAGTGGGAACATCAAGGACTGCATGTTGTGCATGCCATTTCTAGTCACAGAGGAAAGGAGCACAGGACACCTCTCTCAAGAGTTTTTCTGGCTACATGCCAGCATCTGGAAGAGGACTGAGGTCTCAGAGAGGCATCACAATCCCTTAGTCTCCAGCAAACCTCATAAAATAGTCAAGAAGTTGGAGATTCAGGGTTATTCTCTGAAGCTTACCTGTTTTGCTGAGCTCCACATCATCTCTGCTGTGGCCTGTCCCACCAAGCTTGAGCTTGCATGCAAATTACAGCACATTAAACTCACTCCATGCCCTAACTAGAGCACCTTGAGTGACACTGAGCCTGCTCAGGAGATCTTCTATCTCCTTTTCTATTAAAGTCAGAAAAGATTACCTGTCTGCTAAAAGACACACTCTCCTGGATGTCACAAACACGGCTCTGAAGTCTTCAGCTTAGCCAGGCTCAGTGTAACCACATCCCTGCTCCCTCTCATGACACAGGGAGTTCCCAAAGGCAAACTTACTCTACAGCTTACTGTCTCTACATCTCTCCTCCAGACTGGGTCCCCAGGACCAGCCTTAGCTGTCTCTTAGTTTGGGTCTGAGCTTGGCTTGTTTAGAGGTCTCCCAGCTGGAAACTGGAAGGAGTTTGCTCTTGGCAAAGACCTCACTCTCAGGAGCAAGGTGTGAGTGGACAAATGTGTCCTCATGTTTTAAATGCTTCCCAGTCCTCCTGAAAGTGTTATGTTCCTTTGGCTTATCCATCTTCACCTGCACTCCCTTCCCTGCTGCTCTGTCCTCAGAGATGTACTGCAGTCTCTATCCAAGAAAAAGTTGGAAAGATTTTAAGTTGGCCAAATGTACATCACACTGAGTCACACTCAATTAACCTAATCAAGTATTTCTCTAATCAAAACATACGTTTCTGGGCTGGCAGTTTCTGACTCAACCACAATTCATTCAATCCTAAGGAAAAATCATTAGAAAAAACCATCTGTTCTCTTTAAATAGAGGAGCTATTTTTGCGTTCATAATGAGCCCAAGTAATTATAAAACAAGTGGAGTGGGTTTCAAAAAGAAAAATAAAAAGAGAGGGTAAGACAGCTGCTACCTTGTGATTATCATGGTACTAACACATTTCCAGCCATGTGAAGTTCAGGCCTTACACTCCTCACCTTTTTATGCAACATGTAACCCATTGTCATCCCATTAGCACAGTAAATGCTGCAAGGAGGCACTGGGGGCAGAGTGCAGAAGAGTGAGATTTGGTGAATGAATATTTACATACTAGAACTGAACACCAGCAGAATCCCAAAGTTAAAGTTCTCAGAAAAGGGTTGATTCTCAGAGGAAATCGGTGACAAGGTCCCACGCAACTGCTATTTTTATGTGCCAAATTCAAGACTTCATTCCTCAAAATCATCAGTCAGTTGACACCTAATCTTAGGGGATCTGACATTTTTTGCATTAAAATTCCCTGGGCACCCACCTGCTCACAGAAACCATGACAGCATGAACCAAAACAGCAGAACCCTTTCATACCTAATCCTCCCCATAACCCATAGCACAGAAACTTCTGCCTACGTTTCCTGGTGAGATCATCTATTACTAAAGAGATGAAGCACCATGTGATACCACGTGGGCAGCACTTCTCCTTTCCAGCATGGCTACAAGGTGGGCCAGCCCTGAGGGGGAAGTCCTGGCTTTGCCTAGAGGGATCTGAACCCCACCATCCTCACTGCCCTGGCCTGTGGGACCCTCCTGAAGAATTATCTCAGTACTCCCTGCTGGAGCTGCTCCTTTCAAATGTTCAGTGGACCAAAGAGAAAGGCCATAGGAGCACAAGCCCACTGTGAACTCCATTGTGAGAAAAGTTCCTGACTCAAGGCAACCTTGACTTTTTGCTCATGCTCCAGTGGTTGCTGCTGCCAAGCACAGAGAACGTGGGCAGCAGCCCAGGAGTCTGGAGGCTCCTCTTTCCAGCCCAGGAAAGGGGCACATTCTCCCTTTATGCTGCTCTGTCTCTCACATGGATTGACTTAGAGCAAAAAAAATGCACACAGGCTGCAGGGCTTCCCATGGAGACACCTGGCAGGTTCCTGGGTCTGTGTGGCTGCTCTGTTCAAACAGAAGCTCCTCATGGACCTTGCTGCAGTGTCTGGGAAGGAAATGTTCCCTCGGGGTCTCCAGACCTGAGTGAGTAAGCCAAGCACAACCCCCAGTTTTCCACTGCCCTGGAGGGAGATAGGGGAAGTGAAGAGAGTAAAGAACTGAACCAAAAAAGCAAGGAAGCAATGGGAAGGCAAATGGGGAGAAGAGCAGATCTGGAGATCTGTCCTTGTGCCTTCAGCAGGCAAATAAATGACTGCAGACTCTGCATATCCATTGCTGTGGAGGCACTGAAAACAAATGTGCCCACTAGAATCACTCTTCCCCACCCCCCCCACCTTGAGATTGCCTGTTGGGAAATCTTTAACTCATTCCTTTTCTTCTAAAAGGGGGACCTGCAGCTCTGTTCCCAGAGTTGCTAGTACATTTAAGTTATTTGGTGTTTTTCTTGACTCTGTAACACGTGGACCCAAGTCAGCACAAAAGAGAAGGTCAGCTTTGTTTTATACTTCTGTTTCTAGCTCATGTTTTTGCAGGAGAAATATCCGGAAACTAGAGGTAAGCAGAGTAAAGGTCAGAGTCAGTCATGGTGTGTATGCTTTTTGAGACTTAAAACTAGTGATTTTTCAACATTAGCTTACAGGGCTGGGAGGCCTGGGCTGAGGAGCAAGTGGCCACACTGTCACCTTGACATCTTCAGAGAGCCTGAAGGATGCAATTCTTGATAGGACAAGGAGTAATGGCTTCAAACTGAAAGAGAGTAGGTTTAGATTAGATATTAAGAAGAAATTCTTGGCTCTGAGGGTGGTGAGGCCCTGGCACAGGTTGTTCAGAGAAGCTGTGGCTTCTCTGTGCCACAGCTCTGTGCCACCCATGCAAATGTTCCAGGCCAGGTTGGATGGGGCTTGGAACAACCTGGGCTAGTGGAAGGGGATGGCAGGGGAGTTGGAACAAAATGATCTTTAAGGTCCCTTCCAACCCAAGCCATTCTGTGACTCAGAGATACCTAAACCAACTTTCAGAGTGGCAAGGAGCAGCACTGTCCCTGCTTCCTCTGCCCCACCTGACCTCCACAGCCCCAGTGACAAAGAGGAAATCCGTGAGCAGCACCAAACCAGGACACACTGAGTTGGACCAGCAGAGACAGAACAGTTTGAGGGCTCCTCCTTCAGGTACAACTTTCCATTTGTCTTTACTGAATTACAGCTGTCTGGTTGTTTGGTCATTTTGGACAGATCAGGTCACGTGGCCTGGGTTGCTGGGTGATGAAAAAGGTGAGGTTGGCAGTAACTGGGCTAAAATGAGAAGATCATCAGATACAGCCAAGACTCTGTGACTGGGTGGTGGGATCACTATTTTCCACCCATGAAGTGTCCCTTACATATCTTATGTAATGAGTATGTATAAATATGTAATTAATACACAGTTAGGTGCACATCATATGGTTCAGTCCATGACAACTTTGGCATGTGGCTCCTGGAGCCAGGCAGGACAAGCACTCTGATACACAGCAAGGACAGCACAGGCAGAAAAACCTGCAGATTGTCACATCCCACACTGTGAACTGCCTCAAAAAACACAGCAGGACTTCCCAATCCAAATTATGGCAACAGAAATACACTCTAATTTGTTTACAGGCTGTCTTCCGACTTCAGCATGAAATGCATTCTGCTTCCACTGAAAAGTCTGTGATACAACAATCATATAAAATCCAAGTTATTAATGTTATTAATCCAATTATTAATGTTATACTGAAATGCAGGGAGCAAACCAAGTAATTCAAACTGCAGAACAGAACCCAAAGCACTTCTGCAAAATGCTGGGAGCATTTGTACATCTCATCTCTTACAGCTTCAGTGAAAACTCAACAAGCATTTACTCTGAAGTATAGCAACAGAACCTCCTGGACTAATTTTTCATCAGGGCTCCCAGCACAGTTGTATCCCCCACATGATGACCAATGAATATAATTGCAGTGTTGATGTTATAGAAATTCTAAAGTCATTTTTGCACTCAGAAAATAAAATAATTTGTAACTCTAGGCATGTTTCATGGCGCATGCACATTTTTTTAAGACTTTAAAGGCAAGTATCACAACTTCACCAACTAAAATCTACACCTTCATCAAACAATAATAGGTATGTTACCTAAATGTGTAGATCTGAAGTAAATCATGAGGCAAAAATATCAGCTGATATAACAAATAACCTTCTAGTCCTTGTGGCAGTGAAAAAAAAAACACCTTCTTTCCTTCTATCTGCTCCTCTGGAGAGAAACTCTGAAGATTTCAAGCGCTGTAAAACAAGAAAGAGGACAAAACCCACCCACACACAAAGCATTTTGTGTGATTTCTATGGTGATTGTGTTGTTCTTCAGGGCTGACTCAAAGTTTTTAAGCACAAAGCAGAACCAAGGCATGTTATGCAAAACGGGTCTCAGACAACAAACCTTCTTAAGTATTTTCAGCAAAAGTTATTGATGGAAAATGTTGGTTCCAAAGAGCCACTAGGAAACAAGAGAGAAGAAATGCCTACTCTAGAGCAGTGCTTTATACCCCTCTGCCATTGTCTGATAAATACACAACAAATTCTTTTCTGCAGACAACAACCTCCAGATCCCAATAATTGCCTTTAAACAGTGGCCCAAATGTTTACCTTGAGATCAAATTCACATTACCAGCAGGAATCAGCATTTTGTAGATGCCTTCTATTTGTAGAATCCCTCTCCCCACAGTGGAAGAAATGCTTAGGAAAAGAGAAAATACCACACCAAAGAGCAATAAATTCTTTTAGAAAGTTCTCTTCTTTCAATTGCAGTGAGACACCAAAAGGGCCTGAGTAGATATTTGTTAAAATTACTTGGTTTTTGTTCAGCTACCAAACATTTTTGTTCCAATTGTGCAAGCACTTGGTTGTCAGGATAATGTGATTGGAAACATTTGGGGGAATTTTGTTTTTAATTTATGTACATTATCTTAATATGCTCCCTAAACACTTCTGAGATGTAAACCACATTTTGACTTTCCACATTTTTATAAGAAGTGCTTAAGTGTTTGAAAACTCTGGTTTTGGCCCAAAATAAGTAGTTCTGGCATCTGCAAATCTGTTTTGTTTTGGTTTTTTTTTAGAATAACAGCAATCCTAAAAACACACCTGCCAGCTGTAGGAGTAAGCACTATATGGAAGTTCCCAGATGCTTTCAAACCCTATCAAAGGCAAGGAAGGCTAATTAGGACTGACTCCCCACTCCTTGAAGGCACCCAGTGTCTTGTGCATTTGAGTCACTAAATAATAATAATAATAATAATAATAATTCATTACAGGGCACTATGGAAACAGCACAGGCAAACAGGGAGGGGAAGCAAAAACCCCTCAGTCTCAAAGTCAGCATCAGAGCAAGGTCTGTGGAAGTGGAAGGTCAGTGGAAGGTGTCCCTGCCCATGGCACAGGAGTTGTAATTAAATGATCTTTAAGGCCCCTTCCAACCCAAACCATTCTAGGATTCTGTGGCAGAATCCCAACACAAGTCCCAGCTGTGCCTCCTGCAAGGGGCAGAGAGAGACCTGAAAGGGACTTGTGGAACAGAGGGGTCAGGGTGGTACAAGGTGCCCCAAGAAAGGAAATGAACCAGCCCCGTTCCATCCCTGCCCTTCCCCTCAGGGACCCTGCTCTCCTCGTCTCCCCTGGGAGCACCACACAGGTTATTCCAAGCCAGAAGTGGGGACTGTGTTAATGAAGAGATGCCACCCACAGACATGCAGTGCAGCTGTGATCCCACAAGCAGAGGGAGGAGCAATAATTTTGTGGGTTTATGCAGGGTGGGCTCTGTGATACCCCCCCCAGTGCCCCTTCTTTGGCTAGCACTGTCTCTGTCCTCAACGTGTCACCTGATGCAATCAGAGACTTTGTCTGAGGTCATATCTCCTCTTGGCACTGCTCTTCTCAGGACTTCACAAATGGCACCTTGTCCCCCCCATACCCACTGAGAAGGCTGCCACAAGGTCACTTTTCATTGCTTTAAGCAAGTCCTGCTGATGGGTAATATTGGCAATTTTAACTGTTTACCCACCCGTTTAACCCTCCAACACAAAGCCAACCTATCTGGAACATAAAGAGGAAGGTATCCAAGAAGTTCATTCCAGACAGCACAGATAATTTAGCATCCCTGATTGATTAAAACATGCCTAATTGGATTTTATTACAGCCACTGTTGTAGGCTGGGTGTATATGTATCTGGTTAATAACCATATTCTCCTCTGATTGGGAATTCACCTCCCAAAACTACACAAAGAACAGTGTGTGCAAAGTCAGAGTGCCTAAATAACAACCAAGCACACCAATCTGTAGAGGTAGTGGCTTGCCAGCTCTGAGACAGCTTAGACTCAAGCCCTTGCTGAATAAACTTGATCAAACTTTCTCTGTGCAGAACCAGAGCCATCAACAACAGATCACACAAATGGGCCATGAACACAAAGTCTCCTGAATGACTACTGAACCCCATCAGTCATGACATCAACCTACCTAAGGAACATCAGAGGCTACTTTTCAAAACAGAGCTGCCTGACGTTTTTGGAAATGCCCCCTGATAATTATGACTGCTCCTGTTTACTCAATAGATGTCTCTACAGCCGAGCAGCACCATGGAAGGACGTACCCAGATGGAACTCACTTGTTCCCCACGTGCACAGGAAGAAAAAGAACACTCCAAGAAGGCAAATGAACATCTCAGACTGCTGCAGACGGATCCCTGAGGAAGTGCTGGCATCATTACTTGGAGCAAAGGCACAGTGCTGCACTTCCCCAAACCTGACGCAGCTGGAAGCACTCTCACTGCCACAGAGCTCCCAGCACATCCTCAGCCACACCACACCCACAGCATTTCCTCCCTGATTACCCCTCTGCACTGAGCAGGACCCATTTCATGGTGACCTAAGCATATTAAACCAGTGCTACAGCCATCAGTAGCAAGGCTATGGGGATACATTCAGCTTAAGGTGCTGTGCAGCCTCAAAAATATTTGGTTTGGTAACTCACTTCTGTCTTCAAACCTCTAAAAATGTTATTATAAGCCTGGCTGTAGGATTCACAAGCCCAGCAGCCCTTTAGCTTTTAAATGGTCTCTGCACCTTTGTAACTGCAGTCCAGTTCTTCAGTGAAGCCCTCTCCATCCTCTCCTCCAAGACATATAAAGGTGCCTACCTTTGTGAAAAACAAACTCTCCTCAGAGGCAGCATCCCTGGAGAATATCCCCTCCACTCCTTGAATCAAAACAGGAAGGAAACAGATTTTAAATTTTCTCCAATTTACTTTGAAGTCCGACAATGTACCTAAATGTTTTCTTACAGGGACAGGTGCATGTGCACAAATACAGGCTCTTTGTGGAAGTACCTGGGTTTCACATATTCAGAAAGGAACACACAAGTGCAATCAATATTTTCCACAAAGCAGACATTTTTTAAGATTTGCTTTCAACACAGCCAGATGTGATGCAGGTCTGTTATTAGCAAGAATTTAGGCAATGTTACATCAAAATGAAACAAGAAAGGAAAACCAGAACCAAGATACAATGACATAAATTTTCAAATGGAAGTCAATCTACTTCCAGTATTTTAAAACTACCCTGAAGAGTCACATGTATGTTTCCTCTTTTAAACATATTCTCTTGGGAGATCTTTGATTTTAAAATATACAGAATGGTCTTAATATTATGAGGATACCATCAAATCATGAAATCATTTAGGCTGGAAAAGGCCTCCAGGATCACCAGCACTGGCCCAACCAGCACTGCCAAGACAACCACTGAACCCCCAAGTGCCACATCTACACTTCCTTTAAATCCCTCCAGGAATGGTGACTCCACCACTGCCCTGGGCAGCCTGTTCTGATGCTTGACAACCTTTTCCATTAAATTCTTTTCCTAATATCCAATCTAAACCTCTTCTAGCACAGCTTGAGGCCATTTCCTTTTGTCCTATTGCTTGTTCCCCACAGAGCCTGACCCCACACTCCTGTCAGGGAGTTGTGCAGAGCCAGAAGGTCCCCCCTGAGCCTCCTTCTCTCCAGGCTGAGCCCCTCCTGGTTCTCTCAGCTGCTCCTCATCAGACTTGTGCTCCAGACCCTTCCCCAGCTCCCTTCCCTTATCTGCACACTCTCCAACCTCTCAATGTCTTTTTTTACATGACTGGCCCAAAACTGCACTCAGGATTTGAGGTGCAGCCTCACCAGTGAGAGTACAGAGGGACAATCACTGCTGTGGTCTGGCTGGCCACGCTATTGCTGACACAGCCCAGGATGCCATTGGCCTCCTTGCCCACCTGGGCACACCTGGCTCATGTTCATTGCTGTCAACACCCCCAGGTCCTTTTTCTCCAGGCAGCTTTCCAGCCACTCTGCCCCCAGCCTGTGGTGGGACATGGGTTGTTGTGATCCAGGTGTAGGACCTGGCACTTCACCTCGTGGTCTCATAAAATTGGGCTTGGTCCATCAGTCCAGCCTTCTGCATCCCTCTGCAGAGCCTTCCTTCCCTCCAGCAGATCAACACTCCCACCCAGCTTGATGCTGTCACCAACACACTCAGTCCCTTCATCCAGACCATCAATAAAGGGCTGAACAGCACTGGCTCCCACACCTTCAATTAAAACCATTAGAAATGTAGTCAAATGATCCACAGTTCTGTTTGGCACTGATCTGAACTGTGTCCAAGCTAAACTCATTTCCAATTGAGCTGAAGCCATAGTTACTAAAAACCAAACTTCCCTCACTTCTGATCCTTGAGCCAGCAGGAACAATGAATTATTTAGCAATTAAACCAGTGCAGTCAGCTGTAAAATGTATCTCTGATCACTTCAAGTCATCACTGCCACCTCTTCTGGCAGCCCAGAATCACAGAGGAAGAGACTTTCTGGCTCTTCCGCCTTTCTCAGAGGAATAGCTCTGACACAAGGACAGAAGTGGACACTACCTGAGCTCTCAGGATACCTCTGCTCCTCCCAAAGCTCCCCAGACAAGAGAGTCCCATGGTCCTGCTGATGGTGCCATTGCTCCATTCAAGTACAGGAAAGGCTGGCATCTGCTGAGGTTGGATATAAAGCCAAACAGAACAATCCAGATTTTCCCACCTCAATAAAAATCATAGCTTATATCTAAGTGGAATTTAATACAAGTACACAAGTCCAAGGAATGCCAATTTATTAATTTTAACTTCAGGCTTCCCTCCAATCTTTTTTATTTCAGGTTATTATTTCTCAATCAAAACATTTAGCAATTTTCAAACAGATGAGGAATCAACTGTCAGATGTGGATCCCTGCTGTAAAATCTAACTCTGGAAGAACAGATTCTGCAAGGTAAAAGTGTACTGATACTACTCTAAACAAACCAGGTTAGTACCTAATTCTGCTAAGGCTGAGCTGAAGCAGCAAATGACTCCATGTTGTGGAAAATCCACAGCTCCACCCATCAGCCTGGGCCTTGCCTGAGGTGACCCTTCCTTAGGGACACACCCTTGAAAGAAAATGAGGAACAGGAAACACAAAGGAACATCACCAAATGGCAAATGGGGGAGAGAAATTAGACTCCTGATTAAGTCCAATCTTTTTCATAAAAAGCTCAAGCCTAGGATTTTTTTCCTGAGAGCTTATACCCTGCTGTATGTCGTCCTGGCATCTCTTAAAGGCTCACATGATTATTTTCTCCAAAGCTGGCAAAAGATGTAGCAAAATCAACCCAGCAATCCTCAAGAAGCATTGAAGCTGTCATTTTTATAGTGAATCAGAAGGAGACTGCCAGGACTGTGTCTAACAGCAGCAGTTCAGGTTCAGCAACTTGCTGGTGCTGTGATCTGAAATATTAAGGGAAGTACCTGGCAGCAGCACCACTGTCATGACCATGAGCTGAGCCAGGGTGGATCAACAACACCATCAATCAAAACAACACCCTCATCAATCAAAAATCTGGAGGCAATCATCCCTCAAATAATTTCTATTATACTGTGGTAAGAAAACCCAACTCCTCCCAGGCTCCCAGACACAGAGAAGTCCCCCATGATTACAAGAACACCTGTTCTTCGTCAATATCTCGGCTTTCCTATTCCTCCATTCTCCCTAAAATTCGTGTCTGTGCACTCAAACCCTTACCGTGAGGAGCACACAGGCGGCACACCCCGCCACCACTGCCTGTGAGCCCCGCGGGCAGCGGCCGAGGGCCACCGCCCGCAGCCGGCCCGGGGAGGGGGACAGCGACCCCCGAAACTCCTTCTCCCACCCTGCCGGGCCCCGCGGCGGAGGTCCCCACTGTCCCAGGGGCAGGGCCACAGGGGCTGGGCCCGGTTTTCCCTTCCGTGCCCGTCCCCGGGGTCGTCAGCATCCTTCAGTGCCCCGCTCCCATCAGCATCTCGCATCCCACAGCATCATGCTCCCGCTCCCAT